>CADEHL010001266.1:226493-744806 GCA_902827135.1 Harpagifer antarcticus | reverse complement strand
GAAGACTCAGGCTCATGATGAAGACATGATGAAAACTCAGGCTCATGGTGAAGACATGATGAAGACTCAGGCTCATAAAGAAAGACATGATGAAGACTCAGGCTTGGGGGAAGACATGATGAAGACTCAGGCTCATGGTGTGAAGACATGATGAAGACTCAGGCTCATGGTGAAGACATGATGAAGACTCAGGCTCCATGGTGAAGACTTCAAGGGCTCATGGTGAAGACATGATGAAGACTCAAGCTCATGGAGCAGGAAGACATGATGAAGGCTCATGATGAAGACATGGACAACTCAGGCTCATGGTGAAGACATGATGAAAACTCAGGCTCATGGTTGAAGACATGACTGAAGACTCAGGCTTGTGGGGAAGACATGATGCAGAATCAGGCTCATGGTGAAGGACCATGATGAAGACTCAGGCTCATGATGAAAGACTCAGGCTCATGGTGAAGACATGATGAAAACTCAGGCTCATGGTGAAGACATGATGAAGACTCAGGCTCATAAAGAAGACATGATGAAGACTCAGGCTTGTGGTTAAGACATGATGAAAACTCAGGCTCATGGTGAAGACACGATGAAGACTCAGGCTCATGGTGAAGACACAATGAAGACTCAGGCTCATGATGAAGACATGATGAAGACTCAGGCTCATGATGAAGACTCAGGCTCATGCTGAAGACATGATGAAGACTCAGGCTCATGATAAAGACTCAGGCTTGTGGGGAAGACATGATGAAGACTCAGGCTCATGATGAAGACTCAGGCTTGTGGGGAAGACATGATGAAGACTCAGGCTCATGCTGAAGACATGATGAAGACTCAGGCTCATGCTGAAGACATGATGAAGACTCAGGCTCATGATAAAGACTCAGGCTTGTGGGGAAGACATGATGAAGACTCAGGCTCATAATGAAGACTCAGGCTTGTGGGGAAGACATGATGAAGACTCAGGCTCATGATGAAGACTCAGGCTCATGGTGAAGACATGATGAAGACTCAGGCTCATGATGAATACATGACAACTCAGGCTCATGGTGAAGACATGATGAAGACTCAGGCTTGTGGGGAAGACATGATGAAGACTCAGGCTCATGGTGAAGACATGATGAAAACTCAGGCTTGTGGGGAAGACATGATGAAGACTCAGGCTCATAAAGAAGACATGATGAAGACTCAGGCTTGTGGGGAAGACATGATGAAGACTCAGGCTCATGGTGAAGACATGATGAAGACTCAGGCTCATGGTGAAGACATGATGAAAACTCAGGCTCATGGTGAAGACATGATGAAGACTCAGGCTCATAAAGAAGACATGATGAAGACTCAGGCTTGTGGTTAAGACATGATGAAAACTCAGGCTCATGGTGAAGACACGATGAAGACTCAGGCTCATGGTGAAGACACAATGAAGACTCAGGCTCATGATGAAGACATGATGAAGACTCAGGCTCATGATGAAGACTCAGGCTCATGCTGAAGACATGATGAAGACTCAGGCTCATGATAAAGACTCAGGCTTGTGGGGAAGACATGATGAAGACTCAGGCTCATGATGAAGACTCAGGCTTGTGGGAAGACATGATGAAGACTCAGGCTCATGCTGAAGACATGATGAAGACTCAGGCTCATGCTGAAGACATGATGAAGACTCAGGCTCATGATAAAGACTCAGGCTTGTGGGGAAGACATGATGAAGACTCAGGCTCATAATGAAGACTCAGGCTTGTGGGGAAGACATGATGAAGACTCAGGCTCATGATGAAGACTCAGGCTCATGGTGAAGACATGATGAAGACTCAGGCTCATGATGAATACATGACAACTCAGGCTCATGGTGAAGACATGATGAAGACTCAGGCTTGTGGGGAAGACATGATGAAGACTCAGGCTCATGGTGAAGACATGATGAAAACTCAGGCTTGTGGGGAAGACATGATGAAGACTCAGGCTCATAAAGAAGACATGATGAAGACTCAGGCTTGTGGGGAAGACATGATGAAGACTCAGGCTCATGGTGAAGACATGATGAAGACTCAGGCTCATGATGAAGACTCAGGCTCATGGTGAAGACATGATGAAAACTCAGGCTCATGGTGAAGACATGATGAAGACTCAGGCTCATAAAGAAGACATGATGAAGACTCAGGCTTGTGGGGAAGACATGATGAAGACTCAGGCTCATGGTGAAGACATGATGAAGACTCAGGCTCATGGTGAAGACATGATGAAGACTCAGGCTCATGGTGTGGAGACATGATGAAGACTCAAGCTCATGGAGAAGACATGATGAAGGCTCATGATGAAGACATGACAACTCAGGCTCATGGTGAAGACATGATGAAGACTCAAGCTCATGGAGAAGACATGATGAAGGCTCATGGTGAAGACATGATGAAGACTCAGGCTCATGGTGAAGACATGATGAAGACTCAGGCTCATGGTGAAGACATGATGAAGACTCAGGCTCATGATGAAGACATGATGAAGACTCAGGCTCATGGTGAAGACATGATGAAAACTCAGGCTTGTGGGGAAGACATGATGAAGACTCAGGCTCATAAAGAAGACATGATGAAGACTCAGGCTTGTGGGGAAGACATGATGAAGACTCAGGCTCATGGTGAAGACATGATGAAGACTCAGGCTCATGATGAAGACTCAGGCTCATGGTGAAGACATGATGAAAACTCAGGCTCATAAAGAAGACATGGTGAAGACTCAGGCTCATGGTGAAGACATGATGAAGACTCAGGCTCATGATGAAGACATGATGAAGACTCAGGCTCATGGTGAAGACATGATGAAAACTCAGGCTTGTGGGGAAGACATGATGAAGACTCAGGCTCATAAAGAAGACATGATGAAGACTCAGGCTTGTGGGGAAGACATGATGAAGACTCAGGCTCATGGTGAAGACAAGATGAAGACTCAGGCTCATGATGAAGACTCAGGCTCATGGTGAAGACATGATGAAGACTCAGGCTCATAAAGAAGACATGATGAAGACTCATGCTTGTGGGGAAGACATGATGAAGACTCAGGCTCATGGTGAAGACATGTTGAAAACTCAGGCTCATGGTGAAGACATGATGAAGACTCAGGCTCATAAGAAGACATGATGAAGACTCAGGCTTGTGGTTAAGACATGATGAAAACTCAGGCTCATGGTGAAGACACGATGAAGACTCAGGCTCATGATGAAGACTCAGGCTCATGGTGAAGACATGATGAAAACTCAGGCTCATGGTGAAGACATGATGAAGACTCAGGCTCATAAAGAAGACATGATGAAGACTCAGGCTTGTAGTTAAGACATGATGAAAACTCAGGCTCATGGTGAAGACACGATGAAGACTCAGGCTCATGGTGAAGACACAATGAAGACTCAGGCTCATGATGAAGACATGATGAAGACTCAGGCTCATGATGAAGACTCAGGCTCATGCTGAAGACATGATGAAGACTCAGGCTCATGATAAAGACTCAGGCTTGTGGGGAAGACATGATGAAGACTCAGGCTCATGATGAAGACTCAGGCTTGTGGGGAAGACATGATGAAGACTCAGGCTCATGCTGAAGACATGATGAAGACTCAGGCTCATGCTGAAGACATGATGAAGACTCAGGCTCATGATAAAGACTCAGGCTTGTGGGGAAGACATGATGAAGACTCAGGCTCATAATGAAGACTCAGGCTTGTGGGGAAGACATGATGAAGACTCAGGCTCATGATGAAGACTCAGGCTCATGGTGAAGACATGATGAAGACTCAGGCTCATGATGAATACATGACAACTCAGGCTCATGGTGAAGACATGATGAAGACTCAGGCTTGTGGGGAAGACATGATGAAGACTCAGGCTCATGGTGAAGACATGATGAAAACTCAGGCTTGTGGGGAAGACATGATGAAGACTCAGGCTCATAAAGAAGACATGATGAAGACTCAGGCTTGTGGGGAAGACATGATGAAGACTCAGGCTCATGGTGAAGACATGATGAAGACTCAGGCTCATGATGAAGACTCAGGCTCATGGTGAAGACATGATGAAAACTCAGGCTCATGGTGAAGACATGATGAAGACTCAGGCTCATAAAGAAGACATGATGAAGACTCAGGCTTGTGGGGAAGACATGATGAAGACTCAGGCTCATGGTGAAGACATGATGAAGACTCAAGCTCATGGTGAAGACATGATGAAGACTCAGGCTCATGGTGAAGACATGATGAACACTCAAGCTCATGGAGAAGACATGATGAAGGCTCATGATGAAGACATGACAACTCAGGCTCATGGTGAAGACATGATGAAGACTCAAGCTCATGGAGAAGACATGATGAAGGCTCATGGTGAAGACATGATGAAGACTCAGGCTCATGGTGAAGACATGATGAAGACTCAGGCTCATGGTGAAGACATGATGAAGACTCAGGCTCATGATGAAGACATGATGAAGACTCAGGCTCATGGTGAAGACATGATGAAAACTCAGGCTTGTGGGGAAGACATGATGAAGACTCAGGCTCATAAAGAAGACATGATGAAGACTCAGGCTTGTGGGGAAGACATGATGAAGACTCAGGCTCATGGTGAAGACATGATGAAGACTCAGGCTCATGATGAAGACTCAGGCTCATGGTGAAGACATGATGAAGACTCAGGCTCATAAAGAAGACATGATGAAGACTCATGCTTGTGGGGAAGACATGATGAAGACTCAGGCTCAAGGTGAAGACATGTTGAAAACTCAGGCTCATGGTGAAGACATGATGAAGACTCAGGCTCATAAAGAAGACATGATGAAGACTCAGGCTTGTGGTTAAGACATGATGAAAACTCAGGCTCATGGTGAAGACACGATGAAGACTCAGGCTCATGGTGAAGACACAATGAAGACTCAGGCTCATGATGAAGACATGATGAAGACTCAGGCTCATGATGAAGACTCAGGCTCATGCTGAAGACATGATGAAGACTCAGGCTTATGATAAAGACTCAGGCTTGTGGGGAAGACATGATGAAGACTCAGGCTCATGATGAAGACTCAGGCTTGTGGGGAAGACATGATGAAGACTCAGGCTCATGCTGAAGACATGATGAAGACTCAGGCTCATGCTGAAGACATGATGAAGACTCAGGCTCATGATAAAGACTCAGGCTTGTGGGGAAGACATGATGAAGACTCAGGCTCATAATGAAGACTCAGGCTTGTGGGGAAGACATGATGAAGACTCAGGCTCATGATGAAGACTCAGGCTCATGGTGAAGACATGATGAAGATTCAGGCTCATGATGAATACATGACAACTCAGGCTCATGGTGAAGACATGATGAAGACTCAGGCTCATAAAGAAGACATGATGAAGACTCAGGCTTCTGGGGAAGACATGATGAAGACTCAGGCTCATGGTGAAGACATGATGAAGACTCAGGCTCATGATGAAGACTCAGGCTCATGGTGAAGACATGATGAAAACTCAGGCTCATGGTGAAGACATGATGAAGACTCAGGCTCATAAAGAAGACATGATGAAGACTCAGGCTTGTGGGGAAGACATGATGAAGACTCAGGCTCATGGTGAGGACATGATGAAGACTCAGGCTCATGGTGAAGACATGATGAAGACTCAGGCTCATGGTGAAGACATGATGAAGACTCAAGCTCATGGAGAAGACATGATGAAGGCTCATGGTGAAGACATGATGAAGACTCAGGCTCATGGTGAAGACATGATGAAGACTCAGGTTTGTGGGGAAGACATGATGATCTGGCCCTTCCTACATCCAGGACATGGTTAAACTGTACACCCCAGCGCGTGCACTCCGCTCGGCATCAGCCAAACGACTCGCTGCACCCTCGCTGCGAGATGGACCCAAGTTCCCATCAGCAAAAAACACGTGGGTTTGCTATCCTGGCTCCAAGATGGTGGAATGAGCTCCCCATTGACATCAGGACGGCAGAAAGCCTGCACATCTTCCGGCGCAGACTGAAAACTCATCTCTTTAGACTCCACTTCGAGCGATAGAATTACTAACAAAGCACTTATATACTAACATAGGACTGGCCTATCTATAGCCAGCTGAGTAGCACTTGAAATGTGTGGCTCTATGATACCTGCTGTACTTATATGATTCTGTTTTTCTTCTGGGCTGTGTCTTCCTGGTCGTATGTACTTATTGTAAGTCGCTTTGGACAAAAGCGTCTGCTAAATGCAATGTAATGCAATGTAATGTAATGAAGGCTCATGGTGAAGACGTAAGTTTATTGTAAAATGTGGCCATAACTCCGGCTAGGAAGGTCGTATCAAACATCCGTTGGGGTGCTTTAAAGTCAAGCTTCAGTTTAAGATTCACCCTGTAATAGAAACATGTGATGGAGCATTACTAACCTGACCCAGATGGTTTGTTTCACCAAACCATCTAAAGCTCCATTGGAAGCCATTTGGAAAGGGCAGGCACTTTCAAAAGCACTTGGCAGGTGATTGGATCAATCTGTCTATCACCTTCTATCATGGGCTACTTCTGATTGATTAACAATGGCTGGTACATGTGGAGCACAGCACCTCTGATTGGTGTGGATGACTGACACACAAGAAAAAGAAAAAAATAGTAAAAAATGTTAAAAAAAATCGCAGGCTTTGCGATCATTTAAAATCGCGATTTCGATTTAAAATCGATTAATTGTTCAGCCATAGTGAAGACATGATGAAGGCTCATGGTGAAGACATGATGAAGACTCAGGCTCATGGTGAAGACACGATGAAGACTCAGGCTCATGGTGAAGACATGATGAAGACTCAGGCTCATGATGAAAACTAAGGCTCATGATGAAGACTCAGGCTCATGGTGAAGACATGATGAAAACTCAGGCTCATGGTGAAGACATGATGAAAACTCAGGTTCATGGTGAAGACATGATGAAGACTCAGGCTCATGGTGAAGACATGATGAAGACTCAGGCTCATGATGAAGATTCAGGCTCATGGTGAAGACATGATGAAAACTCAGGCTCATGGTGAAGACATGATGAAGAATCAGGCTCATGATGAAGACTCAGGCTCATGGTGAAGACATGATGAAGACTCAGGCTCATGGTGAAGACATGATGAAAACTCAGGCTCATGATGAAGACTCAGGCTCTTGGTGAAGACATGATGAAAACTCAGGCTCATGGTGAAGACATGATGAAGACTCAGGCTCATGATGAAGACATGATGAAGACTCAGGATCATGATGAAGACTCAAGCTCATGGTGAAGGCATGATGAACACTCAGGCTCATGATGAAGACTCAGGCTCATGGTGAAGACACGATGAAGACTCAGGCTCATGGTGAAGACATGATGAAGACTCAGACTCATGGTGAAGACATGATGACACTTGACTTCTAGCTAATGTGACGATCCCTCGGCATTCCGTGGTGTCTCTCTCTTGTTTGCAGATTCCAGTCCTGTGGGTGATCATGGACTGACGAGCTGCACCTGGGCCCTCTCATTCCTATGGGCACTCTCTCCGTGCCAGCCTCGGGGAACCTGCTGCTGGCTTTTGTTCATTTATTGTTAACATCAATAAATCATTGTTAATTGGTCACACCTCGTCACGACTTTCCAGTTTATGTTATAGCCCCAGAGCCGGGCCGTAACACTAATGTGTTACCTAGGAGTTAATAAGGTCAATTTTATTAGCCAGTGACCTTATGTTGCCCATGATTATCAATAGGATGGTGAGCATCCCCTTCCGTTATGTTCATTACTTGATACTATAATCCTAAAGCAAATAGGCGTTTTCAGCATTACAGAGAAACTACTGGTCCCAATTTTCATGAAACTTAGGGTGAAAACAAACAAACTACAAAGCAGCCAGGATAGGTTTTTCCCTTGACTTTGCACTAAGCGCATCCAGCTCGCATGATCTCGGTACAATGATACAGATCAATTTTTCCCTTTTCACTACCCCTTTATAAAGATAGTGAATGCTAGTGGAAGTGACATTTAGCAACCTCAATTCTGTGAATTATAAAGATAACCTTAACATGTCAATGTAATCATTTATGGGAGTATTCTTTTTTTGCTCATTTTAAGGCCTCATTAGTCATATAGGGTAGAACGTTTTTTCCTTAAAGATGTAACACACATGGTGAAGAAATCGAGCATAGGGAAATGTGAATTGTTAATTGTCCCTTTTAAACTGAACTCATTTGATGAACCTGTAACTCACATAGTGACATTCTGTGAAGGTTTACATTCTATATATATCTTCTTGGCATTTACTCTCAATCGTGTGACATTTAGGGATTCAAGTTTATAAAAGGTCTCAACTTGTGTTATTCTGAATGCCTATATGCTCTGCTTAGCAGAGAATGTATCTGCCACAAGATGCAGCACTTGTTGTTGTTATAGAGTGGTGTATTGATCACATATTCTTGTAGGCCTACGTGGAAGGTTGCATCCCAATGCCTTCGACAAAAATCCACACGATTTTTCCATTGGATTTTGGAATATTGCAAAACATAAGCTTTGTGGCATATGTTTATGATGCTAACATGTGTTGTTCAGTAGGATAATACATATTATTGCCGAGATAAAAAGCTAATGTTTTAATGCTAAATTAACCATTTCACCGTAATATGGCGTAAGGTGGCTAATGTCCAGCGTGATGCCGTTTAGCAGTCCCATTAGGTCACCTGTTATCAACCACTGTTTGTATGACACATAGAAGCTTGGACATTCACAAGTAGGGATATTTCAAAAGTGACAGATTTGATGACATATTACAAAATGTGAAAATCTCAGCTTGACCACAGACCTTATTTCAGGCATCTCACCAAAAACAAAACAAAAATTGAATTTGAGCCAAGGGAACTGGAAGTGGTTAAATGCTTACTAATTTCTGGGTTCAAGGACACATTCCTGCACTGATCATTTCTGAAATATACTTAACCTTATATTGATGTCAGAATATTAACTGTTGAACCTTTGAGTAGCCTGGAGTTGCTGCGGCTGAATCCACATCGCCTCATAGTAATCCTATACACCGAGGACTGCGGGGCCCTGCGGTGCCGGTGCCTTCCCTTGACATCACACAGCTCCGAGTGCTCAGGAGACATCAGACTGACAAGTGTTACCACAGTGTTTGGGGTTTTACTCTATGTTTCATGTCGGATTTCAGACGGAGCGGTTCAAAGGTGCCGCGCCCAGATGCGGTTGTCACCTCAGGTGGAAAGCCTGTCGCCATTTACAGTGCCCGCAAATGCCAGTGAAATGCCACCAAACACGAGACGTTTAATGTGAGTGTGTGTGTGTGCTGGTGTGTGTGTAAGTGAATGTTTACAGACTTGTATTGAAGCATTTGTGGATTGTCTAGTACTAATCTCTGTGTGTTTTGTTTCTCGACTGATCCATCGATAAAGTATGTCTGATTTCTGTGCTAATCCACATATTACACACACACACACACACACACACACACACAGGCACACAGACAGAGATTCCTTTGTAGATTTATCTCGCTGATAAACAATAAAACTGCTTAAACAGACTATTTAACTCGTAAGCCAACACACAAACACCATCATCCGCTATCATCATCACGGTGACATACAGAGACAATAGGTATCTCCTGGTTGCTATGGAAACAGCAAGGTGATAATTCATATATGAAGGTTATCGCCTTTCCTCTCTCTCTCTTCTCGTTTATTTTCATTCCCTTTCACCTGTCTATCTTCTTCATTCTCCAATTCTGATTTCCTCTCCCTTTATCTAATTTCTTCATCTGGGCTAGTTTTTTGCTTTCTCTTACTTTTCTTCGGTTGCCATTCCCTTTTCCTTACCTCCTTCCTCCGTTTTATTATAATTCATTTCTGACCCATCAACAATTTAAATCTCTCCTTTTCACTTTACCTCCTACGTGTGCCCTTTGCTTGGCTCCTTGCTCCCTTCCTCCTGACTTACAATTTCCATATTTTCTCATATTCCTCCTCCTTCCCTCCTTGTTTGTCCACTTATCTTTTCCTCTCCTGTCTCCTTCACTTCTCTCCTCCCTTCTGTGATTATCAACCTCCTCTCCTCGCTCCTTTTCCTATTGTTTCTCCCCTCCTCTCCTCTCCTTCTTCTCTCGGTTTATCAGCAATAACCCAGTTTATTTGTGTTTTCCCATTCCAAATACTGTCGCCTTGCATTACATCAGAGTTTCTACTGGCCGTCCCCGAGGGTTATTTATGTGCTTGCTCTTTCCTCCTGCCACCACACGCTCAAAGAGCAGCAAAGGACTTAACATTCAGGCCCTCCAGGCATTTGGTCCTGGAGATATGGGGAAGAATATTGTTTCTTAAATGTATTTTCCATCTGTTTTTATTTCATTCCTTAGGAGATGGGATTGAACAGAGGCTCGACATTTACGCCCGGAGGCATTTTTAAGGGTTATTTTCAGATATTGGATGGATATTGTGGTATTTTTTCTTTGTTTGGGACAATGCTCTTCTGGCATCCTACCCTCTGGTCCTTGTGTAATGGAACAGCAGTCATAGTCAATATAGCCTGTCTTGTAGGCCAGTAGCTGCTGCTTCTCTTCCAAATAGCCTTTCAGGACTTGTGTTTGTGAACGCTTTGTATTAAACTCAACTTGTATTGTTTGTTTCACTGGTGCCGTGGAGTTTCTTTGGTCCTGCAGGGTTGGGAATAAAAAAAGAGAAAAATCAGGCTGATACCGTACACCTAATTCACCAACACAGTGTCGTGCACATCCAAATGATAAGGGTTTCTAATAAATTATTTATTTCATTAAAAAAGGTGGAAGAAGATCTTTTACCTCTGCTTCAACTCTTACTACTATTTGTAAATCCAGGCTGAAGACTTTTCTTTTTGCTGCTGCTTTTCATATCTTACATATCACTTTTATTCATAATAATAATACAAAATAATAAAGCTTTAGTTATAAAGCACCTTTCATGCAGCAGGTGCAGCTCAAAGTGCTTTACAAAATGGCACACATTACAAATTAAAAAAAAGTACGAGAAATTCCCCTCAAATCAGATAGCCATGTATCTTATACCTGTTTTTCTATATTAGCTTGTCTTATGTCTATTTTATTCTCTTTAATTTGTAATTACTGTTATAATGTGTTTCCGTTGCACTTTTTCTTTATGCTCTTAATGTTTTTCTTTTTTGTAAAGCACTTTCAATTACCTTGTGTTAAAAGGTGCTATATAAATAAAATACTACATTGTAAAAATACTCTGTTAAAAACTAAATTCATTCAAAATCTTACAAGTATTGGCATCAAAATATACTCAAAGCTGCCCATTTGGACCCTAAAGATGTCGGATTCAGCATCTGCAATTATTCTTTAAACCATTTCAAAAATGTCCAAATCAGTCAAGCCATTTCTGAACCATTGTACATATTTGTTATAATGCTAATTTATGATAATTAACACAACTTATGCTAATGTGAACATTGCCCAACATGTGAAAGACAGTTAGCATCTGGCAGTTTCTATGTGCTGGGGACCCGTACTATTCTTTTCTAACACAAAACTTTGGGGTACTCAACATTTCAGTGTTTACTATGCTGTCAAGTAAGTGTGTGTTCATGGAGAAAAAAGAATGTCAAACAAATATATAGTGGCACAACAGATGATTACAATCCAGGGGGGCGATGGTAGTTTGTCACACAACAGTGGAGATACATTTTTGAGGTATTGTTGTTGTAGAACCACTAAAAAAAGTGATTGGTGGGTGCTCTACCCAGCGCCCTATAGACTCCTACATCACTGAAGCAAGTTAAACTAGGTTCAAGTCAAGTCTTGCAAGCCAAGTTTTGCTTGCCGACTTAGTGTATCCTTTTTGTGCTACTGCGACATATAAAGTATAAAAACTCAAAAAGATACATACAATGAGAAAATAGTTTCCTGGAGTTAGATACATTGCTCTCTTGATTTAATAAGTCCATCTTGGATCATTCAAAGTAGGCTTGATTTGAATAGGAAAATCACTGTTTTAAATCCGGCCCTAATGTGAATTGTGTGCTATTTTATTGCCTGGTATAAAAACAGACTTCCTTGTATTAACAATACAATAACAGTATATTCGAAACCACTATGTGCAGAATGAGTGTAGTGGTTCCAAAGGCAGGAGGCGAAGATGGAAAAATGATGTTGTTTTCATGAGAGAAGATGACAAACAAATGAAGAGAAAACTATTTCCGATTCCGTCTTTACCCGAGACGAACATCCGAGTTTTCCCCTTTCAACACATTTGATCAAGTTCGGTCATTTACTGCTGTCTGACAAATTCCCACTATGGATTATTCATCTGCCTGTAGTTATGTTAGCCATCTTCTGATGCCGGAGAAGATTGAATTCCGGAACCCGTGATTGCCTCTTCTTTTTTTTTACTTCTGTACTACGGATCGAGAAAAGTCACAGAGGGCAAACCCAGAAATGAAAGTTCCAACAGAGGAGATTCAATATAATGTTGTTACGTTCGCTCTGTCAGTCATATTTCATTTAAATCATTCACACACATGCTGATTCATTGATTATATCTTGTCTCCTGCAGTCATGTTTCAGACAAATGTTCCTTCTGTAATAGTGCAGCCGGCCTACTTATGGCCTGATTGAAACCTAATGAAATCTTTTAATGAGCAGTCTCTCAGTGACAGCCTCTGGAGGGCCGGGCTGAATGTGTGTCTGTTCGGGCACGCTGCAACAAATGTTATTCGTGCAGCTGAGAGCGTAGTGACTAAATGTGTGTGTGTGTGTGTGTGTGTGTGTGGTGTGTGTGTGTGTGTGTGTGTGTGTGTGTGTGTGTGTGTGTGGTGTGTGTGTGTGTGTGTGTGTGTGTGTGTGTGTGTGTGTGTGTGTGTGTGTGTGTGTGTGAGCATCCAGTGTCTTCTCAATAGAAAAACACACATTTCTGTCACCGAGACCTCGGAGGGTTTCCGGGAAAACATAACACACCCAAGACAGTATTAGCTCATCTTTAAGTGAACCCCAGAATAATTAAAATGTGCTTTTATTCCCGTAATTTTAATTATATTGAAAATTATGGGTGATCTCCAGGATTGAAGCTATCGATTGTGAGAATTAAATTAACTTGGTTTGGACTGTTACACAGAATAGTTGAAAGTTGTAACACAAACAGATGATCATCATGATGATCACATACTGATTATGTTATATATTGTAGAACAGTCTAAATTATCTAGAACATTGTATAGAATATCCTTTGGTTCAAGTCCTTTATACTGTAGATATGTATATAGACTTGCTGCTGTTTATTGTTTTTCCTGTTATTTTAGATAATTTTATTATGTTTATACTTTCTTCCACCTTTAAAGATTCTAAGATTTTATATGTCATCTATTGTGCAAAATCCACTTGTTCATGTCTTGTATACATAAATATTAGGGCTGTCAGTCGATTCAAATGTTTGTTTATTATCATTGGAACAATGACAAATATTCCCCTGAATATTCTCAACACAACAACCTGGAACCGCTCTCTCTCTCGTCTACTACTCTGCACTGAGCCAGTTGCTCAAACAGACAAGCTTGTTTGCTGTTGTCGGCGAAATGCCGCTCCTCTGTCTTCATAACAGTCAAAGCATGAGACTGAAGTTCCCACTGTGGGCCAAAATAATGCGCTGTGATGTGCAGTGGACACGTTGGATGCGATCCGAATGATCTAACGCAGCCCCTCGTCCTCCCCAATGTTAAGCTGTAGCCACCCATTTAGCTATCGCTGTTGAAAGCTTGTTGCTCGTAGAAGTGTCCAGGCGTCTCCCAGGCAAACTTTCAAGCGTGGTCTGCCGCAAGCGAGCGGCAGGAGCGCGGGCTGTTACAGCAGCATCAGCTGTGTGCTTGGCTTGCTGTTTAAAACACCTTTTTTTGTATCCATATCTCTTGCTAGAATCTCCCACCATCCAACTAACAACAACAACAACGTCAAGCTTTTGGGCTCTGCAACTACGGGGTGGGCCGAGGACAAATACACATGTGTAGTGCCGGGAGATATGGGAGTCGGAGGCGGTGCAAGGAAGGTGCAAAAAGGGTACTTTAATACGGAGCAGAAAGAGACATGTTGGCGGGTCGCAGCCCGGGTCGACAAGAGGAAGAAACCAGGAGGGCACACAATATATATAGGAAACACATAACATGTCCGTGTGGGAACAATACCCCCAACTGTAGTTCCATGTATGAATTATGTCCCAGTAGTTAAATAGTGATCACTACACAAGCCCCCCCAGAATTCAACCATGGACACTATCCCCGTGTCCGGGAGGAAGCACCACAGGGGCCGAGGAGGGTGGGGCCGGGCCATGGAACGGGCCGTCGGAAGGGGGCCGCAGGAGAGGGCAGGGGCCCTAACGAGGGCGAGGGCATCCTCACCGGGGGTGGGAGACGGGCCGGAACGGGGCCGCAGTAGGCGTCGTAAGGGGGCCGCAGTGCTGCGACGTGGGGACGGCGTGAATATCCCGGTGGTCCCCAGCAGGGAGGAGCGCTGCCCGGCCGCAGGCGAGGGCACAACGGCAGCGGGCACAAAGTCCTCGGGAGGAAAGAGCCGGGTCCCCGGGGGGCAGGAGCAGCATCCCCGGGAGGAAGGAGCCGTGGACAGGGGAGAGGCCAGACGGGGCGCCGTCCGGAGCCGCCGTCGAGGTGAACCGTGAGCCGCGGTAAGAGGAGAGGCCAGGCAGGGTCCCGGAGCGCGCCACCCACGGGCCAATGAAGGCATGGGCAACGTCCGAAACCGCCGAGGCGAAGGAAGAGGCCAGACAGGCTCCGGAGCGCGCCACCCACGGGCCGATGGCCGCATGGGCGACGTCCGAAACCGTCGAGGCGAGACGGGGTCCAGGAGTGCACCACCCAGGCGTCGATGAACGTGAGTGGCGTCTGGAACCGCCGTCGAGGTGGTGAAAAAGGTGAGAGTGTCCACACGAGGCCGACCAGACATGGTCGAACCTCCTCTCAGGCACCAGAAAAAGCTCAAAAAGGGCCGTACTGTCCACGGTCCAAAAACAGGTGGGCGAAATCGTGAGAGGATCCACATGAGGCCGACCAGACATGGTCGAACCTCCTCTCAGGCACCAGAAAAAAACTCAAAAGGATCGATAGCCGTTAGCAGCTAGCCGTTAGCAGCTAGCCGTTAGCTGAGGCCGTTAGCTGGCAGCCATCGGTAGCTGCTAGCCGTCGTTAGCCCCACGTGGATAGCTGCTAGTCGTCGCCAGCTAGCGCAGCTGGGACGTGCAGCCGCACGCCCCGAAGAAACAGCCCTATGAGGTAGCAATGGGGTTGCTGGTCGACCCAGCAGGTCGTGCATCGTCCCCCCCGATGCGGGAACGGCGAGCAACGTCGCCATACTTCTGCGGAGCGCGCACCGAGCCTCAGTCCGCGTGCCGGTGTCAGCCACGGACGTCTCCAAAAATCCCCGGCATTTCGAGAAAGAAACCTGAGTTTCCTTTGCCGTGTTCGGTTCCGTCCCGGAAACTTCCCAAGACGTGTCAGAGTCACCAGTGTAGTGCCGGGAGATATGGGAGTCGGAGGCGGTGCAAGGAAGGTGCAAAAAGGGTACTTTAATACGGAGCAGAAAGAGACATGTTGTCGGGTCGCAGCCCGGGTCGACAAGAGGAAGAAACCAGGAGGGCACACAATATATATAGGAAACACATAACATGTCCGTGTGGGAACAATACCCCCAACTGTAGTTCCATGTATGAATTATGTCCATCCATCCATCCATCTTCTTCCGCTTATCCGTGGTCGGGTCGCGGGGGTAGCAGTTCCAGCAGAGAGCCCCAAACTTCCTTTTCCCTGGCGACATCAACCAGCTCTGACTGGGGGATCCCAAGGCGCTCCCAGGCCAGCGAAGAGATATAATCCCTCCACCTGGTCCTAGGTCTACCCCTTGGTCTCTTCCCAGCTGGACGTGCCTGGAACACCTCCCTAGGGAGGCGCCCAGGTGGCATCCTAACTAGGTGCCCGAACCACCTCAACTGGCTCCTTTCGACGCGAAGGAGGAGCGGCTCAACTCCGAGTCCCTCCCGAATGACCAAACTTCTCACCTTATCCCTAAGGGAGACACCAGCCACCCTGCGGAGAAAACCCATCTCGGCCGCTTGTATCCGCGATCTCGTTCTTTCGGTCATGACCCATCCTTCATGACCATAGGTGAGGGTAGGAACGAAAATGGCCCGGTAGACAGAGAGCTTTGCCTTCTGGCTCAGCTCCCTTTTCGTCACAACGGTGCGGTAAAGCGACTGCAGTACCGCTCCGCTGCTCCGATTCTCCGGCCCATCTCACGCTCCATTGTTCCCTCACTCGAGAACAAAACCCCGAGATACTTGAACTCCTTCACTTGGGGTAAGGACTCATTCCCTACTTGGAGTGTACAATCCATCGGTTTCCTGCTGAGAACCATGGCCTCAGATTTGGAGGTGCTGATCCTCATCCCAGCCGCTTCACACTCGGTTGCGAACCGATCCAGTGAGTGCTGAAGGTCGCAGACCGATGAAGCCATCAGAACCACATCATCTGCAAAAAGCAGTGGTGCAATCCTTAGCCCACCGAACTGCAGACCCCCCCCCCCCATGACTACGCCTCGAAATCCGATCCATGTATATTACAAACAGGATTGGTGACAAAGCGCAGCCCTGGCGGAGGCCAACCCTCACCGGAAATGGGTCCGACTTACTGCCGAGGAGCCGGACACAGCTCTCGCTTTGGGAGTACAGAGATTGGATGGCCCTGAGTAGAGACCCCCTCACCCCATACTCCCGCAGCACCTCCCACAGTAACTCCCTGGGAACCCGGTCATACGCCTTCTCCAAGTCCACAAAACACATGTAGACCGGATAAGCGTACTCCCAAGCCCCCTCCAGGATCCTTGCGAGAGTAAAAAGCTGATCCGTCGTTCCACGACCAGGACGGAATCCGCATTGTTCCTCCTCAATCTGAGGTTCGACAATCGGCCTGACCCTCCTTTCGAGTACCTTAGAGTAAACTTTCCCGGGGAGGCTGAGTAGTGTGATGCCTCTGTAATTGGCACACACCCTCTGGTCCCCCTTTTTAAAAAGGGGAACCACCATCCCGGTCTGCCACTCCTTCGGTACCGTTTCCGACTTCCACGCAATGTTGATGAGACGTGTCAACCAAGACAGTCCCTCAACACCCAGAGCCTTCAGCATTTCTGGGCGGATCTCATCCACCCCCGGGGCTTTGCCACTGTGGAGTTGTTTAACAACCTCAGTGACCTCCCCCCGGGAGATTGGTGTCGATCCCCCGTCATACTCCAGCTCTGCCTCTAACATAGAGGACGGAGTTGTCGGGTTCAGGAGTTCCTCAAAGTGCTCCTTCCAACGCCCTAACACTCCATCAGTTGAGGTCAACAACGTCCCATCCTTACTGTACACAGCTTGGATGGTTCCCTGCTTCCCCCTCCTGAGGTGTCGGACAGTTTTCCAGAACAACTTTGGTGCCGCCCGAAAGTCCTTTTCCATGTCCTCTCCGAACTTCTCCCACACCCGCTGCTTTGCCTCGGCCACGGCTGAGGCTGCTGCCCTTCGGGCCTGTCGGTACCTTGCAACTGCCTCGGGAGTCCCCCGGGATAACAAATCCCTGAAGGCCTCCTTCTTCAGTCGGACGGCTTCCCTGACCACCGGTGTCCACCAGGAGGTTCGAGGGTTACCGCCCCTTGAGGCACCTAGGACCTTGAGACCACAGCTCCCCGCCGCGGCTTTGGCAATAGAGGCTTTGAACACCGACCACTCTGGTTCAATGTCCCCAATCTCCACAGGAATGCCCGAAAAGCTCTGCCGGAGGTGTGAGTTGAAGGCCTCCTGAACCTGGGCCTCCTCCAGACGTTCCCAGTTCACCCGAACTACACGTTTGGGCTTACCAGGTCTATCCAGAGGCTTCCCCTGCCACTCGACCCAACTCACCACCAGATGGTGATCAGTTGACAACTCCGCCCCTCTCTTTACCCGAGTGTCCAAAACATACGGCCTCAGGTCCGATGATACGATAACGAAATCGATCATGGACCTTCTGCCTAGGGTGCTCTGGTACCACGTACACTTATGAGCATCCCTATGTTCGAACATGGTGTTTGTTATGGCCAATCCATGACTAGCACAGAAGTCCAGTAACAAACCACCACTCCGGTTCAGATCAGGGGGGCCGTTCCTCCCAATCACTCCCCTCCAAGTGTCTCCATCATTGCCCACATGTGCGTTGAAGTCTCCCAGCAAGATTAAAGAGTCCCCTTCAGGAGCCCCATACAGGACTCTTTCCAGGGTCTCCAAGAAGGCCGTATACTCTGAACTGCTGTTGGGTGCATAAGCACACACAACAGTCAGAGTTTTCCCCCCCATAACCCGCAGGCGTAGGGAGGCAACCCTCTCGTCCACTGGGGTAGACTCCAACAACGAAGCACCCAACCGGGGACTTGTGAGTATCCCCACACCCGCCCGGCGCCTCACACCTTGAGCAGCTCCGGAGAAGAATAGAGTCCAACCCCTATCCAGAAGTAAGGTTCCAGAGCCGACGCTGTGCGTAGAGGTGAGCCCAACCAGATCCAACTGGTACCGCTCCACCTCCCGCACAAGCTCCGACTCCTTCCCCCCCAGAGAGGTGACGTTCCACGTCCCCAAAGCCAGCTTCTGTCGCCCGGGTCTGGTCCGTCGAGACCCTCCGCTTTCACTGCCACCCTTCTGGCAGCACACCCGACCACATCGTTGTTTCCCGTAGGTGGTGGGCCCGCGGGATGGAGAAGCGGAGGTGTTGCCCACGTTGCCTTTTCGGGCTGGGCCCGGCCGGGCTCCGTGGCAAGCCCGGCCACCAGACGCTCGCCGACGAGTCCTCCTTCTGGGCCTGGCTCCAGAAAGGGACCCCGGGCTTCCTCCGGGCCGGGTATCCTCACTCCTTGTGTCGTCTTTCATGAGGTGTTTTATTTATTATTTTTTTCTGATAAAACAGAGTGTTTTCATGGTAGTGGTCTACTTTTAAACACAAAAGTGTATCTTAGTCCCAGTAGTTAAATAGTGATCACTACACATGCGTTAATCGCACGTTAAAATAATTAGTGGCGTTAAAAAGTGTTTGCGTTAACGCGTTATTAACGTGTAAACTTGAAAGCCCTAATAAGTGTCCCCTCTGCGTAAAGAGATTCTGAAAGTTTCAGGAAAAAAGATCCCCTCTCTTTTTGTCCTGATCCATCTATATAAAAACCTGTCTGAAAAGAGCTGATCAGATTTTGGCCATTTTTGTGTTGTGCAATTATTATTATGATTATTAGTTGGCTAAAATGTAGGCAATTTTCCTTCAAATGTGAGATTTAGTTCACAGCTTAGTTGGCCTCAAAACACAAAAATCTAGAGAGAATAATTGCCTAAGTTTTTCATTTTCAAGAAAATTGGCCATTCAATAGTGTTTTTATTTGTTAGACAGTGTATAGATTTGTTATCTTCATGGTCATCTGTATATTTTTCTTACTCTCTAATGCTGGTTTATTTCTATTTTGAGAAGTTTCTTTTTTAGAATTGTTTATTTCTACACTTTCAATTTGTTATTATGTGTAGTGCGTGTGTTTTATGCTGCTGCAACAAAAAAAATTCCCAAATTGGGATTAATAAAGTACATCTTATCTTATTTTTACCGTGCTCTTTAAACCCCCTGTTGTTAGAAATTAAAATCAATGTTTAATGATATAATATAGTTTAAACATACAGTAATTGTATAACTGTTTTATTGTGAAAATATTTCCGGTTAGCTTTCGCCTGTGGTTAAAGTTTATTTTGAAAAGCTATTCCGGAAGAGATACCCGAAGTACCACCAGTAAGCTTGACTTCTGGTTTTCTGTTAAACAAGCGATTACAGCCGTTAAAATGCATTACATAGAAAGTAATGAAAGACAGTATGAGGAGATAAGGCGTGTCAAGTTATGTATGAACGTGCCAGGTGGCGCGGTCCCGTGGGTTAGATGCGGGTTCATAATGCAGAGGGAAATAACTCTCAGAATAACGTTATTAGCAAATTTGTACAACTTGAGGAACGAATTTTTTTAATAAGGGCTATACAAGTGTTCATACTGGGTAGTTTATTTAGTTTAAAAAAAATTATCCAACGATATACAGACCATTCTTTCCCCATGTAAGTCAATGGGAAAAAGTGTTTCCGGGCCTGGCAACCAAACGGAAGTGTAGTACCGCCGTTTGGCCACCACGAATATTTTCATCAGAGTCCGGCGCACTTCCTGGGGGCTTGGCTGAACGACATACCGTGTCATGGCGATAACCGCGATATGCGCATGCGCGATATTCACACCGCAGGGACGTGCGGTTTTATTCATTTTTTTAAAAATGCTGACGCACTTTACATTACATTACATTACATTGCATTAAGCTGACGCTTTTATCCAAAGCGACTTACAATAAGTACAATCGACCAGGAAGACACAACCTTGAAGAAAACAGAATCATATAAGTACATCAGGTTTCATAGAGCCAAACATTTCAAGTGCTACTCAACTGGCTATAGATAAGCCAGTCCTTTATTAGTATATAAGTGCTCTGTTAGCAATTAATTGTTAGTAATTCTATCGCTCGAAGTGGAGTCGAAAGAGATGAGTTTTCGCACAGAATTCAAAATAAAGATACCCTTATTACTTATCGAAACTGCACATACAATATATCCGATTAAAGCTGAGACTCCACAGATTATTTAAGTATAGTATCTAAGCGATCCGATCTCGCGACAGGGGAAGCAAACACAGACATCACAACACGTACCTTTTACGGAGCTTTTACGGGAGATTGTCTCACCGTAGCTGTCAATCAATCAATCAATCAATGTTTATTTATATAGCCCAATATCACAAATGTTACATTTGTCTCAGTGGACTTCACAGTTTGTACAAAATATCAGTATGACAATACGACACCCTCTGTCCTTAGACCCTCACATCGTACAAGGAAAAACTTCCGAAGAAAACCCACAGTTTAAAGGGAAAAATGGGAGAAACCTCAGGGAGAGCAACAGAGGAGGGATCCCTCTCCCAGGACGGACAGTCGTGCAATAGATGCCGTGTGTAAATTGAAAAGATAATACATTTGCAACATAGGTAGTCCAAATGTTTGGAAATGCATGTGTGTGTAATAGGAAGATGGATCCACGAGGATATCCATCCAGGACCTATGATCCAGGACCACAGCCACGACTCAAGATCCAGGGCTCGTGATGCAGGACACAGGACCGCAGGATCATCCATGACTCCGGATCCCAGCGTATATAGACACCAAAAAGAAAGACATTTGGGGAAGCTGGGTTAATCGGAACATGGGAGTACACAGGTATAGACAGAGAGAAGGAAGAAGTAAGATGTCCCCCGACAAACTAAGCCTATATCAGCAAAACTAGGGGCTGAATCTAATCAGCCCTAACTATAAGCTTTATCAAAAAGGAAGGTCTTAAGCGCACTCTTAAAAACGGATAGGGTGTCTGCCGCCCGAACACAAACTGGAAGCTGATTCCACAAATGTGGAGCTTGATAAGAAAAGGCTCTGGCTCCCATTGTACTTTTAGAGACTCTAGGAACAACCAACAACCCTGCATTCTTGGAACGCAATGCCCTAGTAGGACAGTAGGGTATAATGAGTTCTTTAAGGTAAGATGGCGCCTGCCCATTAAGGGCTTTGTAGGCGAGAAGAAGAATTTTAAATTCTATCCTGTGTTCTATAGGGAGCCAGTGTAAGGCAGCCAGAACAGGAGTAATGTGGTCCCTTTTCCTAACTCTGGTTAGTACACGAGCTGCAGCATTTTGAATTAGCTGAAGCGACTTGACTGACTTCTTGGTACACCCTGATAATAAAGAGTTACAATAATCCAGCCTTGAAGTAACAAATGCATGGACTAGTTTCTCTGCATCGTTTTGAGGCAAGATATGCCTGATTTTTGCAATGTTACGTAGATGGAAGTAGGCGGTCCTTGAAATTGATTTTATGTGGGCGTTAAAGGATAAATCCTGATCAAATATAACACCAAGATTCCTTACAGTCTCACTGGAGGCCAAATTAATGCCATCCATAGTTAGTATATCTTTAGATAATTTGTTTCGTAGATTCTTCGGGCCAAGTACAATAACTTCAGTTTTGGTCGTGTTTAACATCAAAAAGTTTAAGGTCATCCACGTTTTTAAGTCCTTGAGGCAGTCTTGAATTTTATTTAGATGATTAATTTCATCAGGCTTGATTGATAAATATAGTTGAGTATCATCCGCATAACAATGAAAATTTACAGAATGATTCCTTATAATATTGCCTAACGGAAGCATATATAATGTGAACAAAATAGGTCCGAGCACTGAGCCCTGTGGCACTCCGTGGCTAACTTTGGTTTGCGTGGAAGATTCATCATTGACACGTACAAACTGAGAGCGTTCAGATAGATAGGACCTAAACCAGCCTAAGGCAGTTCCCTGTATGCCAACTAAGTGCTCTAGTCTTTGCAATAAGATATCATGATCGATAGTATCAAATGCAGCACTGAGATCGAGCAAAACAAGAATAGAGACAAGTCCTTTGTCAGAGGCTATTAGAATGTCATTTGTGACTTTGACCAGAGCTGTCTCTGTGCTATGATGTGTTCTAAAGCCAGACTGAAAATCTTCAAATAAATCATTGTTTTTTAAGTAATCACACAGCTGTTTTGCGACTGCTTTCTCAAGAATTTTTGAGAGGAACGGAAGATTAGAAATAGGTCTATAGTTGGCTAAAACCTCTGGATCGAGGTTGTGCTTTTTAAGAAGCGGTTTTATCACTGCTACTTTGAATGATTGTGGAACATAGCCTGATAATAAAGACATATTCATAATATTTAATAAAGAAGTGCTAATTAATGGAAAAACTTCCTTCAACAGCTTAGTTGGAATTGGGTCTAATATACACGTTGATGGTTTAGAAGAGAGAATCATTGAATTTAATTGTTCAAGGTTTATGGCTGAGAAGCATTCTAGTTTACTATCTAGTGTAATATTAGAACTTACGTTTCCGGGAGTTGATAACACTATACTGGTCAAAGGCAAGAGGTCATTAATTTTGTTTCTAAGAGTAACAATTTTATCGTTAAAAAAGCACATAAAATCATTACTACTGAGTGCTATGGGAATAGAAGGCTCAATCGAGCTATGGCTCTCTGTCAGCCTGGCTACAGTGCTGAAAAGAAATCTTGCATTATTCTTATTCTCATCTATTAGTGAAGAGTAGTAGGCTGCTCTCGCTTTACGCAGTGCTTTCTTATATTCATTGAGAGTAATATGCCAAATTAAACGAGATTCTTCAAGTTTAGTGGAACGCCATATCCTTTCAAGTTGTCTCGACTTTTGCTTTATTTTGTGGGTTTCGGCATTATGCCATGGAGCTAATCTATGTTGTTTTATTTTCTTCTTTTTCAAAGGAGCAACAGAGTCTAATTTTATTCGCAGCGCATCTGTAGCACTATCAACAGCATGATCAATTTGGGGTGGTGGACATTTTGTATAAGTTTCCTCCCCTACATGCAAACCTGCTATCGAGTTAAGCATTGGTGGAATCTCTTCCTTAAATTTGGCTATAGCACTAACAGATAGGTTTCTGCTGCAGGAGCTTTTGACTAATGCTTTGTAGTCTAGTAACAGTACTTCAAAAGTTACTAAGAAATGGTCGGATAAAGCAGGATTATGCGGTTCGACTAATAGTTGCTCAATTTCAATACCATAAGTCAGAACAAGGTCGAGAGTGTGATTATAGCAGTGGGTTGGTTTATTAACACTCTGACAAAAACCAACAGAATCTAATATAGAGTTAAATGCAACAGTAAGGCTATTTTTATCATCGTCAACATGAATATTAAAGTCACCTACGATAATTACTTATCTGTTTTAAGAACCAAAGTTGATAAAAACTCAGAGAATTCTGATAAGAATTCTGAATAAGGACCTGGTGCACGGTACACTGTAACAAATAAGATTGGCTGCAAAGTTTTCCAGGTCGGATGCGTAAGACTAAAAACGAGACTTTCAAAGGAGGTATAATTTAATTTTGGTTTAGTATTGATAAGTAAACTTGAGTCAAAGATTGCTGCAACTCCACCTCCTCGGCCCACGCCTCTGGCAATATGAGTATTGATATGGCTGGGTGGAGTGGCCTCATTTATGCTGACATATTCTTCATGTCTCAACCAAGTTTCAGTGAGACAGCATATATCAATATTATAATCTGATATTAAATCATTTACCAATATTGCTTTAGATGCTAGAGATCTTATGTTTAAGAGACCACATTTAATATTCCTGTTTTGTTGCACTGTAGTAGTTGTTACATTTACTTTTATTAGGTTATTATGTATGACACCTCTATTAGGTTTACCTTAAATTGTCCTTGGGCAGACACACACACCGCTAATATTGGGTATTTTATTGGGTTCGGGATTCCTATGGATGACTGCCTAGGAGAGAGCGCAGAGAAGCGTGTAAGACTGCGACTCCGCCTCCTGGTCTCAACTCCAGTTTGTCATGGATTAAGTCCACCAAGCCCTGAAATGTTTGCCGAAATGAGATTTGCACCTTCCAAAGTAGGATGAATGCCGTCTCTCTTAATCAGACCAGGTTTTCCCCAGAAGGCTGTCCAATTATTTACGAAGCCCACATTGTTTGCTGGGCACCACCAAGACAACCAGCGCTGAAATGATGACATGCGGCTATACATGTCATCATTGATCAGATTGGGGAGGGGACCAGAGAAGATTACGGTGTCCGACATTGTTTTAGCATAACTACACACCGACTCCACATTAAGTTTGGTGCATTCTGATCGGCGTAAACGAACATCATTACCACCGACGTGAATAACAATCCTACTGTATTTACGTTTATTTTTAGCCAGCAGTTTAAGATGCGCCTCAACGTCGCCCGCTCTGGCCCCCGGAATGCATTCGACTGTGGAGGCTTTGGCCTCTAACTTCACGTGTCTCATAATAGAGCTATCAATGACCAGAGTTGGCTTCTCAGCGGGTGTCTCGCTGAGTGGGGAATATCTGTTAGACACGTGAACGGGATGGTGGGGACCTGCGGGTTTCGCGTTATGCCCCTTCTGAACAGTCACCCAGTCTCCCTGCTGCTCGGGAGTTGCCGGGGGACGGCTAATAGGAGCTACCTTTTGCCGGTCCGCACTGGCTAACATGGGCTTTACTGTAGCTGAGTTACTTTCTAAGATGCGGAGCCGGGCTTCTATGGCTATGATTCCCGCCTCCAACCTAACAGCTATACTACATTTAACACATGTATCGGTACCAGTAAAGGAGGTAGGGGAGTAACCAAACATGAGACAGGAAGAGCAGGAAATAGCACCAGAGGGTGGGGAAAGAGCCATGGCTAGCTATCAAGCTAAAGTAGCTACCGTTAGCAAACCCGAAAAGAGTGTAGGCAACTGTGGAGTTACAGTCGCTAAGAGACGGAGAGTTGTGAGTGCTTAAGCTGTAGTAACGTGTGATTACAACGTCAGGCAGTTGCCGTGATCAAGAGTTTTAAAACGATCGATTAAGTTAAGATAATAAGCTATCAGCAGCAGAACAGGCACACGGGATACCCGGAGATGACAATGACAACAACCGGAAGTTACAACATGCTTACCGCAATAGTGGTCCGTGTAGCAACAAGGTGTCAATCTGATCAAAAGACGTGTTCAATGGCATTAAAACGAGAAAAAACGCGGCTGAATTGGTTGATCCATCGGTTAATAATGTACCTGTGGCGTTGAAGCAATTGTTTATAATCCATTATTCCATTTGTATGTAAAAATCGGAGCACAAAAGTTAGCTGCTAATAGTAGCCACCAGAGTGTATGCAGCTTCCGGTTTTGGCTACGCGTCACTCTCACTCCTTA
This sequence comes from Harpagifer antarcticus, assembly GCA_902827135.1. Taxonomy (NCBI): domain Eukaryota; kingdom Metazoa; phylum Chordata; class Actinopteri; order Perciformes; family Harpagiferidae; genus Harpagifer; species Harpagifer antarcticus. Next base: position 718,890 of record CADEHL010001266.1, on the reverse strand, counting down.
TTTGGTAATGTGTATTAGACTGCCACATAGCCAAGACCGGAGGCAGCAGCCACTCTGATGGCTACCAAAAACCTATGGATTAACCGATTCAGCTGCGCTTTTTCTCGTTTTAATGCCATTGAACACGTCTTTTGATCAGATTGACAGCTACGGTGAGACGATCTCCCCTAGAAGCTCCGTAAAGGTACGTGTTGTGATGTCTGTGTTTGCTTCCCCTGTCGCGAGTTCGGATGACTCAGTGATGATACTATATACCTAAATAATCTGTGCACTGACGGTTCTACGGGGTGGCAGCTGCCACCTCAGAAAAATGCCTTGCCACCCCAGCTGCCACCCCAGTTGGCAGCTTTGTTTTGAAAGAAAAGTTGTTGCTCATCGGACATTTATGAGAGAAAGTCTCTAATGTCCGAGTGCAAGTGAATGCAGCACAAGACGCGAGCCTTGTAACCCCTCCCCCCTACTGGCGCGAGCTTGGAAATATGATTGGCGGCGATTTCCTTTGAACTGGGGGACTTTTGCTGTAGTACATCTCTATACAGGACTGTCTCAGAAAATTAGAATATTGTGATAAAGTTCTTTATTTTCTGTAATGCAATTAAAAAAACAAAAATGTCATACATTCTGGATTCATTACAAATCAACTGAAATATTGCAAGCCTTTTATTATTTTAATATTGCTGATTATGGCATACAGCTTAAGAAAACTCAAATATCCTATCTCTAAATATTAGAATATCATGAAAAAGTATACTAGTAGGGTGTTCAACGAATCACTTGAATCGTCTAATTAACTCGAAACACCTGCAAGGGTTTCCTGAGCCTTGAAAAACACTCAGCTTGGTTCAGTAAACTAAATCACAAGTATGGGGAAGACTGCTGATCTGACTGCTGTCCAGAGGACCGTCATTGACACCCTCCATCAGGAGGGTAAGACACAAAAAGAAATTTCTCAAAGAGCAAGCTGTTCACAGAGTGCAGTTTCAAAGCACATCCACAAAAAGTCTGTTGGAAGGGGGAAATGTGGCAGGAAACGCTGCACAACCAAGAGAGATGACCGCAGCCTTAACAGCATTGTGAAGAAGAGTCGCTTCCAGAATTTGGGAGAGCTTCAAAGACAGTGGACTGAAGCTGGAGTCCAGGTATCAAAAGTCACTGTTCACAGACGTGTCCGGGAAATGGGCTACAATAGCCGTATTCCCATGGTCAAGCCACTTCTGAACTCAAGACAACGGAAGAGGCGTCTGACTTGGGCTAAGGAAAAGAAGCACTGGACAGTTGCACAGTGGTCCAAAGTCCTCTTTTCAGACGAAAGCAAGTTTTGTATTTCATTTGGAAGTCAAGGCGCCAGAGTCTGGAGAAAGGCTGGAGAGGAGCAAAATCCAAGTTGCTTGAAATCCAGTGTGAAGTTCCCACAGTCAGCGATGGTTTGGGGAGCCATGTCAGCTGCTGGTGTTGGTCCACTGTGTTTCATCAAGCCCAGAGTAAATGCAGCTGTGTACCAAGAGATTTTAGAGCACTACATGCTTCCGTCTGCTGAAAACCTCTATGGAGATGAGGAATTCATTTTCCAGCATGATCTGGCACCTGCCCACAGTGCCAAAACCACCAGTAACTGGTGTACTGACCATGGCATTACTGTCCTCGATTGGCCTGCAAATTCCCCTGACCTGAACCCCATAGAGAATATGTGGGGTATTGTGAAGAAGAAGCTGAAAGACACCAGACCCAACAATGCTAATGAGCTAAAGGCCGCTATTGAAGCATCCTGGGCATCCATAACACCTCAGCAATGCCACAGGCTGATTGCCTCCATGCCACGCCGCATTGATGCAGTAATCCGTGCAAAAGGATTCCCAACCAAGTACTGAGTGCATTAATGGACATTTTCAAATGTTTGATTGTGTTTTGCTGTTATAAATCTTTTTTTTTTACTTGGTCTGAGGAACTATTCTAATTTTTTGAGATAGGATTTTTGAGTTTTCTTAAGCTGTATGCCATAATCAGCAATATTAAAATAATAAAAGGCTTGCAATATTTCAGTTGATTTGTAATGAATCCAGAATGTATGACATTTTTGTTTTTTTAATTGCATTACAGAAAATAAAGAACTTTATCACAATATTCTAATTTTCTGAGACAGTCCTGTATACATCGATACAACATTACGTGTTGATAGAAATCAAAACGTAATGAAATAAGACCCCACGGTTTGATGATTGATAGGTGTGTGGGCTGTCTTTCATTTTGACACACAGAACAATGGGGGCTATCCACCCTGAAGATTATTATCATCTGATATTTGGGAAGTGTGTTACATTTGAAATGGCAGAAAGTCTTGTTGCAACTTCCAGATATTAAAAGAGGCCCCTTGAGTTTCTCTGGTAATTATCAATAGTAGCAGTTAAGTGAATACTGTTCAAACAATACCTGTGTTTGTGTTTTGTATTGATTTCTCTGTTTTATCCTTTCATAAATGTGAGGACTAAACTTGCTCCAAACATTCTGGGGTGCTTGGAGTAAACAGGTTTTATTGCTCTGTGGGGGAGGTGTAGGTATGCAGGACAGTGGGCTATGTGGATGAGAGTACCTTCTGCTTAAGATCTCCAGTATGTCATGTTTAGGGGAAGTCTACATATCTTGAATAGTATGTGTGTGTTTAATTACTTTGTATTCATAATAAGCAGTCTGTGTAACCAATATGAGAGTATTAATATGTATTATCTTTGTGAACAAGGGGATATTCTTTAGACACAACTCAAGTCTCTGGAATGTGCAGAAAGGGTGTGTGTGTGTGGATGAAAGCTGCAGTAATATGAGACAGCTAGAGACTCTTGTTTCCATGTCCTCTGCTGGCTCGCGCTGATTTGCTATGACCACAGCTCCTCCTGTTTTATTTTCTGCATGTAAGCCTGTTCTATCTTTTAGTTATTTCTCTTTTGCTTCTGCCGACAAGATCACCAAAGCAGTGGGTGGGGGGTGGGTGGGGGGTGGGGGGTGGGGCCCACCCCCTTTGAAAGTGTAATTCTTACCGTTTATCATTAAAACAGATTATTGTTTAACCCTTATCCTGGTTGTTTTGAGTTTTCCTTCTTTTAAAGCAAACCCATATATCACCACCCCACTCATGACGTCACCACGTCATGAGTGGGGTTTTTTAGAGGAAAACACGAGCAACCAGCGGACGGAGGGAGATGCCTGGAATAATTTTTGACAACTAAGGATCCTAAAACTGAAAGGTAAAACGGACACCTGTTTCTATCGAAGGTCTGTAAATTGGCTAAACTAAAAGTTAGAGTTGTCAAGGATATTTCCAGGTGTCATTGACGGTATAATGCAATATATATTTTAGCATAGACAGGTAAGTTATAAAATAGATAAAGCAATGGTTAGAAGTCTCGTGGATTTTTCAGAATCATACGACTGACTCGTTAGCTACACGTGAAGCGATGAGGAGTTTAAGGCGAAGGTGAAAGGCCCCGTGGGTTTTTTCAGAAAACGAGATGGCTAACCCATCTGGGATGTTCAGTGGTTTTCTAAAGACTCCATCCAGAACAAAACAGAATAATGCTTTCCAGTCTCATAGGAGCCTGCAGTTGTATTATAAGTATAAATCCAAGAGCAGAAACGCCAACTTCAAAAGCCATTTAAATTAACGGATTTCTCACTGTCTTGTTCTGTGGGGTTAACGCCCATTCTGTTGAAAGAAATATCGCATCTTAAATGCTGAACAGACAGCGTGGAGGATATATGTATGTGCTTGTGAATAAATACAATATATAATTGAACACAGAATAGCCTTAGTCAGATAAAGAAATGCAAAGTCATAATGGAAGCACCTGGTTTCAAGAAAGCCCCCCTTTCTCCCCATTGTTCCTCTAATTGCTGAAGCAGCAGCCCCAAGTGTGACTGCTTGTTTTTTTTTCTCTAAATGCCTGGAAAATGGCTGCTGAGCGTTGAATTTAAAGCAAGGAGTGAAAGATCAACGACTGATCTGAAGTTGGAGTGAATAACATTGAAAATTAATACATTAATGTGTGATTTGAGGTGGTAGATATTGAAATAAATAAGAAACTATAATTTGTTGTTTTTAGCATAGTTTTTGAGGAATATATTTACGTCACATTGTGGTTTTTATGAGAAGTTTTGAGAACTGATTGTTACTATTGCATTGCATTGTGAATTTCGTGGTATTTGTCATTAACTGAGAATTGTACTTAATTATATTTCAGAGGAACTTAATTGCATACAGTAACGTTGAGGGAAAGTAAAAAGAGGTTTACTGAGTATATGAATTACATGCAGGTTAAGGTTCGATTCAACTTAAATATAATAGTGGATTATTCCACCTCGATTAGATAAAAAAGAGGACAATTTGTTAAACATTAAATAACAAACTCACTGTAAGAAATATACATTGTAATGTTATTTAGGAGTTGTATTGATCATGCCACAGTGACTCTGAGTTGGTGGTTGTTTAATGTAGATAGAAAACTGAAAATGCAAACAATTCACCACAATTGTGTTTTTAAGTTTGTGAAGAAAGAGTAGAAAGTAAACAGAAGGTTTTGTAAGTTTGTCAGTCAGAGAGAAGCTGTTAAATGCTTAAACATTACAGAGGTGCTGCACAAGGCTAAAGGCCAGCTCAAACGGTTGGATAAACACAGAGGTGATTGATGAGAGAAGCTTGTGGACAGGAGCAGGCAGCCCAGAGAGAGACAGAGAGAGAGACAGAGAGAGACAAGGAACTATGATCAAATGAAATTTAGGCTCACCTCTGTTATGGTGTGTTATGAACTGGCCTTGTCTGGTTACATTTTTATTGAACTCAGTCTCCAAGCAGTGTGGTTTATATCTGCACATGTGTTGAGTGTTCCCCTCCCCTTCCCCCACTCACATGAAGCCAGTGCTATACTGCTAAGCTAGTTGGCCAGCCAGTTGGCATACTAGATGGTGAAATTGTTGGAGTAAAGATGTACACGAACAATGAGAGTAGATTAAGTTGTTTTGTTTTTCATGCTTTTCACCAAGACTCATTTGAGTGGTTATTGTTTTAATGTAGTGTTGTTTTGTTATATCTCTGAACTAATGTACCCACACGCATGTGGTTTATTTGTCACAGTTCATTTTAAAGTCAGCCACCTCATGGCTAGATCTCATCTCTGAGAGTCCATTGTGTTATTGTTAAGAGCTCCTTTTGTTCTTCAGGCCACATGTTAGGGATGATCAGCATCCAATTTTTTTGACCCCATGAGGTCAAGAGTCATTCTGTTGTGACTCTTGTGTAAGACAAATCATTGTTCTTTTGTCACATTTTGAATTACATAAGATTTAAGTTAGCTAAATCAATGTATCTATAAATGTTGTAGTTGGAGTTTGGTGTTTGCTAACATTTTCAGGAATGACATAGGCCTACACTTGGGTCAAATTACATTACTGTGATCCGATTAGTGTGCTCTGCAGGTTTACTATTGTTAAGTATGGAGGGGTTCTTTCATAGTGTGTGAAATATGTGGTGCTTGAAACATCTAGGTATTTAAATGTATAGAAGAAAATGGTTTCCTGAAAGAGTTATTTGGAGTAAACATGTTACAGTGGGTGAAAGCAATGTTTAGGGATATGGCAAACCCATTAGTTGACATTAATTGGGTTTAGATGACATTTAACATTTAAGACAGATAGTAAGATTGGGAAAATAGAGTGGAAAGGATTGGATTTATTTTACCTCAGTGTGTTAGAATTAGCTATAGGTAATGCGTCCTGAGATCTCTCTCTCTGCCTGTCAGAACGCTACGACCCCATCTTCAGACAAATGACCTCACCACAGGAGACTCCTCCTCCTCCATCGAAAACAGACAGAGAACCCAAGCTGAACCAACAACAACAATAAGAACTGCATCCATAACTATCTCCACCTATGGCATCCAGAACCAAACAGCTTGCTGACAGGCAGAGATCTACTCTCATCAGTCCCTCAGACAGGGCATGAAGTTCCAAGCTGAGCCACAAGATTTGGCACAAGAGCAAAGTGTGGGACATGAGAGCAGAATCCGCCCTCCATAAAGCAGCAGAGAGACTGTAAAGGAGGAGATGAAATGTAAAGCAGTGCAACAACAGTGACATGAGGGGGGCTGCAGATGTAGCTGAGCAGATGGCTGCCTCAAAGACTTACAGCGAATGGATTCAACAGCTGATGGATAAAGGGGGAGGAGTCAGAATCAGAGGAGATGGACGAGCAGAATGTGCCGTGGCCGGGGTCAAGGCTTGAGATAAACCAGAGGAGAGGGGAAGGGAATCAACGGGAATGAGTGAGTTTACACATAAACACACTTATTATAAGCGCACATTTAAAGAACTTGAATTGACTTGATAAATAAGTGAAGATAAAAAGTTGTATTAACCATGAATTAATCAATTGGTAAATTAAAAATAGCAGTAAAGAGGAAACTATTAAAGTAAAATGAGAATCATCCTAAAACACACTGAGGGATAAAGGGGGATACATGACAGAATAGAACCATATTCTTCAATCTTTTCATCATGTTAACAAATCATTCTTCAAGAGATTTTTATTCACTTGTGAATAAAGTAGTGATCTTAGTTGTTACAATGTTGAACACCATTAAAGGGATAGTTTTAGGAACCGCTCTATAAGACAAACCTTTATTTGAATGGATAATGTTAGAGGGAGAGCTAGTGCCAAGCCAAATATAATTCCAATCCTATAGAGTATTGATTTCACCATTGTGGCATGGTTATTACCATAGGAGGGCTTTAAGATGGAAATATGAAATTACTTCTGTTTTTAAAGCTGAAAGATCAAAGTCTCTGCAGAGCACACACATGGCCAAAAAGACTGAGACCAACTGACCTTTGACCCTGACCGACAGTGTAACTTGAGAAGGCACTGTCAATGACTGACTCTGGGGTGAACCTGACCAAACTTGACTTTACAACCTGACAGTGTGAGTGTGAGTGTATGTCTGCATGTGATCAGTGCAACTGCATGATTTAAAACAATGACTAATCAAGCATGTTTTTGGACTAATACATTATTCTGGGGCTCCGTGGGCAACGAGAGGTTTCCTACAATTCCACAAAAATTGGAAAACCGTACAGGTGACCCGTTTCTAATCTACTTGATATTTCACTCCCACAGGAGGTGGCAGTTTGCAGAATGTGAAACTCAAACTAAAACATGAAGATTCTGTTTCTTTTAGGACTGAAGGATGGAGAGAAACACTTCATTTCACTGAAGTGTTTACTGTGGAAATGATGGATGTACATTTGGGAAAAGTTTGGTATTTTCTTATAATCCATTATTACCTGAAGGTTTTCTTCCCATAAAGGATTTTGGTTACACATAACCTGCTCCATATCTGGGGATAAGATACTGTTTGATGAATGTTGACATGTTTCTAATATTGATTGAGTTATAACAGGTAACACAGATGCAGAATCAGTGGCCAAGGGGCTACTGTGAGAGATGTAAGTCCAGAATGGAATACTGAAGAAGTTGACCGGTGAGTAATGTTTCAACAGGTATTAAAGTAACTGACGTTTGAAATGTACAAAGAACATATTACAGTTAAAGCTAAAACATAGTAATGTAATGAGACAGAATTGAATTTAGACAACATCATGTAATTAGCCTGATAAAGAAGTAAAAGCCATAGACTTTATTGTTTAGGTCATTATGGGGATATACATTTCATCTAAATTCATAATAGAAAGACATTTGATGACAGTTTGTTGGAATTCTGTATTCATTTTTTCAGCTTGATAATATCTAAGCACTGACAGGTAGAAGCAGTATCACCAGGAAGTCATTCACTTTGTCAGTACCGTGATTTTGGTTGTTTTTGAATCCATAACATTAGTGTGTTTCTTTACCAGAAACATTAGCAGTTCATATTATATTTAGATTTTAAATGGGATCTCAAGGATTTCATTAAGAATAACACAGACGCTTGTCAAAAATTCAGAGCTATTGAAATATGTTATTTGGTTCACCTAAAGATGTTGGAGTTTTGTTTTGTTGCCATAGGCCAATTATTAAGATTCTGAAGCTGCACTGGCAGATAGGAGGTCTACAATTAATTTAGAAAACCTGTTCACAGACGTCTGTTGTTTTAAGACACCCCACCAACAGGCTCCGACCGAGTGACCCAGCGGATCTCTCATGCCGTCCTCATAGGAGGAAAGGGGCACAGCTCGTACCACGGGAGCCAGTGTGTGGCCGGGAAACCACCTGCTAGGACCGTGGACGACATCAGGACGGACTTGGCTCTCGCAGAGGAGGTCGACTCGGAAGCTGTCATCAGTGGACTGGAGGAGCAGGATCCTGAGGACATCCCTACAGCAGACGACTCAGAAGCTGTCATCAGTGGACTGGACGAGAACGACCCTGAAAACATCCCTACAGCAGACTACTTGGAAGCGGCTGTCAGCGGGCTGGACTTGTCGAAGCAGCAGAGGAGTCTACAGTACTTCTCTCTGATCAGTTCCACCAGTGAAGGGAAAGCCGCATCTCCCTCTCCCTATCAGCTGCCCTTGTTGGCGTATTCCTCTGTGGGGGGGGGCTGATGATTCACCACACAAGGAGACTGCTTTCTAGCTCTCAGGTTGCCCTCTCATGGTTCCTTCACTGCCATGGAAAGTGTTGTTCTGTTCCCAAAGATTGCAAGTACTTTGGGTCTCAGTTTCTGATAGATGTATACAATATCGGGACAGACACAGTAGAAGAGAATGACAGTAGTTATGTTTCAAAATGCCTTGTGTAAGTTTATCTCTTGAGAATGAGATAAAAGGGGGGATTGAAGATTATTATCATCTGATATTTGGGAAGTGTGTTACATTTGAAATGGCAGAAAGTCTTGTTGCAACTTCCAGATATTAAAAGAGGCCCCTTGAGTTTCTCTGGTAATTATCAATAGTAGCAGTTAAGTGAATACTGTTCAAACAATACCTGTGTTTGTGTTTTGTATTGATTTTTCTGTTTTATCCTTTCATAAATGTGAGGACTAAACTTGCTCCAAACATTCTGGGGTGCTTGGAGTAAACAGGTTTTATTACTCTGTGGGGGAGGTGTAGGTATGCAGGACAGTGGGCTAGGTGGATGAGAGTACCTTCTGCTTAAGATCTCCAGTATGTCATGTTTCAGGGAAGTCTACATATCTTGAATAGTATATGTGTGTGTTTAATTACTTTGTATTCATAATAAGCAGTCTGTGTAACCAGAAGTTGGAAATATGAGAGTATTATATTTGTGAACAAGGAGATATTCTTTAGACACAACTCAAGTCTCTGGAATGTGCAGAAAGGGTGTGTGTGTGGATGAAAGCTGCAGTAATATGAGACAGCTAGAGACTCTTGTTTCCATGTCCTCTGCTGGCTCGCGCTGATTTGCTATGTCCACAGCTCCATCCATCCATCCATCCATCTTCTTCCGCTTATCCGTGGTCGGGTCGCGGGGGTAGCAGTTCCAGCAGAGAGCCCCAAACTTCCTTTTCCCTGGCGACATCAACCAGCTCTGACTGGGGGATCCCAAGGCGCTCCCAGGCCAGCGAAGAGATATAATCCCTCCACCTGGTCCTAGGTCTACCCCTTGGTCTCTTCCCAGCTGGACGTGCCTGGAACACCTCCCTAGGGAGGCGCCCAGGTGGCATCCTAACTAGGTGCCCGAACCACCTCAACTGGCTCCTTTCGACGCGAAGGAGGAGCGGCTCAACTCCGAGTCCCTCCCGGATGACCGAACTTCTCACCTTATCCCTAAGGGAGACACCAGCCACCCTGCGGAGAAAACCCATCTCGGCCGCTTGTATCCGCGATCTCGTTCTTTCGGTCATGACCCATCCTTCATGACCATAGGTGAGGGTAGGAACGAAAATGGCCCGGTAGACAGAGAGCTTTGCCTTCTGGCTCAGCTCCCTTTTCGTCACAACGGTGCGGTAAAGCGACTGCAGTACCGCTCCCGCTGCTCCGATTCTCCGGCCCATCTCACGCTCCATTGGAGCGTGAGATGGAGCATTTTCGTTCCTACCCTCACCTATGGTCATGAAGGATGGGTCATGACCGAAAGAACGAGATCGCGGATACAAGCGGCCGAGATGGGTTTTCTCCGCAGGGTGGCTGGTGTCTCCCTTAGGGATAAGGTGAGAAGTTCGGTCATCCGGGAGGGACTCGGAGTTGAGCCGCTCCTCCTTCGCGTCGAAAGGAGCCAGTTGAGGTGGTTCGGGCACCTAGTTAGGATGCCACCTGGGCGCCTCCCTAGGGAGGTGTTCCAGGCACGTCCAGCTGGGAAGAGACCAAGGGGTAGACCTAGGACCAGGTGGAGGGATTATATCTCTTCGCTGGCCTGGGAGCGCCTTGGGATCCCCCAGTCAGAGCTGGTTGATGTCGCCAGGGAAAAGGAAGTTTGGGGCTCTCTGCTGGAACTGCTACCCCCGCGACCCGACCACGGATAAGCGGAAGAAGATGGATGGATGGATGGACAGTGTGAGGCTGTTTTTCTTTTTAAAAGTCCTTTGTGTGATGAGGGCAATCATTTCAAGTGTTTCTTGTTACGTTTTAATTTAACGTGAATTGTTTGAGGCTATTAAACAGTAGGGACTGTTTGGACAAAAACAAAATTGAGTGAGTGTTTTAATTACAGTGTGAGGCTTTCTTTTTAAAAAAGTCCTTTTCGGGGAAAAGGCCTGAAAAGTTTGAAGCTTTCAGTGGTTGTATCTTCTGTTTTCAAACAGACATTGCGTGTGGATTACGATGAGAAATGCGACATTCGTGCGTTAGATAGACGATATTCTGCTAATTGTGTTTGGATAGCGTCTTAATTTGTCCCATTATAGCGTGTTTAAACAGAGGAGATAACCATACTGGCTCTTAAAGTCAAAACATTACGTGCATGGGTTCAGAGCCGTATGACGTAAGGGTTTGAGGCCCATTTATAATTTGTACAATAAATAGAAATGTTATTTTAAACTGCAGTGTTGTTTTGTGTTACATTTTTAGTCATTATTTCAACTCCGCTGTGAGTTCTTCAGGTTAAAGGTTGCCATCTTGTCTTGCCCTCATGTTGAAAATAAGCCACACGGCAGTCGCCATTTCGTGAAATGCTAATTGAAAGTACTCGGTTTGTTCTTACACACTCAGTCACACTCACATGAGGCTAGGCACTCCATATTGAGAAGGACACATCATATTTCTTGGCAGAGGTGGAACTATAAAATAGACAGGTTATCTTACCGTGGGAAGTTTGGTATTTGTAGGAGTCTGGTTTTGTACGTATTTCTGCTTACAAGTGTGTATTGGCGGGTTTTTGAATATTTTTGTTTGCAAGTGTGTATTGGCGGATTTTTTTTTTTTTAATATTCTTGCTTGCAAATGTGTTTTGGCGGTTATGTGCTGTGTTGTTTAACCATATTCTCCCATTTTTAAGGAAATTAAGCTTCTTCTTGTTAAAAAGAGGTCAGTTTTGACAAAGATACTATAACATTTTGAAGCTTGATTTTAAGTGTTATAAATGAACACATGCTTCATCGCCGAGATAGAATTGCAAGTGGTTTCTAATTATAAGATAAGAAACCTTACATAATACTCTTTCAAAAAAGCAAACAAATGTATTGAAGCTAACACAAGTTATGACATTTACATAATTCCAAACATTTCGGAAAGTGGAACCCAGTAGAGCCACACCAGATTTCTAATTTTTATATTTCAAGGTCAAAACTGTACACAGTACAATTGTTGTCTATTTTTTTCTTTTTTACAATTCTGATTTTAAAAATGTGCATAATTGTTAAAAATAATAATAATCATTTATATTTTATAGATTGACTTTGAAAACATAATAATAATAATAATCATTTATATTTTATAAATTGACCTTATTAAAAAATACAGATTTAAAGTTCGGACGAACAGCAACGAAGGTACTAGTCAAAGGACTAGTGCTTCAATCTTTGATACATTTCATATTTTTTTTCATTCAAATAGTTAGAGAACATGTCACCAAAAGAAACTAAATTAAGGCCAGACGTAGAGCCAGGCACAACTGCAGATATCAAGGAAAGGGTAAAAATCAGATCAGACAGTTCCAAAACTTAGACAGAAGACATGTAACCAATCTGAGAGACTGTGGGAACAGTGGCAAACGAGAGGACTGTTTCCAGCAGATGATCAGCCTGGACCAACGAAAGCCCATAGAAAAGCTGTAATAGACCATGAGAACGGAGAATATCTGCGAGAGCAACAAGCATGGATCAAACCCGGACAACCCTCTTGGTATGGATCTACAAAGAGTGCTATGAACAAAGCGGAGATAAGAAAAACACAAGTTACAGTTCTGATGCTCCATTTAAAGTATACTGTTAGTGAGACGGCAAACATGTACGTCGTTCAAAGAGCAAATCCGCTAGAGAAGGAACACACAACGGAATCTGTCGTCAATCTGACCAGCTGCGGGAGAGTTTCAAATACGGCATGCAAGAATTGAGGGACATGACTAGAGATCACTATGTTCAGCAAAACACACTACGAACACCCATGTCATACCAGCCCAACAGCAAACCTCCCGTTGCTGAGGCATTACCAACCACAGGTTCAGACACGTCGATTTTCTCTCTACTACTACTACCAACAACAGCAGAAAGGGAGGCACAGGAAAAGTTCAGAGAGCAACAGGAACACAAACGAGCTACAGAAGAAAAACGAAAGGAGGAGGCGTATAATAACATGATGACAGAAAGGAGGACAGAAGATGATTACCAAGAACGTCAGGTGCAAAGACGACAGGAAGAGGAAAGGTTCCAGGACATGATGGCAGATAGACAATGGAGAGAAGAACAAAGAACTCAAAGAACACGCCGAACAAACTACTCTCCTGACTATTCCAAAGGACGGGGAGAAGAAGTTGACGACGGCGGTACACAGTCTGTAACCAGTAGACACTCCCCATACCATGAACAGTCACAGCAACAATGCGGTTTTGCATCTCATCCTGAGAATAATAGTAGCGACGAAAACAAGCAACATTACCCTGAGACATGGCCCACAACTAAAAGAAGCAAGACCGGTGCACATACCTCCATGCCATTGATAGCGGCTGGAAGAGGAGGATTTGAATACCAACCATGGACTCACAGGGACATGGAATCATTAGTGGCAAAACTACCTCCACTCACCCAAGCAGGTCAAAAGTGGGTGAATGACTTGGAGAAATACACAGTCCAAGACCACTTGTGCTTGGGAGACATGAGGGCACTGCTTGGACGGATAGAAGGAAGACTAGAGACAAGAGCAGTGGATTCCGAGGCCAAATGCACCAACTCTCCAGATGATATTTCCTTCAACAAAATCAGGACGAGTTATTGGGCTGCCATTCGTCACATTTACCCAACAACACGCAATTTACATGCCCTCAACAGCCTGAGAAAAGAACCTGGGGAAGACATGCATGCCTTCATCAAGAGATGTGAAGGAGTGTGGGAGGACTGCACTGGAGAACGACATGACACTTCACCGGCTGTCATAATGCTGTGGAAGAACGCAGTCATCAAAGCCCTTCCCAAATCAGTGCAGGCACGCCTGGGAGATGTGGTGGGATTGGAAGCTAAACTCCCAGAAGAATGGAGACTACATCTCATTCACCACGACATCAAATACCAGGAAACAAAGGTGGAAGACGATGAAGACACAAAGAAACTGGCGAAAAGACTTTTGAATATGCAGGTAGCTGAGAGAGATACCGAAGCCAATATGATACAGGGCAGACACCTCAAACAGTAACATCTCAAGATAGTGCCAGAAAATCAGAAGCAGAACCAACAACCAGGAGGTTTCCGAGGAAGCAGAGGCAGAGGAAATGTTCTCCGGTTTGAGGGATGCTACATATGCGATCAGCTGGGCCATTGGGCTAGAGATTGTATCAACCACAACAATGAGGAAGCTCAGAGGGCCAGACCACCAGGTGATGCATCCTCAGCACAAGGGTATTTTGAAATCCAGCTACATTGAGCCATATCTGTCACCACAGGAGGGAGAGGTTTAATGTAAAACAAAATTGAGAGTAGGATTTGCATTTACACATAAAGCATCCACAGAATAGAACATTTAGCAGACTATTTTTGTAATTATGAGAAGGAAAGAGATTACGAGTGATGTTGTTCCCCTACACAGAAAACTATTGTGTCCACACAGCTAGTGAGGTCAAGACGACGGGTTTCCACCAAAAAATATGAAGACGGAAACCTGGTACTCGCCCAAGACGGAGGATCCTTACCAAGTCCTCCTGTTTACACCGACTGCAGTTCAAGGGGCGGCGATACACCTGACGTGGAGCTGTTGAGACCGGAAAACAGAAACTCGATTCTGCTGTGGTGAAGTCTGGCTACAAAGGGAGGTGTCCGATAGGGTCGCTTGTCTCAAACCAGTGAAGAAGTCAACAAGAACCCAGCAGAACTAGAGAGTGACTGTTAGCGGGAGAACAGTGACGGAGCGACAGAGACTGGCACAACATTTTCCAGCCAGTACATAGATAGACCCCGTCAGAAGACCGGGGCTGTGTTTAAAGGGGAACTTCATTTATTGTTAGTGGAAGTGTAGTTTTTTAGTCAAACAATTATGTGATTTATGGAGTCAGATTACAGTTTTTTTTTTCTTCTCATAAACAAAATGTTATCGGTCTGAAGTATCTGTTTTAAGGAAATGAGCTGCAGATTAAATAACATAACACTGATTGAGAGCTTGGATGAAGAAGTTGTAGGGTTTTTACAACAGTTTCAAGAATCAGTTTTTATTTATTTATTCTTGAGTAACTTTACTGATTTATAATGTAGTGCGTAAGGCAATATCTCATTTTGAGTGAGGGGCACCAGCCCTTCATGCATGTCACCCTCTGTGAGAATAGTTCGTATTTTCCCTCTAGTTTAGAGAAATATTATTTTATCATATCTTTGTTCAGCAGTAACAACCAATCCTCTAATCCTAGAATTATTGAGACGCATTAGCGACACCAGGGGTATTGTTTTTCGCAGCAACAATGATGCATAATACCAGGACAAAAGCCATTGTTGAAACAAGTAAACAATTTGTTGTGCTAATGGCAGATTTGAGTGAATGTTTCTATACCCGCAGAAAACCATACATCATACGATATTTTTTGTACGCCTTATGGGTACACGGAGAAGTTATACTTATTTGATGCAACGTTATGGGTTTTACATGTCCTGTTCAGAATAGGGTGATCATTGCAATATTAATTGAGCATGTTATGCTCAAAGGAGGGAGTGTCATGATTATACAGACATGTTGATTTCAGTGACGTTGTAGTTAATAAATAATAACATGAAGTTAATAATAGGTCTCATAACGACAAAAGGTATGCCGAAGCTTGGGCCTCCTCCAAGGAGGGAGTGGTCCAGTTTTAGATGTTAGGCGAATAGAAGTAATGAATATGTCAGAACTCTGAGTAATATTATCCAAGTTTTGTCTACACAGGCTAGGAAAGCTACAGAGATACCAGACGAGACTCCTGTTCGGCCAGGTGAATGGGTGAGGGTGAAAGTTCACAAAAGACAGTGGGCTGATCCCGGTGGACGGAACAGTGAGAAGTTGTAATAAACTTCACACGCGCTCCAGTTTAAAGGTAAAGAAAAAGGAGCAAATTGACACCACCTCACACATTGTCACCCTTCACTGGCAACTTCCAGAACATTATTGGGAGTTAGGACTGATTTGGCAGAGCTGGAACAAAACAATAAATAGAAATAAGATAAAGATAGAAACAGCTCAAAAGAAGAATTGTCTATAGATTTTTATAGATTGTACACTAAAGTGAAAACCTATTTTTGCTTTACATCTGAAAAAGAGTCCAATTTTTGTATACGTTATTATAGTACTCATTATTTAAATTCTGTAACTGACACAACCATGGAGAAAATAGAGATGATGTCAAGAACAAAGCCAAACCAATTGTGGGGTCCCCTAGGGATAAGAGTCAGAATAGCATTGTTGATTGTGCTCATTACACTTGGCACCTTTCTGGTTGGATGGGGAGTACAATATCAAGTAAGACATGGATCCATTAGTCCACTCATAGAGAAGGCCCACATCACTAACAAAACTCCAGCTGAGTTTCAGAGACTTTCACTTATCCCCAGAGCCAGAAGATCAGCTGAGCAACAAGAGGAGGATTTAGAAATACTCGTTCCCAAAGGTGAGGCGGTTATAATCAAGATGATTCACCCCCCATATATGCAGTTCTTGTATCAAATGATGAGATGGATTTAAGTGATCGGGATAATCAGTGATGGGGATTTACAGATTAGGGGAATCTCCAAATATACTGGATCCATGTTTTAGTCTGTACCAGAAACACCCCCTGTTAAGTTTATGGACAACCGACCGGTGACCTGAGCTAAATTATTGAAAATGATTACAGTAGAAACAGGCTACTAACCCACAAGTACAGCTTTGTATGTACAAACTCTATGAACAAAATTCCCCAGCAGATTGTGGCGACATTGCAGATATGTCCAGTCACAAAAGTTACTTATGTTCTAAATAACAGTGAGATTTAAAGTGATGGAGAAAATATGGGGATGTTCTTTTATAGTGTGTGAAATATGTGGTGCTTGAAACATGTAGGTATTTTTTAAATAATAGAAGAAAATGGTTTCCTGAAAGAGTTATTTGGAGTAGCCATGTTACAGTGGGTGAAAGCAATGTTTAGGGATATGGCACAACTATTAGTAGACATTAATTACATTTAACAACCAGACAGATAGTAAGATTAGGAAAATACAGTGGAAAGGATTGGATTTATTTTACCTCAGTGTGTTAGAATTAACTATAGGTAATGCGTCCCGAGATCTCTCCCTCTCTCTCTCTGCCTGTCAGAATGCTACGACCCCATCTTCAGACAAATGACCTCACCACAGGAGACTCCTCCTCCATCGAAAAGACAGAGAACCCGAGCTGAACCAACAATGACCTGAGGCATCCAGAACCATCTCCACCTAAGGCAACCAGAACCATCTCCACCTAAGGCATCCAGAACCAAACCAGCATGCTGACAAAGAGGCAAACTCTCATCGGTCCCTCAGACAGGACATGAAGTTCCAGCCTGAGCCACGCGATTTGGCACAAGAGCAGAGTGTGGGACATGAGAGCGGAATACGCCCTCCATGCAACAGCGTAGAGACTGAAAAGGAGGAGATGAAATGCAAAGCAGTTGGGCCACTGAAAAGGGTTAGACCGGGCGGAAACACCAAGCGGATGGACTGAGGAGAGGACAGAACCAGAGGAGTTGGCATGGGCCAGCAGAACGTGAGGGGGTCGTGGCTTGACGACCAGAGGGGGAGAGAAGGAAAACGGGAGTGAGTGAGTTTACACATAAACACACTTATTAGAAAATAATCCTATAAACACACTGAGGGTAGAACATATTATTCAATCTTTTCATTATATAACAAATTATTCTTTTAGAGATTCTTATTCATGTGAGAGTTTGGGGAAGATTTAATTTGTTACAATATAGATAGCAGGAAAATCTTTATTTGAATGGAAAATGTTAAAGGTAGAGCTAGAACCAAGCCAAAGAAAGTATTCCAATCTAGAGTATTGGTTTCTCCATCGTAGCATGGTTATTACCATAGGAGAACTGTTAAGGTGGAAACAACATTTGTTTGTCGTCCAAGATGTAGAGTTTTAAAAAAAGACACTAGGCAAAGAGCGATTGAAAATTTTAATTCTGAAAAACTAGTATAATTGGGAGTAATACATGCGGGGCCTTGGATCACTCATTTTAATGGTGCATATTTTTGACAACAAATATCTTTCAGGGAGAAGGGGTCGCTCAACCCACCCTGCAGATGTTTTAAATCTTACTTGCAGCTTCAGAGGGAGCGCACAGCACCAGAGTATGAGTTTTTAAAGACAGGTGCCACCACCTCCTAATGGTCATCCATTTAATCAGTGATGACCTGACATTTAGAGATGTTATTTAAAGGAGAAATATATCTGCCATAAGTCAACATTCCTGAATTGAACTAATTATCACATGCTCGTGCACCCAAGTTTCCACACACTGTAAAAGGAGTTAGCATGGTTCTTCAAGGAGACCAGAATTGAAGATAAATTAGTGTAATGTGTTAGTGATATTCCACAGGTTTTCACACCATTTCAGGGACTTTATCACTGCATTAAAGCAGACCACCCAAAGCCACCAAGTAAGAACTTTTAAGTGATGAAATTCTACAACTGTTGTAACTAACCACAATCTTCTCCCAGAAATGACAGTCTAGAATGCCGTACCCCAGAGTAGATGTTTGGTGGTATCGTGGAACTAAAACCTTGTACTCAGTCTTGCCACAGGATTGGGCTGGGACCTAGCACAGCCAGTGATGTTTTTTATGTAGTTAATCAACATGGCGAAACACCCCAAAGCTAGTAGGGCTAAGAGACCAGTCCCAGGGGGAGTTTAGGCTCCACTGTGTACAAGGATAACATAGAGCCCAGGAGAGGCCTAGATGTTGCATTTCCATGTCCTAACGTACCGATTGATCACGACGGCCTCTTCTAGAGAACATATTGTTTTCATACCTTAAATGGTATGAAAGGAGGGAGGGTACATTTCACATGGGGGGACAGTTTCCAATGCAAGTAGAACAGGACGATCCACCCCCATATACAGATGTTGATGAAAATGATGAGTTAGTTTGAATGAGTTTAAATGATATGGATGTTCAGAGATGAGATTGTTCAATGAATGTCCAGCCGATGTGATTATTTAAATGATGAAATCATGTGAAGAAGTGAGCAAACTAAAATGCTAAAATGGAGTGAATCCATTTCAATTAACCTATACTATTCCAAGATAGTGTATTTTTATTTTTTATTATTACTCTATACTATTCCAAGATGGTGTATTTGTATTATTACATTACACTGGTCCAAGATAGTTTGTTTCATTTTTATTATTTTTCACTGTTCTATATGATAGATTTCATGCATTTTAGAATCATTACTATTTTAAAATGGGTCGTTTCTTTTCACTTTGTAAAAACAAGTGCCTTAACACTGCGTGTGGTATGAGAACGGTTTCTGTGAAAGGAGGGAGGAAGAAATGTACTAATACCAAGCCATTGCTGCTATTTTGAAGAATGATATTGAATGTTAACACTAGAAGTTATGCACAAGGGAAAACTTTTATGTTTGAACACAGTCAAAGTATTTTTGTAAAGTTGAGGCTATTCGAAACATTCCATTTTGATTGTATGTTTTTGATATGAGTTATGTACTATGCAGAGTTCAGATGAAGAACTCATTGATTTCAGTATTATACACACCTTTTAGGTGTGTAAGGAGGGACTGTTAGAAATTAAAATCAATGTTTAATAGCATAATGTAGCTTAAACATACCGTCAGTTTAAATGCTATTTTATTCTGGAAAAAACCGGAAGTTCTCAATACCAAGCTTTTATTCTGAAAATCCTTCATGACGACATCCGGGACTACCGTCCATTAGTATCACTAAAGTGGCTATTGACGCCGTTAACATGTATTGCATATAAAGTTATGAAAGAGTTTTTCATAAAAGGCGTGTTTAGATATATTGAATGTACAATGTCTGTATCCTCTGATATGCGTAACAACGGACATTAAAACGTTGGAGAGCCGGCCTGCAGGGAGGAGCCAGCAGAGGATATAAATACAGCGGGACCTGAGGGGTTCGGCCTCTTTCTTCACCTGCCAGAGCCAGAAACACAGCTGCTTTTCTGTCGGACAATATTCTGTTTGTAACATTACCGCGCCTTTATTTTAATTAAAGTACCAATTTGAAACCATCTCAGAGACTCCATTTAGTCTCCTTTTTAAGCTTCTCTCCTGGACGCGAGAATTATTACACGGATAACAGACACAACAATCTGGACATGTTCTTTTGGTGTCTGTTTGGTGTGTCAGGGCCTTAAAATGTGTCCTCCCATCACCCCCCCCCCCTCCTGCTCACCCTGCATGTAATTTGAGATTTTTTAAAATGTTTTCTGTGTCTCTTGTTCCCCCATGGAGAGCAAGAGCACATAAGTAAAGAAGCTCTTATCCCCACGTGGTGACGAGTAGATAAGAATAGGAATTACAAAGGCATTCACTGGAGAGAAGGGGAGATGTGGAGTATAAAGAGAGGGATCAAGTCATCCAGACAGAAGAAGGTGAGATAGATAAAGGAAAAAGAGGTGGAGGGGACACGAAGAAAGGGATATTCAAGCTGTGCCGTGCCGCTTTGGGCTCGCTTGTGAATTTATTTGGTATTTTTCATCGCGCAGCCTGAACTTTACGGAAGTGTGACTGATAACGGGAAGACTTCTTAGACGGTTCATCCGAGGACGGGGCCAATCCTTTCTCCCTCTAGGCCCATCCAAGCACAGCGTATACAGGATCTGATGAAATGTCCCCTCGTGCAATAACTAGAAAATGTCACAGGCAGAAAATAAAAACAAGGCCAATCTTCTCCGCCGTCCCTGTAGCCTCTAATGGTTATGTAATGCCTGCTACATCATTATACGTGTCTATAAATGGGTAGAAGATGTAAGTTCACTTAAATAATATTCGATACATTTATTTTCCCCAAAGGGACATTTGGTTTTGGTAGAGAGGCAGTGATGGGGTTGGGTTTAGGGATTATAAATCTAAGGGTTCTCCAACAAACTAAGCTTTAGTGTAGGGTTGCACAGTGTTTTCGTGGCCAATATTTACAGCTTCTCATGACTGATACGCGTAATATGGCTGGTGATTTCATATGTATAAAATAAGTTCATAACCTGTTGTTTATTCTCACCTGAGGACAAGAAAGGCGGATTGAGAAGATGGATGATGTCATATTCCTGAGCTAAACAAACTTAAAGGTGGGGTAGGTAAGTTTGAGAAACCGGCTCGAGATACACTTTTATATTATACTGATATATTCCATGGAATGGTCTTAACATCCCGATAGCAATGCATATCTTAAAGATCCCATGTCATGCTTTTCCGGTTATTACCCGTCCCCTTGTGGGTCTGCAGAGTCAAAAACCCTCAAAGTACACCCTGTAGGCAGTAAAACTCTAACACAGAAAATACCTCCCCAAAACGCCTCGTTGGAGATTTCTCATTTTCCATTGTTTACTTCCTGGGTATTGCTACGTAGGGATACCCAGTAGCCATGCCCAGAGCTATGGCCGCACCCTCTGCCAGCCTTTCATGAAACAAAGCTTCCCAAAACCTTTCAGCAATTCATTCCGGATATGTACAGCGTAGGGCACTGAAGAACGATATGTCATATTTTTTATGCTACACAAACATTATATTGCAGTTTTAGTCTCGTCAACTCCGTTATCTAACATGCAAAAAGACTGCAAAAAGAGCGAGCTCCAACAAGCTGTTTAGGACAGAGAGTGAATACACATACTTTACAGAGATGCTGTATGAGAAACCAATGTGAGTTTGGAAAATTGTACAGTATAAATCTATTTTAGTAGACCTCAACAATGGAATTATGATCAGTAGAAATGGCCATGACATGGGACCTTTAAGTGCTTTGACAAAAAATCCATAAAATCCATTGGTCATGTGCTCGTTCGTGTGTGTTGGAGGAGGGGTTCTGTAAGGAAGTGGCAGATTTGTTCCGGCTGTGTATTTTCAAATTCTAGCGCACTTGAGCTGGTTTCTCCAAAATTACCTACCCCACCTTTAACTATCATCAATATTGTTAACCAACAAAAAATAGCAAAAAGTCTGACTATAAATGTTTTTTTTCTTTTTTCGATTTATATAAATGCTGTCAATGGATTACAAATTGTATTTGCGTCAATCACAACAATAATCTGTGATACAAGCATCTTAACGTGTGGCGTATACAGTGATGCAAATTAGTCGCTTTTCGGCGCCTCTCGCTTTTTTAACGCTGATTTGGGTGACTTGTGTAATAGAGTGGCGAAGTCCCGCCCATCTACTTCCGCCCCATGGGACCTTATTTCTGAAATTATGTATTGAAGTCAATGGAGAGAGAAAACTTATCTTTCGATCCCGTTTGAATTGTGCCATGAATTACACATATGATGTTTGTCAATCTTAAAAAATAATTTCCATGTCAAAAAAGTCACAGTTTGTCTTAAAACTGTTGAAATATAAGACTATGAAAAATACGCAACTAGAAAGACTACAAATCCCAGAGTCGCGTACATTAACGTTACACATTACACTCGTGTTACTCACCAAAACCTTGTAAAGCCAGTCCCGCATGCTGGCTCTTACGGAACCGACTAACTCCCCTTTTGTGTATGTACAGTTCTCAACATGTCAATGCTCACAATCAATTCAAAGTGCTTTACAAAAAATGAAAGACATTAAGAAAATGGCATTTAAAATCAGTCATTAAAAAGAAAAGCGAATAAAATAACATTAAAAGAAAAAATACATGGATAAAAGTTACAGTGCAGTCTAAGATATGAATAGTTCAATTAAAAGCAGCGACAAAAAGAAAAGTCTTCAGTCTGGATTTAAAGGTAGTCAGAGTTGCAGGGGACCTGCAGGTTTCTGGGAGTTTGTTCCAGATATTTGGAGCATAAAAACTGAACGCTGCTTTACCATGTTTAGCTCTGACTCTGGGGACAGAAACCATTCAGTGCTTTATAAACCAGCAGCAGTATTTTGAAATCTATTCTTTGACACACAGGAAGCCAGTGTAAAGACTTCAGAACAGGAGTGATGTGATCCACTTTCTTAGTGTTAGTGAGGACTCGAGCAGCAGCGTTCTGAATTAGTTGCAGCTTTCTAATAGATTTTTTAGTGAGACCTGTGAAGACACCATTGCAGTAGTCCAGTCTACTGAAGATAAAAGCATGGACAAGTTTTTCCAAATCCTGCTGTGACATTAGTCTTTTAATCCTAGATATATTCTTTAGGTGATAGTAGGCTGATTTAGTAACTGTTTTAATGTGACTGTTGAAACTCAAGTCAGAGTCCATGACTACACCTAGATTTCTGGCTTTATCTGTTGTTTTGAACATTGCAGACTGAAGCTCAGCGCTAACATTTATACATTCTGCCTTGGCTCCAAAAACCATTACCTCAGTTTTATCTTTTATCTTTGTTTAATTGGAGAAAGTTCTGAATTGGAGCATAGTCTCCTGTTGCAACTGTTACGTAAATTTGTGTGTCATCTGCATAGCTATGGTAACTTATTTTGTTGTTTTTCATTATCTGAGCCAGTGGTAGCATGTAGATGTTAAAGAGAAGAGGCCCCAAGATGGAGCCTTGTGGAACCCCACATGTCATATTTGTCAACTCAGATGTGTATTTACCAATAGAAACAAAGTTGTTTCTGTCCTTTAAGTAGGATTCAAACCAATTTAGGACGGTTTCCGAAAGTCCCACCCAGTTTTCCAGTCGTTCTAGTAATATGCTGTGGTCAACAGTGTCAAACGCAGCACTGAGATCTAATAATACTAACACTGAAGTTCTGCCACTGTCTGTGTTTCAGTGGATGTCATTAAAGACCTTTACAAGAGCAGTCTCAGTACTGTGGTTTGGACGAAAGCCTGACTGGAACACATCGAAACAGTCATTTAAATGCAAAAAATTACTCAGCTGTTGAAAAACAACTTTTTCAAGAATTTTACCTAGAAATGGCAAGTTTGATATGGGCCTGTAATTGTTCATTACTGAAGCATCTAGATTATTCTTTTTTAAGAGCGGTTTAATGACTGCAGTTTTCAGGGCCTGTGGAAAAATACCTGAGTGAAGAGATTTGTTTACTATATGAAGTAGATCTGAGGCCATGCAAGGCAAAACATCTTTAAAAAATCCCGTTGGAATAATATCAAGGCAGCAGGAGGAGGATTTCAGAAGTTGAATAATGTCCTCTAGGTTTTTATCATTAATCTGATGGAATTGTGTCATGGTGTTTGAATTGATGTTAAGTGGACACAGAGACAACACATTTGCTGTTCCTGATTGTTACAACCCGGCTCCTGGGCTGCAACAAAACAAACAGGGAGGAGAGACGAAGGGTAAGAAAATAACAATTGTTTATTTCTTATAAACAATGTACTGCAGAACCAGCGACAGGTCCCCGAGGCTGGCACGGCAAGAGTGCCCAGAGGAGTCAGCTCCTCGTAACCGGCTGGGCTCCTCCTATATCCTTTCCTTTCCTTTCCTTTCCAGGTGTAGCTCATCAGCACCTGAACCTATTAACCTAGGCACACCCACAAAGCACACACAGAAACAGCACCCCACATGGTGTGGAGGGGTCGTCACACTCCCCCCCCATAAGAAAGGAGTTCTCCTAAGAACACCGTAAATTTCCTAACAATAGTAACATGGTACCCCTGGACGGATCCATACAGACCGTGTTGTAGTTCCTGACTTTCCTCTTTCCCACCTCATCAACTCCGGCTCCCAAAGAGGCATTTCAGAAGCTCGGAGCTCTAGACAACGCATCGGCTACCACGTTATCCGAACCTTTAATGTGGCGAATGTCCAGGCAATAGGCCTGTAGATACAGCATCCATCGCATCAACCTATGATTTGGGCAACAAACTGAGTTCAAGAAAGAAATGTGGAGGGAGCATTACGCAGACCAAAACTCATCACATTATACGAATACAATCCTGAGGGTGTAATAAAGGCAGAGATCTCCTTGGCCCTTTGAGAGAGTGGAACCTGCCAGTAACCCTTTAGGAGGTCAAATTTGCTCACAAACTGTGCAGAACCAACCTGATCAATACAATCCTCCATACGAGGCAGTGGATACGCATCCGGTTTAGTAACAGCGTTAACCTTCCGATAATCTGTGCAAAACCTAGGACTTTTATCAGACTTCTCCACAAGCAGACATGGTGATGCCCAGCTAGAACAAGACGGTTAGGCGATGCCATTTTCGAGCATGTACTTGATTTCCGTGTCCATTACCTGGCGTTTTACCTCAGACACACAATAGAAACGCTGGCGAATGGGATGCGCACCCTCCACATCTATATCGTGCACTAACATGTGTGTTCGGCTAGGTGTATCACTGAATAGGCACAGATTACTACGAATCAGAGCAGTCAACTCAACCCTTTCTTCTGCCAACAAATGACCCAACAGTGACTCCATATTCTGCAAAGTTTCAGTATTTTTCAATCTTCCCCGCAACAAGCTCTCATCAGGCGCTGTAACCCCATCATCTTCACCTCCGAAGACCTGACTCCCCACTGCCGCTGCTGCTGAGAGAGGTCTAGCCTCACCACCATAGTACGACTTCAGCAGGTTTACATGGCAGAGCTGAGTGGCTTTTCTACGCTTCGGCGTGGACAGGAGTACATTTTGGTCAGATACCTGCTCGAGTACTGTGAAAGGGCCAGAAAATGTTGCCTGAAAGGGCGAATTAACCATTGGCAACAAAGCCAGGACCTGATCACCAGGACTAAACGAGCACTGCTCGGTTTTCCGGTCATACAGACGCTTCATCTTTCCCTGGGCGGACGACAACTTATCCCTGGCCATCTCCGCAGCTGAATACAACCGATGCCGGAACCCGTTTACATAGTCAACAAGATTCTTAGGGGTTTCTGACGGCGTGGCAGCATCGCTCAACAGCGCAAGCGGCGCACGCACTCTGTGGCCAAAAACAAGTTCATTAGGGCTAAACCCTGTACTCTCCTGCACAACTTCTCTTGCCGCTAACATAAGCCAGGGTAGCCCTTCCTCCCAATCCCGATTCATCTCCACACAATAACCCCGTAACAGAGACTTCAGAGTCTGATGGAACCTCTCTAACACTCCTTGGCTCTGTGGGTGATATGCAGAAGACTGCTTATGCTGGACCTTCAACTGCTTCACCACCTGCGCAAAAAGATGTGATGAGAAGTTTTAACCCTGATCGCTCTGAATAACTTTTGGGATTCCAAAGATTGACATGAACCGTGTCAGGGCTTTAACAACTGACCTTGTGGTGATGGAACGCAGCGGGTACGCAGCTGGATACCTTGTGCTTTGACACATCACAGTAAGCAAATAATTGCTACCTGCTTTAGAACAAGGTAAAGGCCCAACGCAATCAATAATCAAATACTCAAAAGCCTGCATTACCGCTGGGATGGGAGACAATGGAGCGGATTTCACTTTCTGATTTGGCTTACCCGTCATTTGGCATGTGTGACACGACTTAATATACTGAGACACATCTTCCCTTAACAGAGGCCAAAGAAAATACCGCAAGATGTAGTTATAGGTTTTACGGACGCCCAGGTGTCCCGATTGATTATGAGCGGTCCTAAGGACCTCCTCCCGAAATTTTAACGGGACCACAACCTGAAACACTGGCTCACCGATGAAATCCTCCCCATGTGGTAACCATTTCCTGACCAGCAGCTCCCCCTGCAGCAGATAACCACCGGTGGCGCTCTTTCCATCCTCAGTGGAAAGAACTGCCTCAAAGAACCGACTGAAGGAGATGTCAGCCTTCTGTTCTACTCCCAACTCACTGCGGGAGACAGACAACAATGAGTCAGGAAGAACCACAAAATCTACATCAATCGCATCCTCCTCAGATTCTTCTTGGACACGGGTCACTGCACAAGCTACAAACACATCAGGAAAACACCTAGCGATCTCATCGGGGTAACCAGTCTCCGATGGTGAAGATGATACTATCGGAGGTGGAGGACCATCAGCCCACACCCGGCTGCCAGCCAGGCCGTTCCCCAGGATGATATCCACTCCTTCAATCGGCAGTACAGGACGGACCCCCATGACGACCTCCCCCTGTACCAAATCAGAGTTAAGCACAACCAAATGCAGAGGAACAGGCACAACATTCATCCCCATACCTCGCATCAGGACAAAATCCCCAGTTCCAGAGTTGTGTGAAAATGATAACACAGAGCTCAAAATGTAGGAATCATATGCTGCCGTGTCCCTCAAAATTCTTACCGGCACTCTAACGTCACCCCCCACCAGTGACACGTATCCGTTTGACATAAATGCAGAGAAATCCGGTTCCTTCAACCCACATGGCTCATTAACCTGCTGACAGGGAGAGACGACAGGGACAGGTTTTACAGACACCGCACAAGCAGCAGAGTTAACCCGGCCTACATGGTTCCCCCTGCTAGCCTTAGCTTTGGGACAGTCAACCTTCCAGTGCCCTCTCCCCCTGCAGAAATGACATATATCCGAATCACCCTGTGCCTGACCTCGCGTCTTACGTTCAGGTCTACCCCAGGTTGACTTATTTTTCTCCTCCCATCTCCCAGGACCATACATACCCCCTTCATCCTGGACCTTGAAGTTACGACCGCCCCTGTGCGTTAGCACATAATCATCTGCCAGAGCAGCAGCCTCTGCAGCAGTTCTCACCTTACGCTCGCTGATGTAAACCGCAATGTGTCTGGGCACAGAATTTTTAAATTGCTCCAACACCATCAACTCACACAATGCGACATACGTATCCACATTCAAGGAGTTACACCACCTACCGAAAAAAGTAACCAGATCCCTGGCAAACTCAACATGTGTTTGCCTGTCAGACATCTCCCAGGACCGAAACTTCTGTCAATAGGCCTCAGGGACCAACTCGTAAGCCTTCAACACCGCAGTTTTAACCATCAGATACACTTTGCTATCCGCCACCGTTAAAGCTGAATAAGCTTCCTGGGCCCTACCGGTTAGCACACACTGCAGCAATAAGGTGCCATTAGCATCTGACCACTCTCTGCTCTCAGCCACACGCTCAAACAAGGAGAAAAATGTTTCTGGATCCCGTTCATTAAACTGAGGCACAACCCGCAGATTACCGGCAACGTCAAATGGAGTAGCTCTACCAGAGACATTAGGGCCCTGACTTGCAGCCCCAGCAGGTAAACTCAACCTCCGCTCCTCTAACTCAAGCCTTTTAATTTCTACCTGTAACATTAACAGTCTTTCTCTTTGTTCAAAAGTCAGGTCTGTATCACGGGAGCCAGACAAATTGATACTGTCTCTGCCTGAATCAACAGTAATGTGTCCCCCTTTGAAAACACCTAACTCGAACAGACTTGCCCTAACAATTCCTCTTATGTTTTCCTTCATCCTCTTATCCCCAACATCCAAGCGGAAATGTTCAGCAACACCGATCAGCTGCTCACGTGAGAAGCCCTCCAGTAGCTCCTCTGTAGGCGCTCTCACAAACTCCTCCACACTCTCCATCATGCAACACTGAGTGCACGCTCACGCTACTACGCAGCCTATACGCTACCGTGGCCCGTCCCTCTAACTGCCTACAGAAACTAGCTAAACTCCCCGCTAGTCTTCAGGTGCTAGTTATGGCGGGTACTTATGCACTTAGTACCGTAAGCTCGGCGAAGCGACCAGCAAACCGGCAACTCCACCTGCAGCCTCGGCGTGCTCCCGAGCTAATAGCTCTAACCACTTTCACACCGCACTACAGCCCCCCCCTACGACCTCCAAGGAAGACCGTACTAGACCTAACAGGGATAGACACCACGGTAGCTAACGATCTGTGCTCGTACTCGCTGCCATACAATCTTCGTGCACTAGAACTGCAAAACACTCACCCCCGCAACGCTACTCCCAAACAACCAGCGAAAACCGTCCCCACAACGGACATCCAGCTGCACACGCTTCCCAGGTCCAAAACAACGAGCCCCCATCTGTTACAACCCGGCTCCTGGGCTGCAACAAAACAAACAGGGAGGAGAGACGAAGGGTAAGAAAATAACAATTGTTTATTTCTTATAAACAATGTACTGCAGAACCAGCGACAGGTCCCCGAGGCTGGCACGGCAAGAGTGCCCAGAGGAGTCAGCTCCTCGTAACCGGCTGGGCTCCTCCTATATCCTTTCCTTTCCTTTCCAGGTGTAGCTCATCAGCACCTGAACCTATGAACCTAGGCACACCCACAAAGCACACACAGAAACAGCACCTCACATGGTGTGGAGGGGTCGTCACACTGATGCAGAGGCACTGACTGCTTTGTCTGATTTTCTGAATTTTGTCAGTGAAAAAGGAGGCAAAATCATTGCACGCCCTGGTGGATAGAAATTCAGAGGCTACTGACACTGGGGGGTTAGTTAGTCTGTCGACGGTAGCAAACAAGGCACGTGCGTTGTTGTTGTTTTTGGTAATGATGTCAGAGAAGAACGATTGTCGTGCCTTTTTCAATTCCAAATTATAAAGGCCAAGTCTCTCTTTATAGATTTCAAAGTGAACCTGGAGATTTGTTTTTCGCCATCTGCGTTCAGCTTTTCGACACTCTCTTGTAGACTAGATATAAGGTGTGATTTGTGCCAAAGAACAGATAACTAAGCTGACTGAGCGGAGAACTAACGTGTCAACGTGCGCCAACGCCTCCATCAATTTTGAATGGGTTGACGTAGAATACAGGCGACGTCACAACGATGTCGGACGTCACAGCGACGTATCATAGGTGCGCTCAAAGTACGCGCTCACGTGGCGGAGGCGTAGCTTAGAAAGCGCTATCTTAGATATGCGTGTTGATGACGTAAGTGTGGATAAGCGTGTGAATAACGTACGTGTGGATAAGCGTGTGAATCACGTACGTGTGCGTAACGTACTCCTCCGTTAGCATTGTATAGTATCTGGTACGGGGATTAATAAAAGTTGTGTCAAGCAGTTCTCTCTCTCTCTCGCTCGGGAACAGCTGATCGGGCGATCAGCGGTCCCTCCCTCCCTCAAATTGTGTGTGGTTGTGTCTGTGTCTGTGTGTCTCATTCACTGTCCCTCAGGTCGTAGCATGTTTCGATTGCCAGTTTGTGGCTTGTATGTCTTGTGAACGCAACGCTGGCATAATATGATGTGGCCTGCTGACATGGCCTCTAATAAACACCATCCATCCATCCATCTTCTCCCGTTTATCCGTGGTCAGGTCGCGGGGGTAGCAGTTCCAGCAGAGAGCCTCAAACTTTCTTTTCCCTGTCCACATCAACCAGCGAAGAGATATAATCCCTCCACCTGGTCCTAGGTCTACCCCTTGGTCTCTTCCCAGCTGGACGTGCCTGGAACACCTCCCTAGGGAGGCGCCCAGGTGGCATCCTTACTAGGTGCCCGAACCACCTCAACTGGCTCCTTTCGACGCGAAGGAGGAGCGGTTCAACTCCGAGTCCCTCCCGGATGACTGAACTTCTCACCTTATCCCTAAGGGAGACACCAGCCACCCTGCGGAGAAAACGCATCTCGGCCGCTTGTATCCGCAATCTCGTTCTTTCGGTCATGACCCATCCTTCATGACCATAGGTGAGGGTAGGAACGAAAATGGCCCGGTAGACAGAGAGCTTTGCCTTCTGGCTCAGCTCTCTTTTCGTCACAACGGTGTGGTAAAGCGACTGCAGTACCGCTCCCGCTGCTCCGATACTCCGGCCCATCTCATGCTCCATTGTTCCCTCACTCGAGAACAAGACCCCGAGATACTTGAACTCCTTCACTTGGGGTAAGGACTCATTCACTACTTGGAGTGGACAGTCCATCGGTTTCCTGCTGAGAACCATGGCCTCAGATTTGGAAGTGCTGATCCTCATCCCAGCTCATCACACTCGGTTGCGAACCGATCCAGTGAGTGCTGAAGGTCGCAGACCGATGAAGCCATTAGAACCACATCATCTGCAAAAAGCAGTGGTGCAATCCTTAGTCCACTGAACTGCAGACCCCCTCCCCCACGACTACGCCACGAAATCCGATCCATGTATATTACAAACCGGATTGGTGACAAAGCGCAGCCCTGGCGGAGGCCAACTCTCACCGGAGATGGGTCCGACTTACTGCCGAGGACCCGGACACAGCTCTCGCTTTGGGAGTACAGAGATTGGATGGCCCTGAGTAGAGACCCCCTCACCCCATACTCCCGCAGCACCTCCCACAGTAACTCCCTGGGAACTCGGTCATATGCTTTCTCCAAGTCTACAAAACACATGTAGACCGGATAAGCGTACTCCCAGGCCCAGATATGTGGTTTTTGTGCTCTCACCTTAGCAATAAATCCCTTCACTCTCTCTGTGCAAAGACTGACGCACATAATCCAGGTCAGACTGTTCTCTTTGAAATAGTTATTAGTTACCCTGAATATTTCTTCTCCCGTAGTATGGCTTGCCATTTCTTTGCAGAAGAAAAACGTCTCTTTGATAGAGTCAGCATCAACATATCTGACATTTGCCAGAAGTTGGGCAGCCCCACTTATGTCAGTAGATTTGTCTATTTGTAGGGAAAATATGCCGCTCGCCTGCAGTTTCTCTGTCAAATGTTGCTCAATGTCTTCTGACATGTCGTCGATTCTTCTTTTGATTGTATTGTCAGACGACGGCTCTTTGGATAGCTCATTTGCGGCATCTGGACCCAGCATGGGCAAATTTTTTTGCAAGCGGGGAGGATGAGTGTCTCCGCTATTGTGTGAGGTTTCTTCTGCTTTGCAATGAGCTCCGCTAGCATGTAACTAGCCTCCATTGCCTTTTCAGACACTTTCACACAATCCAACAAATGGTCTTGCTGCCTCTGGTTCAGATCCCAAGCTCTTTTGAAGTAGGCCAAGTTTCTCTGAACATGGAAGGGATGTTTGGTTTCCAAGTGCCTCTTCAGCTTGCTTGGAACCATGTTCGCATTAGCTAACTTCTCCCGACAGACGACGCACTCAGGCTGAGGATTGTTGACATCCCCGGTCCAACTGAAGCCATAAGACAGGTAACTTTCATGATACTGTCTGCTGACAGTTTTTTTCCTCTTTTCTTTCGGTGGTGGGTTGTCGGCAGTCTCTGCACTGGTGGTTGGTGGTTTGCTCCGCACAAGAAAGCGCTCCATTTTCCCTCTTGCGTGTTTCTCTGTTTTAATGTTGTCCTTCAGCCTTTGATGTGTCACGGTCTTATAATCCCACCTGTGCAACTGCATTAACAGCGAAATATGGGGTTCTGTGAGGATTGTTTTTAAAAGAATTGTTTTTAGGTATAGAGTTTGCCTCTGTATTATGAAATGAGTGCATACAAAGTACTGATATAGTAAATTAAAAAATTATTATTTTTGTGTAGTTGTGTATTGCAATAATAACGTATGGTTGTCACAAAATCCCACGGCACACCCGGACTTGCCTCACGGCACACCAGTGTTCCGCGGCACACCGTTTGGGAACCACTGCCTTAGAGTAAACTTTCCCGGGGAGGCTGAGTAGTGGGATGCCTCTGTAATTGGCACACACCCTCTGATCCCCCTTTTTGAAAAGGGGAACCACCACCCCGGTCTGAATTGAATTTGAATTTCAGGAGAATAATGAAGATGTGATTGGTTGTTCCACTCTCCGTTTCTCACGAGACCAGCGCGCTGCTGTTTACATTAGTGTGGACTGGACCGACTGAAACTGACGGCAAGGTTAATTATTGTGGAAGGATGGACCCCTATCCTGCAACAAAAAAAAAGGCAGCGAAATGTGCTAAAATCTCTGATTTATTCAGAACCCCCCGTATGGTATAGAATGACGAAGCCGAAAGTAAGTGAGCGAACATTATGAGCCACATTTCTTTCTATATTGTAGCCTGATGTGCACATCAACTGTCAACAGTTTCTCAGTCCAATGCTAAGTTAGTGGCAGGCCCTGTGTGACTGGAGACTATAAGGCTACACAAAACCCAAACATGTCCTTAATGTTACTCAAGGCAAATATATGTAATATAACCGTTAGACTGCAGCTAACTGTGGGGCTACAAACCCCTCATACTGTGAGTGAATAACTTGAGATGGTTATGTTAAATACAGGGTCAACTTAGTGATAAAATAAGTGTTGTATAATATATGTTCTTGAATAATTTTATTTCATAAATAGTTGTTAATGTAATGATTACATGTTCTCCTTATTCAGTTCCACTATCAGATGATGCTGATAGCGATGGCCCTGAGGGAGAGATGCAGGCAGAGCTCAGTGGACAGAACTGGCAGGTACAGAGGAAACTGTTTCAATAGGCTATGACTGACACTGAACAAAACCAAAGGAAATGTAATGACAACAGTATAAGCAAGCTCTGTTCATGTTCTCTCAATTATAGTTATTGATCAGAGTTTAATCCATCCCAATGCTGGTTCTTATTCAGTACCAGCAGATGCTGAGGAGGTTGACAAGACAAGTCAAGATTCAGGGTCCAGCACAAGGGAAATTGCAACTGAGTAGGGCAGCAATGTTGTAGATATTGACGATACATCCAGCAAAACGCCCCGAAAAAAAACTGTTAGTGGCCTGGCTGGGTGTATAATTCCCGGCCTGACCTATGGTCCCAGTCCGGCCCTGCTGACACATCACACACCCATACACTACACACATTACTGATTAAACTGGCGCTACTGTTTTCGGGATTAGCTGTCAGATCATTTTTTCACGTGGCTGGGCCGCCACTGCCACTTTAAGACACAGAACTACACATGCTGGCTATTGTGTTTCGCAAAATGTTCTATGGGACGTCTCTACTGAACGTTTTTGTTTTTCCCACAACTAGAAGTTGACAGTATTAAACACATTGGTGTTCCATCCATCCATCCATCTTCTTCCGCTTATCCGTGGTCGGGTCGCGGGGGTAGCAGTTCCAGCAGAGAGCCCCAAACTTCCTTTTCCCTGGCGACATCAACCAGCTCTGACTGGGGGATCCCAAGGCGCTCCCAGGCCAGCGAAGAGATATAATCCCTCCACCTGGTCCTAGGTCTACCCCTTGGTCTCTTCCCAGCTGGACGTGCCTGGAACACCTCCCTAGGGAGGCGCCCAGGTGGCATCCTAACTAGGTGCCCGAACCACCTCAACTGGCTCCTTTCGACGCGAAGGAGGAGCGGCTCAACTCCGAGTCCCTCCCGGATGACCGAACTTCTCACCTTATCCCTAAGGGAGACACCAGCCACCCTGCGGAGAAAACCCATCTCGGCCGCTTGTATCCGCGATCTCGTTCTTTCGGTCATGACCCATCCTTCATGACCATAGGTGAGGGTAGGAACGAAAATGGCCCGGTAGACAGAGAGCTTTGCCTTCTGGCTCAGCTCCCTTTTCGTCACAACGGTGCGGTAAAGCGACTGCAGTACCGCTTGTAGTAGAATATTTGAATGTATTCATGTTAGCTCCAAATGAATAAGTTTAAAAATGAGAATGATTTGGCTTAAAACTGTGAGCTGGACTTTGGGGGCAAGCACATGTGACTTCAGAGAAGACCATGTGGTTTTGGAGGACAAAGGACCTGCGGGGGAAGGTGGGAGCATGTGTTGACTTGCACTGTATGCAAATGCTCTCGCCACCTGAGAGTGAAGGAACTCAAGATTTGGGGTGATGGGGACATTTGGGCTGCCAATC
Source organism: Harpagifer antarcticus (assembly GCA_902827135.1). Taxonomy (NCBI): domain Eukaryota; kingdom Metazoa; phylum Chordata; class Actinopteri; order Perciformes; family Harpagiferidae; genus Harpagifer; species Harpagifer antarcticus. The sequence goes on along the minus strand of CADEHL010001266.1, from coordinate 684,560 downwards.
AAAGTAGAGAGATCGGATGACCCCTCCCATTGCTTCAGCATAAATACAGAGACGCAGCGGTGTTCAGTCTCTTTCTGCTGGCCGGCTGACGTGATCACCAGGTTGTATGTGTTTTGTGTTGTGTGTTTTGTGTTGTGTGTATTTGTGTTGTATGTATTTTGTGTTTGTATGTATTATTGTATTGAATGTAATGATTTCTGGTGCATTGTGATATTACCATTAAAGTAGATTATTGTTGACTTGGTGGCACTGAATTCCTTCCATATAACACAGCTCAGAAGGACGCGGGGATATTTGAAACGTGGAGCGTAAATCCATTATAATATCTAACAAATGGTGCCCCCGACGTACAAGATAACGAGCTGAGGAGGAGTTCAGACGACCGGATTGGGTCGAGAATAAGCGCTTTTAAACACCTCAGACAATCACGCAGGGCCCTGCATTCATTCTAAAAAAAGGTACAGACGCCTGTTATGTAAATCGATTGTCTGTGATTGAATACACTAAAATGTTAGGATTGTCTGAAGGCGTTTCACAGTGTTTTTAAAGTTTAAATGGGATATACAATGCATTGTTAAACATAGTCGTTGATCGCAGGTAGATAGAGTCCGGCGTGGCGTACATAGACAGTTACATATTGATTACAGTTTGGCGCGGATCTACAGGTAGATAAAGTCCTGAGTCGCGTACATAAGAACGGTTTAGCGCGGATCTACAGGTAGATAAAGTCCTGAGTGGCGTAGAGACGGTGCAGTCTGTCTGGTGGCGTGTTTTGAGTACCGCACGACAGACCCTGGAAACCCGATATTTTAGATCGGGTCGCCGGCTGGAACTGAGGAGTTTTACAGCACAGACGAACGCTCTCAAGCTAAGGGCCGGAGCTCTGTGTTATGGTAATTACTCAATATTTATAGATCTCAACGAGCACTCGGATGAGTGAGGCTCATTTGTGGTCTGCTGCTGCCATCTAGTGGCTGAAAGGGGGTAGTACACCTTTGACATTGTTATATGAATTTAGCTTCAAGCGCTGAGGTTAAATATTACATTGCTGACCGGTATTGAAGACGGGAAGCGCGTTAATAGTAACTACGACAATAGCCCAGTATATTAATACATGTGTGCACATATTAATTGAGTCAGATAAATAAAAGCGAAGTGCACATATTAATTGAGTCAGATAAATAAAAGCGAAGTGAATATGGAACGACAGAATGCTAAAAACGATTCTGAAATTCCAGGTAGTTACCGGGAGCAATGGGAACAGATTAAGAAATTGATTTTCAGAGAATTAAGTACATTCAAATTAAATATAATGGTGGATTATTCTACCTAGATTAGACATACAAAGAGGACAATTTGTGTGTTATGAACTGGCCTTGTATGGTTTAATTGTTAGTGAACTCAGACTGCAAGCAGTGTGATTTCTCTCTGCACATGTTTGAGTCTTCTCTTCCCTGCCCCCGGTCATCCAAGTTATTTGACCCCATGTGGTCAAGAGCCATTCTGTTAGACTACAATCTTGGGTAAGACAAATCATTGTTCTTTTGTCACATTTTTGAATCACATAAGAGTTCATTTTGCTAAATCAATTTATCTTTAATTTGTAGTTGGTGTTTGTTAAGATTTTTAGGCACGACATAGACACTTGGGTCAGATTACATAACTGTAATCAGATTATTTGTTTTTCAAATATAGCGCTAAATACAGTTAGTTTTGTATTCTGTTACAAATCTAACCATGCTTGTAACACAACATGGATAGATTTAACTTAGATGAAAGACAGATTGTAAAGCAAATTGCACACCTAAACGAACAGAAACCCAGATGGTTTGCTCGTAGCAAATGGAACAAACAGATGCAGGCTCTAGATAGATTGAGGAGGGTTTGTCACAATGCTGCCCTCGCAATGATGGGAATTACAATTCCTCCCGTCACAGACCAAAATCTCCCGGGTGCAATGGCAATCCACAGCCCGATAAAAACAGATGAATTTGACACTCTTCTGTTCCCTAGAACAATGCAAAATACTGTTGTCTCTAACTCAGATCACAAATCTCAAACTGAGCCCAAACTTCATTTACGATGAAGCAGGAGGCCAGTGTCGTAAAACAAAAACCTGAGGACTCTTTGAAGCAGGACGTCAGGGTCGTAAAGTTCCCAGGTCACGGCATTTGCCTCTGCCTCCTATACATTACCATTCTTTCTTCATGTTTCTGAAAATGAAAACACAGTAAATGGGATTCGTTTTCAGAAAAGGGGGAGTAGTTGTTAGACAATGGGAATTTCATATTTACATTTTTATAGTCTAAAATCTATTGTAGTATTTTTTTAGGTATCATAAAACAACACTGTTTTAGCTTTTTAGGTCAAGTTAATTGAAGATTTGAGAATGTTAATTAGGCGTCCCTAAAAATGATGGGATGTACTACACAAATTATCTGTTAAATTCTGATTTTAGATTAATCAGATGACATGTCTTATTTTTATACAGTCCTTTAATGACAGAGGTTAGAAACCTGGACACTTATTTTTATTTTTATGCATATGCTGCCATCAGGCATATATTCAAATCCAGAGACAGATGCAGTCTCTGTTTGAACAAATATCACAATGAAAAATAGTGGTAGCAAATCATCTTTATGTTAAATCATGTCGGGAAGAGATGAGGAGTTTTGTTTTGAAACAAAAGTTTGAACTGAGCCATGTTGGTTTTCAAAAAGCTGACTTTTCAAAATGAAACAGATCACTTTTGAGTGTACAGTAGCAGTTTGCATGGAGATTTATTTGTGAACACTACAGTAGCAGGATGTATTTACCTGTCCTATGAAAGGGACAGATTATAAGTAAAAGACTGGTTAGAAATGGAAATAAGAAAAGGTTGTTGAAGGCTGAAGAGAAAAGAGAACAGATGGATAGAAGAAGACTGAAATAGATGGACAGGGCAAGATATTAAATGTGTTGAAGTGATATCTTGCTCAGAAGGATAAAAGGTGGTTAAAATACCACGAGTGAAGTTGGAAAAAGTATGTAGGAGAGAGAGAGAGAGAGAGAGACAAGACAATTAAGATGTTTGAAAAGATTAGAAAGAGTAAAAGTTATATAAAGTTAACTACTATTCTGGACAATGTCATATTGTTTTATGAGTAAAAAACATGAAATAAAATATATTACTAAGATATAAGAAAACATGTGAAGAGACAGGCATGAAATGGTTAGACGCATGGCCCCTAGTTCTTATGTAAATCAGGAGCTCAATTAACAAAGAGACAGGTCTAATAATAATAATAAATAATATTTTTATAGCGCCTTTCAGGAAACCCAAGGTCGCTTTACAATTTGGGTAGGGGGGGGGGGGGGGGAGTAGGGGAAACGAGGCAGACAGGTTAAGGGGGGGTGGGGGGGTGGTGATGTAGTGGAAAAATAAACCTATTAAACTATCTATACAGTGGGGAAAGCCTTAGTAAAAAGGTGCGTTTTGAGGGCTTTTTTGAATTTGTCCAGGGTTGGGGCACCGCGGATTTGGGGGGGGAGAGAGTTCCAGAGGGTGGGGGATGCCACACTGAAGGCTCTGTCACCGTAAGTCCGCAACCTGGTGCGGGTGGTGGAGAGAAGATCCTGTCCAGATGATCTTAGGTTCCGGGATGGAGTGTGGTAGCGGAGAAGGTCAGACAGGTATTGGGGGGCGAGGGCATGGAGGGATTTGTAAGTCAGAAGAAGGAGTTTATAAGTGATACGGTGCTTGACTGGGAGCCAGTGGAGGTGGATCAGGGTGGGGGTGATGTGCTGCCAGGGCTTGGTGTGAGTGAGCACCCTGGCAGCTGAGTTCTGCACATACTGGAGCCTGTCCAGGGCTTTACTGGGAACCCCGAACAGGACTCCGTTGCAATAATCTAACCGGGAGGAGACAAATGCATGAATGAGGGTCTCGGCCACGGAATCAGAGAGTGATGGTCGTAGACGGGAGATGTTCCTGAGGTGATAGAAGGCAGATTTAGTGACGGATTTGATATGTGACTGAAATGAGAGAGTGGAGTCAAGGATGACACCCAGGTTACGGACTTCGGGAGACGGGGAGATGGAACAGCCGTCAATGTGGAGGAGGAGATCCCCAACCTTCCGGAGCAGTGCTTTGGGGGCCACAACCATGAGCTCAGTCTTCTTACTGTTGAGTTTGAGTAGATTTGCTGTCATCCAGGTTTTTATTGCATGCAGACAATTGACCAAAGACTGTGGAGGTAGCTGGGCGGATGGTGAGGTACTGAGATAGAGCTGAGTGTCGTCAGCGTAGCAGTGGAAATTGAGACCGAATTGACGTATGATCTGGCCAAGGGGGAGCATGTAAATGGTGAAAAGTAGGGGACCAAGCACGGAGCCTTGGGGGACACCATGTTTGACTGGGGCCGAGGGGGAGGATGAGCCGCTGATGCTAACAAACTGAGACCTGTTTGAGAGATAGGACTGAAACCATGACAGAGCTGTGCCAGTGATGCCAAGGTTGTCAGAGAGGCATTTCAGGAGGATTGTATGAGAAACAGTGTCAAAAGCAGCAGAGAGGTCGAGGAGGATGAGAATACTGATTTGTCCGGAGTCAGCAGCGAGAAGGAGGTCATTAGTGATCTTGAGGAGGGCGGTCTCTGTGCTGTGATGTGCTCTGTAGGCTGACTGTAGGGGTTCGTAGAGCTCATGGTTGGACAGATGTTGATGAAGCTGGGCGGCAACTGCTCTTTCCAAAGTTTTGCTAAGGAAAGGAAGGTTGGAGATCGGTCGGTAGTTGTTCAGCTCCTCAGGGTCCAAACCAGGCTTCTTGAGGATGGGAGTGATGGAGGCGGTTTTGAAGCAGGAGGGAACTATTCCAGATGACAGAGAGGAGTTGATGATGTCTGTTATGATGGGGCAGAGGGTGAGAAGGCAGGCCTTGACCAGCACCGTGGGCATGGGGTCAAGGGAGCAGGTGGAGGCCTTAGCATTGGTCACCAGCTTCGAGACCAGTGGAACATCCACTGGGGAGAAGGAGGAGAGAGAGCATTGGGGATTGAGGGGTTGAGCTGGGAGTGTGCATTTCTGTGTCAGGGGCCAGTGCAGAGAGGGGGAGGGGGCGGGCACCAGGAGTTGTTGATGAATGGAGATCACCTTAGCCTGAAAAAAGTTGAGGAATTTGGAGCAGAGGTCAGGAGCTTCAGCAGTGTGCGTGGCAGGGAGGGGGCGGAGCAGTCGGTTGATGGTGGAGAACAAGGATCTGGGGTGATTTTGTTGTGAGGTGATGAGGGAGGAGTAGTAGGCGGTCTTGGTCTTGGAGAGAGCCTCCTTGTAGGACCTTACATGGTCCACCAAGGCCATACGGTGGACGGTGAGGCCAGTTCGTCTGGAAAGCCGCTCCAACCGACGACCAGTTTGCTTCATTGTGCGAAGATCAGAGGTGAACCATGGTGCCGGGCGGAGAAAAGACACCGTCCGGCTTCTGAGGGGAGCCAGAGAGTCCAGGCTGAGAGAGAGGGCAGTGTTGTAGCGGGCCACCAACACGTCCGGCGAGGTGTCGGAGAGAGCCGGGGCCATGTGGGTTATGAGGAGGTCTGATAGGGCTGATGCACTCACTGATTTGGTGTCTCTGAAGGTGATTGTGCGCCTGGGGCGCTGCTTGGGCAGGGGGATAGGGATGATGAAGATGATGGCATGGTGGTCTGATACTGCCAGATCTAGGCGCTGCAGATGAGAGGGGGGGGGACACCAGTGGAGCAGACTAGATCCAGCGTGTGACCTTTGGAGTGAGTGGGGCCCTGGACATGCTGTGTTATGTTGAGGCAGTCCAGAAGTGACAGAAATTCTGTGGCAAAGCTACAGCTGGTGGAGTCGACGTGGATGTTAAAATCTCCCAGCAGATAGGTGGAAGGTGATTTAGAGCAGAGAGAGGACAGAAGCTCACTCAGCTCGGACATGAAGGTGGTGGAAGCTTTGGGGGGGGCGGTAAATCAGGGCAACCTGGAGTAGAGGTGATCCGGAGAGCGAGAATGTAATACACTCAAATGATGTGATATTGGGAGAGGGAATCTCCCTGACCCGGATACCTGCTCGGTGGATAACAGCCAGCCCGCCGCCGCGGCCCGTGGAGCGAGGTTTATGGAGGTAAACATAGCCTGGGGGAGTAGCTTGGTTGAGCGAAGAAATCCTGCTGGTTCTGCCATGTCTCCGTTAAACATAAGAAATCAAGTTTCTTATCAATGATGATGTCATGGATGAGTAATGCTTTATTATTGAGGGAGCGGGTATTAAGCAGCATGAAGGTGGCTGCAGAGGAGACAGGAGGAGTGCTACTGTCAGAGCAGGCCAGGGGCTTCAAACAGCTGGTGCGCACGTGACGTGTGTTTAGATGACGTCGACAAGCAACACGGAAGTGCAGAGCCGATTGTACTACAGGAATACTAGAATTTGTGTGAATAAATTTGTAGCGGGATGATCTGTGTATGTAGCGGGGGCGCTGCAAGAGTCCTGATGATCTGATGGCATCCAGGCAGACTGGTGCAGCAGAGCTGAAAAAACTCCGAAGTTGGAGAGCGGAGTATTGGAGCACCATATCCACAGCAGCTAACCGGCTAGCAGCTAACCGGCCAGCTACCGAGCCTCGGGCAACAGCACTCCGCGGTGCAATGATCGGAGCTAACTCACGGACAGTTCGGCCCTCGCGGCAACAGTCAATCCGGTTTAGGGATAATCCAGGTGGCGAGAGAGGTGGAAGTCCGGACCAAAAACCCAGGGGAAAACGGGATTCGGCGGCGGTCGATGCTAACAGCTGACAGGTAGCTAGCCCCAGACAGCTGATCCACAGAAATGGTGAGTAGCCGGATGAAAAACTGAACAACGCGATCATCACACAGTTATGACAGAACAGAAGGCTATATATAATCCAGCAGTCAAAACGAACACTTTTTACGAGGCAAGAGAAGTTAAAACGCAGACGGAGAAGCGGCGAACAAGCAACGCCAGCGTCCTCTCCTTCCAGCGTGCGGGTAGCAGTGTCTCTCTCCTTTGAGCTCACTCATGGTCACCAGTTCCAACAGGAGCCCTGAGCGTAGGCTTGAGAGATTTGTATCAGATTTCTCCACACAGATTACAGAGGCAAAAGGGGGACATCAGACCCACTGGCTGGGACCCAGGTTCTCTGGACCCCATCGGGCGATGCAGAGGACATCTCACGCTGTCCGCTTGGAAGGGAAAGGAGACATCTGGTACCACTGGAATCAGTGCGCAGTGGGGAAACCTCCAGGAAGGATGTGTGAAAGCTGTCATCATCTTCCGCGTGCTGGGCCTGCTGTACCTGACCAAGCAAGGGTGGCGACTCCACGGTGTGGGAAGCGTATCCAAGGACGCAGTATCAGGAGTTCCGGGTCTCGCCACGGATGGAAGTACCTGACACTACGCAGACAGTGAAACCAGGAAAGTGAGTGTTCACCAGAGCGATAAAGAGGAGGAGCAGGCACTCGCCAAAGGGGGAGGGTCCCTAACAAACACTCCTGTCTACATCGACTGCAGTTAGACTGGCGAAGAGACCATCCTGGATACATCTGACTGTGAAGCTGTTTAAACCTGAAACACAGAAACTCGCCTCTACTGTGGTGAAGTCTGGCTACAAAGGGAGGTGTTCCAATAAGGGCACTTGTCTCAAACCAGTGAAGAAACCAACAGAACCCAGTAGAATTTAAAGAGTGGACGTGAGCAGGGAAACAGTAACGGGTCTGAGGGATAGAAACTGACGATGTACAGAGAAAGAATTGGACCATGGGGATTACATTAAAACATGTGCCTATACAATTTACCTACCTCAGACGTTTGGGTACTTTTGTATATGAATTTGACCTTGCAGCTGCCTCTCCTGATGATAGGAGGCAGGGCATTTCAGGTTGTTCATATTTATGAGAAGACAGACTTGCTGTCTCCTAAATATCTCATGTGTGGCTCTGAAACTAAAGCGGAATGAAGTATACATGAAGTAATGTTAAAGCTTGAAGACACTGCAATTTTGCCGATTACAGATTAATTGAATCACCACTGTAAAGGTTATACCTTATGACGATTGACTATACTCAATCAGAATGATTGAAGGGTTTTAACTTTGTTGTTACTAAGTGATGTAATTGATGTATGGAGCTATTTACATATTTTTGTATTTCTAACACGGTCGTATGAAGTTGATATGTGGAGCCATTTCTGAACGTTTAAATAGTCTGAATCCCAGAACGAATGTGAATGTCTTGAAAGTAGTTGATTTATTAAATTTAAATGAAAAGGGGGATTGTAGTAGAATATTTGAATGTATTCATGTTAGCTCCAAATGAATAAGTTTAAAAATGAGAATGATTTGGCTTAAAACTGTGAGCTGGACTTTGGGGGCAAGCACATGTGACTTCAGAGAAGACCATGTGGTTTTGGAGGACAAAGGACCTGCGGGGGAAGGTGGGAGCATGTGTTGACTTGCACTGTATGCAAATGCTCTCGCCACCTGAGAGTGAAGGAACTCAAGATTTGGGGTGATGGGGACATTTGGGCTGCCAATCAAAGTAGAGAGATCGGATGACCCCTCCCATTGCTTCAGCATAAATACAGAGACGCAGCGGTGTTCAGTCTCTTTCTGCTGGCCGGCTGACGTGATCACCAGGTTGTATGTGTTTTGTGTTGTGTGTTTTGTGTTGTGTGTATTTGTGTTGTATGTATTTTGTGTTTGTATGTATTATTGTATTGAATGTAATGATTTCTGGTGCATTGTGATATTACCATTAAAGTAGATTATTGTTGACTTGGTGGCACTGAATTCCTTCCATATAACACAGCTCAGAAGGACGCGGGGATATTTGAAACGTGGAGCGTAAATCCATTATAATATCTAACACGCTCCCGCTGCTCCGATTCTCCGGCCCATCTCACGCTCCATTGTTCCCTCACTCGAGAACAAAACCCCGAGATACTTGAACTCCTTCACTTGGGGTAAGGACTCATTCCCTACTTGGAGTGGACAGTCCATCGGTTTCCTGCTGAGAACCATGGCCTCAGATTTGGAGGTGCTATCAAATGTAAAACATATAATTAATAAATGGGTGAAAATCGCTTGTGTCCATAATGCGCAGCATTACTATATACCCACATGACAGCTCATTGTTACTTTGTAATTCTACTCCACTACAATTCAGAGGTTAACCTGGTATTTTTACTCCACTACACTTATTTGAGAGATATTTCATAGTTGGAGCTTGAGAAGACTAAACATGTATCTGCAATTGACATGAATGGAAACGAGTAATAAAGTATATTCATTACTCGTTATTCTCTACTAATAGTTCATTAAAGACTGTATATTATGGCTATTTTGCACATCCCTTTCAAGATTTCAAGATTTTCAAAGGTTTATTGACATATCATATACACAACTACAGTGTAGTTATGCAATGAAGGAAAAACTTGGGTCACAGGTTCCTCAACAGTGCATTACAAGACATCTATCAATATGTGTGTACCTCCACCATTAAACTGTCATATGCTGCACATTTCTTATTCTATCTAAATACATAAGAGTATAATTCATATGTATAATATCAGTTCAAATAAGTGCTTCAACATAGTTAACATTGCAGGAAAGCAATATATTAGACGTTAAGTACTTTGTCAGGCTTAATATTTATCTGTAGATAGATACCCCCAACGTGTTTTTCTTATTTAAAAGAAGACCTTAATCTGTTATTTAATGTTTAAATAAAGGTTAATTCGTTTTTCTGTTTTGCACCTCCTCCTATTAATATCTTTGTACATCCTGCACTAAACTGTTTTATTGTAGAGATGACTTACAGTATCTTCTTGATTTTTTATATTCTATATTTCTAACACAAACCTTCTACTTTCCCCCTATGAAAGTATGTACTCTTAATATTTTTTTAATAAAATATAACACATAAAAACAATAATTCAATTACGTGCTTTAACCACTAGGCGGTGCACACAAGGTACACACAGCCATAATAACTTTGTATTATTAGTGTAGGACACTTATGTATGTACAACATCTGAAGATGTGAAGTTTTATTCATGCTTTCACATAATTTTACAGCATATTGCTATACTATTTCAGACTCAGTATTTACATTCTTATATTCAAAGAAAATCAGTAATATCTTTATAAACTACAAGTCCTTTTATATCAGCTGTGCACTGTTATGGTATAAATATAACCTATCTACAAATTAGATCAAATGTAAAAGTCAGCCGAATTAGTGTTGATACTGCAAGGAGACGTATTGTGTGAAGAGAAATTGAAGATGTTGTTTAATTGTTGATCCACGTCAAGTATTCAGTTTCGGCGGCATTTCTTCCGCAGTGTTTGCGTGGCTGTGTCTTTAGTTGTAAGCACAGTGGCGATCTGTTGTTATTAGCATCTGGTTAGCTAGCTATGCTAACAAATTTAAAGAGCTTTTCTACAACCAGGTGGAAGAGAGCTCTCCCCTGAGAGGCTCAAATAACCTCAGCTCAGTGAGGTTAAGGCACACCTTGATATGATCATTATAGTTATTGAGACATTAGAGACTAAATGAAAAACAGGTTTAAAATACTATATGACAGTAACAAAAAAGTTGTTAAAAATAACAAGAATAGAGTTTTAAAGGGGAGTGATTTGTAAAATATCAAAAGAAAAATCTGCTTGCAGTTCTGTTTTATATGGGTGTTTGTCACGATCTGTCCGTGTTGTGTTTTGTCTGTCTGTTTCTGTCTTTAGTTTCCTGTTTTATTTTGTAAAGTGTTCACCCCCCGTTTCCTGCCTGTTGTAATCTGTCTGTGATTCCCTGTCAGTTTCCCTGGTGTGTCTAATTTACCCGATTGTGTTCACCTGGTGTCCCTGTGTTTTCTCCTCCCTCCTCACCTGTGTCTTGTTTGTGTGATTAGTCTTGTGTGTATTTAAGTTCTGGTTTTTCTGTCTGTCTTTGTCGGTTCGTCTTGTGTCATGACCTGGTCTGCGGTGAGTGTTCTGTTCTGTCTTTGTGATTATGTAGCCTTGAAATAAAGGAGTCATTTTTTGTCACTATAATCTGCATTTGGGTCCTACTTCCCACACACACCGTAACAGTGTTGAGAGATCATTTTGCTCTCAAAGTGCACCAGATTGATGCTTTTAACTTCAATATTTTGAAATCATAAATAGTGTATCCTATCATGTTTACATGGATAGGATACTAAATACATTTGCACACATCTTGTGTCCATATATTTCTGTTTTGGTGGTCATGCCACAACCGTGCACGTGCATGCATGCGCGAGTCATGGTAAGATATCTGGATTAAGAGGTTGCTTTTTCTTTGCAGAGCATGAAAGAAAGGCCAAATGAATGGGCTGTGATTTTAGTTTTTTTAAGCAGAGGTTGAGTTCAATAATGTGTACGGCCCTCGGAGGATGTTGTAAAAATGTAAAGGGAAAAAGGTTCCCCACCGCTGCTGTAAACAATAATAATAAAAACCCTTGATTTATAACTTAACATCTCTGTCTCCTATTGATCTGAGTATATTATAAAGAATAGCCAGTTAATTGAAGCATTATAGCACAGGCCTTTGTCAGATGGTTTATTACGCTGTTTTTGTTCTGCTTCGAATAGTTCTCTCTTTTTTCACCATACCTGTGTTTGCATCCCTGGTATAACGAATTACATGATAAACTGGTACAAGTTATCAGAGTTGTTTTCTTTATTTTATTATAACATGACTCCTGCATTATTGGCCTGAAGTTCGAACTGGCGCATGGTTCAATGAAATGCCTTTTTTTCCCGTTTTGACCACACCAAAAGTGATCAAGTGCACAACATTTGTCATGGATTAGGTGTGCCGTTGCTCATATGCTTACTGACATCCACTGGTCTCCAGTGCCATACATGAAGTGTGTGCCAGTTTCTCAGCTTTCTTAGCCTTTTTTACTGCCATACAATTTATGCCAAACATCCACACTGGTATTACTTTCCCATTCAGTAACGCCGTTATAGTTACTGTGATTTAAATGGGTGCGTTACTGCGTTACATTATGTGATGGAACTGAACCGAATCTCCCTGCGGATGTAGCTTACAGGCGAATACAGCTATGTCCTCTCACAGCACCATGGAAAAGTGAAAGTAACCAGAGAGGAGTGATGATTGGTTAACGCGGGGTAGGGTCTTGCCTTATGGGGAAAATACACAGACACACAAACACTTGCTAACACACACACATACACGGCAACGCTCACCACCAGCACACACACACTATGGCAGATGCAAGTATCAGCGAGAGCAGCAGCGCATTTACAACTTGGAGATATAACCACTATTTTCAATTTGTGGGGATAAAGGACGCACAAAATATTATGGTCAAATGTAAACTGTATGCAGGACAAAAAGCATTGTCCACATCGAATAACAGCAATGCCAATCTCCTGAAGCACCTAACTAATGTACATGAGGCTATAAAACTAGTCGCCAAAGACCCCACCGTCTCAACCACTGGCAGTGACCCAGATGGAGCAACACCATCTAAACAGCCAACAAACGATTTTTTTTAAATCGCCACATGTCACCCAGAGTCAACTAATCAGATTAATTGCTGAAAATAGTTTGTTTGTCTTCAGTGTCAGTCTGACAGTATATTATTTATCTAATTGTTACTGCCAAAAGAGTGTAGTTCTTGTTTAATTGTTACACTGCTAAAATAGTGTAGTTGTTGTTAATGTGCAACAAGCAGTAAAGTGAAAAGTAATGTACACATTCTACAGAATAAAATATAGAATGAATTGAATGATGAATAAACAGTGAGGGGTATGAATACACTAGCAGCCTGTGAGCAGTATTAACAGTGTGTATGAATATGCTAAGATATATAAAGTATGAAAACAGTAAGCAGTGCAAGTATTGTATAAAATATATGGATATTAATTTCATGATAAACATTGTGGAACAATGATGAAAAATGTGAATGGAAGTGGCGACGTAAAACTGACACAAAACAACAACAAACAAAAATCTTTTGAGAAGCCCCCACCCCCCATTGTTGCCTATGCTGTATGCTGCAAACTCTTTGTTTAAAACTAATTGGCCATCGGAATGTGTGGAGTAAGTCTCCCAAGGGGGGTGGTCACATTCCACAGCTCCCCCCCCCCCTCCTGTGATCTCCCAACCCCCAGTCTGTAGGTTTGTGTTCGCATATTTCAGTGTTAATTTTGGCAGCTGTTTTTGATTTAGTCTTAGTCAATGGTTATTAGTTTTAGTCACATTTTAGTCATTCCTATCCTTCGTAGTTTTAGTCGAAGAAAACTCTAAAGGTGTTTGTCGACGAAAACTCAAAACGTTTTAGTCAACTTTTAGTCGATGAAAAATTACATTTTAGTCAACTTTTAGTCAAAATGTGTCTCTATACTCTCTGAACGCTCCGTCCCCGGCAGATCTCTGTGTCCGCTGCAGCATGTCTGTTAGGCCCCGCCCCCCGCACACAGAGAGACACAGGGAGATCGCTCTTCTGGAGTGAAGAGAGCGGAAATAATGATATTGCAAGTTAGAAACGTAAGATGCATTTTGACAGACAAGATGCTTGGGGGAAAATATGCTGCATTTTGAATGTCCGATATTCCACCATTAACACCTTAGTCCCGTCTCATCAACGAAAACTAAATATACATTTCGTCATAGTTTTCGTTATCAAGAATCTATTTTTAGCTCGTCATCGTCTCGTCTTAGTCATGTAAAAAAGGTTGTTGACGAACATTTTTCGTCATAGTTTTCGTTGACGAAATTAACACTGGCATATTTAAACTGTCGCACTTTTTGTTGTTTCTATCGCGCATTGCCGGTATGAAAGGGTCTGTGCCGGAAATATCAAACATTTAATAAAAGTGAAAAACAATGAACAAGACTTAACGTATTAATCATAATTAATTATATTTATTCCGTTTGGATGTAGGATTTTTGACTTTGTTTAGAGCAGTGATCTTCTCTGCAGCAGAGAGCTAAGCGCTGTCAGACCGGTTCTAACCCTGAAAAGTATTATCATCTGAAATGAATCATTATGTTATTAATATTAAATACATATAAGTATTTTTACAACTTGTATTTAGAAATACTCTGTTGTAATTATTGTCATAAATGTGTTCATCCATTCAATGTGGCATCTGCTATAATGGGGTTAATGTATGATATGATATTACTTAATAATACAACACATGATATGATAATTATATTTTAGTTTTATTAATTTCTTATTACATAGTTTCTCATTATTATTATTTTTATCGCTCATCTTATTTTTGATTTTATTAATCTGTGTGAATCTGTGCTATCCTGTTTTTCACTCTTACCCTGTTGCTGTTTGAACTACTGAATTTCCCCACGGGGATTAATAAAGGTCCATCTTATCTTAATGTATACGTTGATTTACTTCAATCTACTGTACTGTGTAAAAACACCCCAACAATATTACAAAAAATATACTGCATAAAGCAAACTATATACTTTATTTGATCTAAAACTGATTTTTTTTCATTATAGTAGCCTGTGAAAACCATAACAAATAAGTGATTAAATGCTACAGTATTCAGCAAACACAACTGCAGAGCTGCAAACATTGCAAACAGACTAAGTTCTACAACACCCAGTTGTCTTTGTGTATTTGTGAATGAAGCGCCATCTCATGGTTAAATCCTGTAATTTAACAAATGGGGAAATTTGGCAACGCCCTCTAGCAATTTGGCAACAAGCTTTTGACTGGGACACACCCATGTGAGTCCTATCTGGAGTGCTACATCTGTAACTATCTGTCCTTTCAGCCAATCCCAGTTTGATTTTGAGTTGTAGCTCCAGGTGATTATTTAATATTCTTAGACTCAGTCAAACCTGTTTATACTAGAATGTCCATGTTATATTGTTAAAAAAAAGTAATGAATGTCTACAAACTGTTCCCTATTCATTTAGTGCTGAAAACTGAAGCAGCAAATCCAGTTTGCAGTTTGATTACCATTGCTGTGGATTATAATGACATTATGACAACATGGTACAGTATAAATTACATCGCAGTTGATACGACTAATCCCTTATGAGACAATACCAATAAAGACATGGTATATGTTAACCTCTTAAGGACGACGGTGCCCCCAGTGGACCCCCTCCTACCGTTTTTTTTTCGAGACTGTGTCTCAGGGCTTCTTAACATTTATGAAACTATTAATGTGTAGCACCAGATTAATGGGAATAATCTCAGCTAACTGAAGATATGAACCATTTTTACCAAAACAAAACACAAGGGTAATACCAAGACTCTGAATTAGCACTAAGTGAAAAAATGTTAACGCACTTTAGCACAGAACTCAAAATAAAGATACCCTTATTACTTATCAAAACTACACATACAACATATCCGATTAAAGCTGAGACTCCACAGATTATATAAATATAGTATCATCACTGAGTGATCCGAACTCGCGACAGGGGAAGCAAACACAGACATCACAACACGTACCTTTACGGAGCTTTTACGGGAGATCGGCTCACCGTAGCTGTCAATCTGATCAAAAGACGTGTTCAATGATATTAAAAGCGGCTGAATCTGTTGATCCATAGGTTAATAATGTATCTGTGGCTTTGAAAAAATTATTTATAATCCATAATTCCATTTTTATGTAAAAATGGTAGCGAACCGAGTGTATGCAGCTTCCGGTTTTGACCACGCGTCACTCTCACTCCTTATTTGTTAATGTGTGTTAATACAGGGTACTTATTATATGTTGTACTTTGGATTCCTAAAGCTTTTAGTCTACTAACCCATCATCCAAGGGTAGTTTTCACTATAAGTAAAAAAGAATGTTTGGACAGACACTATAATTTACAGTTTTTTACTATGTTCAATCTGAATTTTCTTTAAAATAAAAAACATCTACATTGACTGACTTTTCTACATCCAACTCACAGGTTTATCATTACTTTGAGAACAAAGATTATTAATTTAACCCTTTTAGAAGGGAAGATACGCTCATTTGTTCTGGGATTGTCATTTTTCGAGCCTGAGACCTGAAAAACAGGCTCAGGGTGGAACAGGTTAACATTGTCTCAGACTGTAAACTCATTAGGTTAAAATAATTAAGATATAACGGCTTATGCGATATCTCATTAGTTCACACAATCTCCCAATTAGGAAACCAAACATTGGAAAGACATGCTTAAACCAGTAATCCCACTGGAATGCTGGGAATAAACCAGGGAGAAATTATTTCTCTTAATGATTCTGTAACAAGGTCAGGAGAAATAATTGTGGAGAAAAAATATTTGTGTCTGTGTGTATGTTTCAACAAGAAAACTTAGATATTTCTGTCATATAACAGACATTTCCTATTTTGTTGTCATATCCATCTCTTGACTTTATCCCAATTTTCCGATTATTCTCAAATGACCGCAAACGCGATAGATTGTTATGCTAGCCATTTTGTGTGGTCGAGGACATTGGAGTCTACTAAAGGGAAACCAGGTGTACTTTTCTACACTCAAAAATTCCACCATCCAGTACAGAGGTTTATAATGAGGAGAACTGTGCCAGTATCAGACATAATTATGGAGTGGAGCAGCGAGCAATGAAGCCGACTTTCAACAGTTGGGCGATTTATGGGATGGAGCAAGGGAAGTAGATTTGGAGTGTTTTGAACTGAGAAGCATGGGAGAAGGAAACGAAAATAAACTTGATTAATTAATTCATACAGTAAAAATAAAACTACATGGTTGGGATGAAGATTCTGTGTTTGAGAGAATTGGCTGGAAGTGGAGCTTTGTCAGTTAGGCACACTGTAGCAAGATTGGAGGAGTGGGATGTGATGGAAGTTAAACTGACAATGTTTTTATCAGATTGGTAAAAAAACAATAGTTGGTATGAGTTAGCACTTTACAACTTCTTATTCCCTCGTCTTGAAGTCAGTATTGGTTTGAAGGTGTTTAAAGATGTCTGGAATAAGGTCTTGCTGAAAAACGTTCTTTTTCAGATTTTGTTCGACGACATAAAAACTCAGACATAGAACTGAGCCGTCATTAGTGATATTAGTACCACCTGCCCTTTGGAGGACCTTTTCCTGCAGCACTCTTCTTTCAACATGTATCCATTAGCAGTGACCCATTTGCATGTTGAGCAGCTCAAGGTCACCATATCATCACGGTAACTCTTGGATTTACACACACATTCTATAATGAGGCACGCAGGGTGCGTGCGAGCAGCATTTGTTTCAGTGTTGATTTCTCATTGTCCTCTCAGTGGTTAAACTGACCTGCCAACCTTCAAGGTGTGAGTCACTTGGTGGGCATGTGTGCGGACATTTTATTTGACTGGATAATATAGGTTAACCCTCCGGTATCACTGTGGACGTTTTTGTCCATATGGGTAATTTTTCACTTTTCATTTTGCAATAACTTTGGTTGTGTTGGTGCAAATGGCCTGGTTTTTTGTAACAAGGCTATTTTCTCGATCTATTTTGGAATTTCAATTTTTCAAATCGGTCTTTAATTCACTGTGTAACAAATCGACTACGCAAATTAGTCATTCGAGACAAAAATGTCCACTGCAAAATGTTTTGATAAAAACATCATATTAAAAGGTTTCTTTCACAACTTTTTTGGGTTCAATCTTCAAAGCAACTTCCGCCCTAATAGAAAATACCAAAAATGTAAACATTATCAGGATATTAACCCTTTAAATGCCATTTTGAATACATGAAAGCGCAGTTTTTTTTCATGATGAAAACAGAAAGAAAATGAGTTATTTTCCAAAAAATACATATCTGGTGACTGGCTAATATTTTTTAAAACTGTTTGGGGTTAAATCTTTCAATCAACTTCAGTCCTGATCAAACATACCAAATGTTAACTTATGTTCAGGATTTTAACCCTTGAACTGCCAGTTTGAAAACATGAATTTGTGTTTTCTATGAAAAACATGCACAAAAAGGCAGTTATTTTCCATATAATAAATGTTGGGGGGGTCGACTTTTTTTTTATCACAGTCTTGGATATGTCAAAGATTAGCAACAACATTAATTTTGGTTGATTATAGAAAAGGGGGGAAGTGACGTCTGAGTCAGAGGTCGCGCGGCTGTGGAGAAGAACGTGTTGCCCACATTCTGTTAGTGAGTTTTGGCTAGTTAGCTAGCAGGTTTATTGTTTTGGGCAGTAGCGTGGCGTGGGGGAAAAATTAGGGGAAGCCAATAATACGTCCTTTCTTTTGGGTCGGGGGTGTGGTGGTCAATGTAATATAGTAACCAGATGATTACAGCGTGATTACAGCACCCGGTATCATTTTACACACATTTGTATCATACAGATGCAGGACTTACACACGCCTGTTATCTAACCGACAGGTCCGCACGCACTCTCCAGCCGAAACTCTAATAAGCACAATATTCACAAACTAAATCAGGAGACCTTTAACGTTTTACGTCCGATTCGCTCCTTTGTTCCTCGCTGTACACAGCTCCAGTTTGGGCATTGGCCTGTCATCAGATTTCATTTTTAGTTGCTGATGTAGCGGAAGTTTAGTACAATTATGTTTGATTAAAGACTCCAAATCTCCACCCTCCATAATTGCACTTGCTTCAGTTGCTTGCTACTTTCTAACGGTGGTGAGAGTGGTGCAGTGACGCTATCTATCTTCTATCGATTAGATTTATGATTCGAAAATTATAAAAGTAGGGTAGACATGTGGATATTATCCGGCTGAACAAAACGTGCACTGACCTTATTTCGAGCTATTTTCCAAAATCCTATGGAGAAATCCCATTGCTTTTTTGTCGAGGGAAACCTGAGGGAAACCGAGCGCAGCTTACTTCCGGGTTTTACGACGCGTCACTGCAACACTAAGTTGATGCGATTTGATTGGATTGTGAGGCAAGGAAAGCCAGCCGCCTCTGGCTTCCCTTGGCATGGCCCTGACTAATCACAGGTTGGCAGGGGCATGACGTGAGCCTTGTCTGATTGGTCAATCCCTCCTTTTTTTCTCACGAAGGGAGGCCAATTTCGGCTGGCCTCCTCTCGCAACAGAGAGTGCAAGCTACTGTTTCACCATAACATCTAGAGGGGCGCTGTTTCACTCTTTGTAAAATACTCAATGAGAATGGGGAAGAGACCATAGGGGAGAGACGGGCCGGCAGCAACACACAACAAAGAATTTCCGAAACTAAACAAAGTGTTTTTATTTATTTATTAAAATTATAACTACAATCCGAAAAAACAGGGGAAGCCTGGCTTCCCTTGGTCTCCAGGAGAAAACGCCACTGGTTTTGGGTGCAGTCACTTTTGCTTCCACTTGCTGTTCAAATAAATGTTGAAAGAAAAAGTAAATCTGTTTACAGTTCTGTTTTATATGGGTGTTGAAGAAGAAGACGAATTGGGAGGGATGAAACCCTCTTTAATGGTCACACATGCAGAGCACACACAGTGAAATGTGTTATCTGCTTTTAACCCATCCTAGTACCAGGAGTCTAGTACTAGGAGCAGTGGGCAGCTATTGTACAGCGCCCAGGGAGCAATGGGAGTGAGGGGGGAAGGGGGATGTCCGGTGCCTTGCTCAAGGGCACCACAGCAGGGCAGGAGGTGAACTGGGACCTCTCCAAGTAGAAGTCCACTAGGCTAGCTAAGAGCTGCTAACGTCAGCGGTCTCTTGTTGCCATAGCAACAGTAAACATCCACATGGACCAACGAACTGTAAGTAGAGATGCAGAATCAAGCTGTATTGTAAATACAGATGAGATACTTTGAATTTTAGCACAAAATACAAGTAAACCTATAGAAAATAATTAGTTTAATTTGCAATATTTGCAATTGAATTTATTGTAATCTTTCAATTCATTTATTGTTTACTGAGGTGATAACTATTTCATAATTTGTGTGTAACTTTAATTTCTGTGTTACTGGGGAAGTATGATTTCTGTTTAAAAGAGCACCTGGACAGATGCATTGAGAACAGCAAAAAGTTGCATTTGTCTGGTGGCACGAGAGGCAGAGGCTCCCTTGTAACTTTACTCTCCAAAACCACAGTGATAGATGCAATTCACCATCTGATTCAAGAAAACATCTTCAGTGATATCAAGAAAGCAGGAATGTTTTCAGTGCAGCTGGACACAACGCAGGACATCACCTCTCAGGATCAATGCTCTATAATTATGAGGTATGTGACTGATGTTGTTCATGAGAGGCTTGTTGCAGTGCTGAAGTGCAGTTCATCCACTGGACAGGCCTTTGTCAACATGCTGTCAGAAGTTCTGGACAAAATGGGCCTCAGCAAGACCATGTGCATTGGAAATGCGACTGATGGGGCATCAAACATGCAAGGCCAATACAAAGGATTCTCCTCACTGTTGTCTGCACAATCTCCAAACCAGGTGTATGTATGGTGCTACGCACATGTACTAAATCTGGTGCTTGCTAACACAACCCAGATTGTTATTGAGAGTGGGTCCCTGTTTGCGCTCCTCAATGGCTGGGGCCTGCTTTCCACCTGTCCTGGTTCTGCTGTCGCAGAGGCCTGCTTTCACCCCGGGGATACCACGCTGCTGCTTTCGCCTGTCCTTTGCTGCTGTGCTGATTTTGCTCCCGGAACATCGCGGATACTGTGTGCTGGTCTGGGAAAATGGCCCATATTGGGATTCGGCTGTGCCTGTTAACTATTTTGGACTATGAGAAGATCTCTAGTCATTCTGAGGAGTCTACTGGATTCAGGTCTGTTCTGCCACCCGCAGTGGGCATCCCCTGCAAAGGTTCGGATGTGTTACACAAACAATTACCGGTTGCCTTGTCACAGTCAATCTGCTCGACAACATATGTTTGTCTTTTTTGTTTTCCTGCGATGATGGTTCTTCAGGACTGCTTCTTAAGCTCTAATCACACTTTCGCAGACTTTTCCGATGATTCTAAAGTAGATGACAATGTATGTGTGTCACTTAAGAGGAAAAGATGCCTGTTTTTGTTGTTGTTATTACTGTCGTAGTAGTCAGATCGCTACTCCTGCTGATTTTAAAGCTAGATCTGGGTTGGGTTTCATCCACTTGAATGTGCGCAGTCTGTTAGGTAAACTAGATTTTGTCCGCATTTCGGCCAACTCGACTGACGTCATTGTTTTATCAGGAACATGGCTAAACAAATCTATTTTGGCCTCTGACATTGCCTTAAATGGTTATAATGTGTATCGTACCGACCGACCTAATAAAGGTGGTGGCGTTGCCATTTATGTTAAGAATAAGTTCAGTGTAACCGCAGTAGTTTCCAAATCTATCAGTAAGCAATTTGAATATTTAGCCTTAAATATAGAAGTGGCAAAGGGTCAAGGAAATAGTGCTACTTGGAGATTTTAACTGGGACTGGTGAACTAGTGTCAGAGGATTTTAAAAACCTTTGTATCTCTTTAAATGTTACTCAGATTGTTGACAGTCCTACTCGCCCTAATATTAAGTCCCCAAATAAATCCTCCCTAATTGATCTCATTCTAACTAATATTCCCTATAAATACTCAGCTGTGGGAATATTTGCGAATGATCTGAGTGACCATTGTGTTGTAGCTACAATTAGGGACACAAAAGTCCAAAAGGTTAAACCACGTATTATCATCAAGAGAGACATAAAACATTTTGTGGAGCAGGGTTTTGTACATGATCTGTTTGGGTTTGATTGGGGAAAAATCGATCTGTGTGCTGATGTAGAAACTGCATGGTCTTATTTTGATCTTGGTTTTATGGAAATTATAGATAGACATGCACCCCTGTGTAAATTTAGAGTGAAGGGACAAGACAATCCTTGGTTTTCTGCTGAATTATCTAGTCTCCTACATGAGATAAACAAGGCCTGGACAAAGACAAGGAAATCAGGCTCAGAGGTAGAATGGCTGCGTTTTAGGCAGCTAAGAAATAGCTTCACTTCACATGTCAAAAGTGCTAAATCTAAGTATTATCTGTCAGTTACAACAAAGAACCTGAACAACCCTAGAAAATTCTGGAAAGCCATAACATCGATATCCACCGGTGATATCCATAATGAGCTACCCTCCGTGCCTTACCACAGCATCTGGCACTATATCGCATAGGGCCACCATACTAAATTGTTTTAATGAGCATTTTGTGTCCTGTGGCTCTCCGTTTCTAATTCTGCTTATGTGAACACCACAGTCGGTGACTCAGAACAATGTGGTCTGGAAAACCCTTTCAGTTTTACTCCTTTTACTGTTGATGTTGTTCGTGAAGTCTTAACCAAGCTAGATCCTAAAAAGCCGGCTGGTCCGGACAACGTAGAACCTTTCTTTTTAAGGATAGCTGCAGATTCCACCTCTTACTACTCTTTTTAACCTCTCTCTCAGCACGAACAAAATCCCAAAAGTATGGAAGTCAGCTTATGTCCTGTCACTACTAAAAGGAGGGAAGGCCACCTTATTAAACAATTATAGACCCATCTCTAAATTGTCAGTTCAGGCCAAGGTTCTTGAACGCCTTGTGAGTGAGCAGGTAAAGGTGTTTTTATGTAACAATGACATCCTGTCTAAACATCAGTCAGGCTTCAGAAAGCAACATAGCACCATCACTGCCTACGAGTATTTTAGATAATAAGCAGAGTTGTGCAGCCCTATTTGTTGACCTATCCAAAGCTTTTGATACAGTCGATCATCGCATTTTGAAGCAGAGGCTGGTCAGTATTGGCATGTCCAGCCATGCAGTGGGGTGGTTTGTGAACTACCTCTCTGAAAGGTCCCAATGTGTTCAGTTTGATGGGCTGTCTTCTGAGTGGTTAAACATCACTAATGGTGTACCACAAGGTTCAGTTTTAGGTCCGCTATTATTCTCTATCTATATTAATAGTTTAGGTGAAAATGTCAAAGGAGCAATCTTACATTTGTATGCGGAAGATACCGTTATGTACTGTGCAGGTCTCTCGATTAACTGTTGTTAAATTACAGGCTGTTTTTAACATTATTCAGGCTCAGCTCTCTGAGCTTAAGCTTCTTTTAAATTGTGGATAAAACCAAGGTAATGCTCTTTTCTAAAGCTAAAAATACACCAGAGACTGCTTTGGATATTGTAACTATGCAAGGAATACAACTTGAAGTGGTTACCTAGCTTGATGACTGTCTCACTTTTAAATGTCATGTCAATAACCTGCTTAAAAAGCTGAGGGTTAGGCTAGGTTTCTTTTACAGAAATAAGTCCTGTGTCTCGCTTGAGGCCAGGAAAAGGCTAGTCACTGTGACCTTTTTACCTGTGCTGGGCTATGGTGATTTGTTATATATGAATGCACCTGCCAATTACCTGAGCAAGTTAGATGCTGCGTATCACAGTGCACTGAGATTTTTGACAAATTGTAAAGCACTTACGCATCACTGTACCCTGTATACCAAGGCGGTTTTGCCATCACTTACTGTACGGAGGCTCAGTCACTGGTACTTTTTCATTTACAAAGCCATGTTGGATAAACTACCATCTTATATCTGCTCCCTGATCTCTCGGCGAATTGAAAGTACTTAATGCCTGAGATCGCATGCTGTGGTTTTATTAAATGTGCCAAGTGCTAGGACTGTCTTAGGGAAGAAAGCTTTTAGATGTGCAGCTCCACTAACATGGAACAGTCTGCAAAAATAATGGAAAATTACCAACCTAGTACCACTACATGTTTTTAAAGCTCGGTTGGATGCTACAAAATCAGATGCTGTTGGTACCTGTACATGTGGTTAAATATGTAAATTGTAATCCCTGTACATTTTGCTGTATGATGTCCTTTTGTTGTTCTGTTGTTTATGTTTTTATGTCTTCTTGTGGAACCTACTGCTGCAGGTCTCCCTTGAAAAATAGATCATTGATCTCAATGGGATTTTACCTGGATAAATAAAGGTTTTGAATTGAATTGAATGGCATTGCGGTATTCATCAAAGAGTCATATAAAAGGATGAATGTGTGGGAAGAGTCAGGCCGAAACAAGAGACGTAGACTCCTTGCTCCTATTAGCGAGACACGCTGGTGGGCCAAGCATGAGGCCCTGAAGAAGGTGTTTGGTCCTTTGGAAAACCGGAAGATGGTCTGTACGTTGATGTGCTGTTGACATTATCAGCTATACAGAAACAGGCAACAGTGAAACCATGTATCCGTGTCATGGCCAGAGGATATGCAGAGTCATTGCTCAAGTATGAGACGATCTTGACGGCTCAAATCTTCCTCCGCATATTTGAACATACCTCTCCATTGTCTAATTACCTTCAGACGGCAGGATTGGACATCCTCTCTGCTCACAGAATGGTGGCATCGACACAGGATACGCTGAAAAGAATGCCCTCTGTGCTGCTACCAGATACTTCGCTGTTTCAACATGCAAACAGATGCATACCCTGTCCTAGGCCTTGCTTATAAATACCTGCTTACATTATCCCTCACACAGGTGGCTTGTGAGCGCACATTTTCAATTTTGAAGTTTATTAAAAACAGACTCAGAAGCACCCTCTCATCTGATAAATTGGAGGAATTTATGTTGATGGCCACAGAGAAAGACGTCCTCATGGCCTTGGACTCTGACTCTGTGATAGACAGACTTGCAAAGAAGAGTGAGCTGCTCCACTGATAAGGCGAGAAATATTTAATATTATAGTTATTATCACACATCACACATTATGGATGTAGTAATTCATTATTTGTCATTTTAATGATGCTTTTCAGACGTTTTATTGTGCTTATGTGTTGATCCTTAATGGTGTGATCATGTACACTAAATTATCAATTATTCTCCATTACAGGTTGTTCTGATATATTTGAGGAGTCGTTCTCCCTCTGTTCTATATGTGGACTTGTTCTCTCATTTGGGACCACTGTTCGAATTTGGTAAGTTTATCATGTATTTTTTAATGTTGTATAAATTCATACTTCATAATTTTAAAAAGGTTTTGAAAGAAACGCACATCCCAAACGTTTTCAACCCTAGGTGTCCCAGAGGAACATTTTTTATTTATTTTTCAGACTTAATAATGTATCCAATTCCCTCTCAGGCATGAGGAGTTGTTCCCCCTCCGTACATGTTCGAGGACTTGCTCTCTCTCTCTGCCTCCACTCTGCCGTCACTGCACCAAAGTTTGGCTGTTGAGTATGGTGAGTTCAATCAAACATAATCAATTTTTATGTTTTATGAAATCATACTTAATTTGTGATGATTAGAGATGTAATAATGTATCCAATTCCCTCTCAGGTTGACCACTTGACATGTGAGAGCTTGAGGAGTTGTTCCCCCTCCGTCCATTTTCAAGGATTTGCTCCCTTGAGAAGTCTATGATTTATTGACTATGTCATGTGTCTTATAATGTTATATTAATTCATACTTGATTTGTGATGATGAGAGACTTAATAATGTTTCCATGTCTCTTTTAGGTTGACCACCCTATATATGAGAGCCTAAGGAGTTGTTTTCCCTCTGTCCCTTTTTGAGGACCTGCTTTGTCTCCTCTATCATTCACTAGGCCACTTTTGGGTTCCTGCGCTTATTTCATGTGGTGAGAGGAATGCAATATGTGTATGTTTAAAGGTTTATGTGAAGAAACATACTATATGTGTGATAAAATGACAATTGGTAATTCATAAATGTCTCTTTATATTCTCTGCTACCATTATCTCCTGTCAAACAGGTTTTCCTGAACTGTTAGAAGTTCTTCTATGATGCTTGAGTCATCCATCATATCTGAGAGCTTCGTCTTGACTTTGTGAGTTTATTATGCAACTTCTTTTGTCTCAGATTGAAACAAAAGGTTTGATTATGATTATTTCCTGGCTGAAGATTTTCATATTGATGGTTTTCATTTCAAACATCTGCATATCTTTTAAGTTCAATTAACAGTTATGCAGGTAGGCCTTAGGGCTCTTTTGAGACTTAAGTCATCCTTCATGACAGAAACATTTGTTCACTAAGTGTCACTACATCACAAAAAGGCTACATGGCTACATATACTTGTCAGTACACAGATACTGAGTACAAGTTCTGTTTGCTGTTTCTTGCAGGTCACAAATTTGGTGATGAGTGGAGCTGGCTGGCTGCGTACGAGGAAGTAGAGCAATACATAGATTCATATACACGTATATGAGAATGCATCTATTCAGACCTGTAACCCATGTCTTAGACTTTTCATACAGCTATATATATATTTTTCTTTTTCCAATTCTCTATTTATAGTTTCATAATGACTGAGTCACAGTTGAGTGAGTGAGTTTCAGCTCTAATGCTGCTACTGTCTGTAATATGTTTCTATTTAGATTATTTGTCAGGATATTTTTTTGTTATTATTGTCCGAGTCTGGTTTTAACTAATACTGGGCTTACACCAAAAGATTTTCACAGTCACAGGCCGTGTCTCAATTCAGGGGTTGTATCCTTCGGGGTACGCAGCCTACGCGGTCGACGCAGGATGCGGCCGACGAGACCGCGTAGGCTGGAGCGAGCGGCCTGCGAAATGAGACGGTCTAGTGTACGTCTTTACGTCACCAGCAGTTCCCGCCCCTACGTTTTGCCGCCTCTGTTGCCTAGCAACCAGTTCTTTTGAAGACAGAATTATTTTGAAGTTCTTTTGAAGAAACAATTCACAAAGATGGAGAACGAACTTGCCACCGAAGTCACTTTGCTGCTTTTAATTATGTTCATGGAACATGTGGTTCCAAGAACTAAGTACAGGCGAGTCCTGTACTTCAGGCTTAGAGAAGACCATTTCCAGGTAAGAAGAATAAGGCCTGTACTTTATTGTTAATATTGGCTTCAGAAAACTATAGTCAAGTATGCTAACTTCATATGGCTAATCCCATTTCATTGTGACAATATAATACATGTTTAAATTCCATTAATAAGATTCATAATGTGGAATAACCTCAGCTATGTATCTAATATATTATATAATGTGGAACTAACCCGCCAAAATACACGATTGCTCCCATCTCACCATGTTCAAATCACTTATCAAAACTCCACTCTTCATAACTGCTTTATTGTCAATAAAGTTGTGTTTTATGTATTTAAAGTGGGTTGCTTTAATTATGTCTTGTGAATTTTGACTCTTTAAAGTGTTGAGGATGTGAAAACGCTATTCAAATAATATGTATTATTTCAGATATAACATATATTATATACACTGACAAATAAGCAATTTACACAGCATTCTCTATTGCCCTTTTTCCTCCACCTTTTCTTATAGCCAAGACCCCTGTACTGCATGATAAATCTGACCGTCCCTGTCCTGGACAGGTTCTTTAATGACCAGGATACACGGCCAGATTTTCGGCTGAGCAGGGAGTCCCTGAACGCGCTGCTGGACCTCCTGGGTCAGGAACGGAGACATGGATGGGGTGCCACCATCGAGACCCTGGTGTTCCTCTTCTGGCTGGCATGTGGGACATCCTACAGGGTGGTCTCCAGAGCGTTTGGGATGCCTCGATCCACTGTTCACCGGATTGTCCATAGGGTCACTGAGGAGGTGGTGGCCATTCGCCATTAGGTCATCCACCTCCCCAGGACAGCAGAAGACCTGGAGGCTGTGTCGTGTGGGTTCACCGGGCTGGCCAGACACCGAGCCTTCAGAAAAGCTACTGGAGCAATCAACGGCTGCCATGTCCGCATCGTGCCACCAAGCGGCCCTGATGGTCACTGTTATAGAAATAGGAAGCTTTTTCCTTCTATAATTCTGCAGGCAGTTTGTGACCATCAGGGCCGCTTCATTGACACGTACGTGGGCTGGCCTGGGTCGGTCCACGACTGTAGAGTGCTCCGCCACAGTCCACTGTACCGGCGGGCACTCTACCCTCCTCCAGGGCAGTACATCCTCGCAGACGGGGGGTAACCCTGCCACCAACATCCACTCCCCCTCATCACTCCGTACAGACAGCCGCTGCAAGGTGTGGGACCCCAGCGCTTTAACAGCCATCACTCCCGGGCACGCTCTATCATTGAGCGTGCCTTCGGGATGATGAAGACCCACTTTCGCAGCATCTTCCTGAAAGCGCTGGAGGTGCACCACACCTTCGTTCCTCAAGTAAGTATTCACTCAACAGGATTTTGTATAATACAGAAAAACAGTTGAATGAGCTAACATGACTTATTTTCCGGGGTTATAACATATTGCCACTTTTGCTATTTCAGGTCATTACAGCATGTGCTGTAATGCACAATATCTGCATCGGAGCCGGTGACATCATGGCCCCCGATGCAGATATTGTTGAGGACGTGGCGGAGGATGTGGAGGCAGTCAGTGGTGCCCCTTGGCGGGACCAACTGTGTGCAGAGGTGTCTGCCCTGGAGGAGGTTACCAATACATATATGTATACCAATACATATAAGGTATGTAAAACAATTGTGGAGCAGAGACATTTGTTATGGTGAAAATCATTTAGCAAATGTGTCTTTATTCATCTTTTGTTATTCTCTGTTTCTGAAAACATGTTAGTGACATGGCAGCCGTCGATTGCGTCCGCCATACAAACCCACGCAATGGACAATTTGGTGGACAGTGGAGAGAAGTAGCTCTGGAGACCTCCCAAGAGGATGCCCCACCATCAGAGGACACCAGGGTCCTAAGTGGCAGCCCATCCAGGTCCAGCAGCACCACCTGGGACTCCCTGCTCAGCCTGAATGTATATAGTTAAACTGTTGTGTTTGTATTGTAGTGTTTTATGCTGTTGTGTGTTTTATGCTGTTATGTTAGATATGTTGTATATATATATATATTATATATAATATGTCGTTAATAAAAAATAGAAGTCCTTTTTTTCAGTTGATTACATTATTTATTGTTGTGATAAACATTTATTTGTCCACAATTTTCTCCAGTATGGAAAACAGTCGGTCCATCCTCTCCCTATTCTCTTGAGCTCTCCTCTCCTCTGCCTCTCTCTGGTACCTGGCAGCATGTCTTCTACCCCTACACCATCTCCTCTGTCTCCATCACCGTGCCTACATCAACCACCTCCCCTCCCTTCAAGAAAGCATCTGCAGTCTCCGAAGCCTGATAAGGATGTGTGTGTACAAAATGCTTACTGATGTGTGCTGGGTCCAGGCTCAAGGGCGTATGGCACTCTCAACTCTTTCCAGGACATGCCAGGGCCCTGCCTGCCTGTAGCTTTGCCGATATCTGTGTTGATAGGTAATAGATTAAGAGCGGTGAATCATCGTAGATACAGGAAGCGCTCAAACGTTTGTGTGAGTTCATCTAATTTAGCAGTGATTCCATGTCAGCGACAGCTTGTTACAAAAAACATGACTGATAGTGTGTTTAACAAACTTAAACTAGCTTTATTAAATGTCAGGTCTTTGGCGGGAAAAACATTTTTAATCAATGATTTTATCACTGAGCACAATCTCGATTTTATGTTTTTAACAGAAACTTGGATTGAACAAAATAATAGTGCAGCTGTTCTTATCGAATCAACCCCCCCCAACTTTGGTTTTATGAGTCAGGAAAGAATGCATAAGAAAGGGGGTGGAGTTGCTATTCTGTTCAATGATTCTCTTCAATGCAGGAAGACATCTTATGGGAACTTTGCTTCTTTTGAATATGTGGCCCTTCAGCTGAAATGCTCCTCTCGAGCTCTGTTCCTAAATATCTATAGACCACCCAAATACTGTGCAAGCTTTTATGATGACTTTACTGAACTGCTGTCTATAGTGTGTATTGACTTTGACCATTTAGTCATTGTTGGTGATTTTAACATCCATGTTGACAACCCTCAGGACAGAGGGGCAAAAGAACTGTTTTGTGTTCTTGATAGCCATGGACTGACTCAGCATGTGACGGAGCCCACGCACAATAAGGGGCACACTCTGGACTTAATTATCTCAAAGGGTCTGAATATCTCTAAGGTTGTGGTGACTGATGTTGCACTCTCTGATCATTCCTGTGTTTCCTTTGAGAGCTCTATTTCTGTTCACAAAAATGTTCAAAAAGAGGTAACCACAAAGCGATATTTAACTGAAAACACTAGGGAAATGTTTACTCAGAATTTTTCTTCCACACTTGCCCCTGCTAACATCTCAGTAAATGAGCTAGTAGATCATTTTAATTCAAAAATTACAAATATTATAGATGCCATTGCTCCAACTAAGGTAAAAGAAGTGACTGGCAAGAAAATATCTCCATGGAGAAAAGCCATGACCGTGAGAGCAGAAAAAAGAGAGTGTCGAAAAGCTGAACGCAGGTGGCGAAAAACAAATCTCCAGGTTCACTTTGAAATCTATAAAGAGAGACTTGGCCTTTATAATTTGGAATTGAAAAACGCACGACAATCGTTCTTCTCTGACATCATTACCAAAAACAAAAACAATGCACGTGCCTTGTTTGCTACCGTCGACAGACTAACTAACCCCCCAGTGTCAGTAGCCTCTGAATTTCTATCCACCAGGGCGTGCAATAATTTTGCCTCCTTTTTCACTGACAAAATTCAGAAAATAAGACAAGCAGTCAGTGCCTCTGCATCAGGAACAGCAAATGTGTTGTCTCTGTGTCCACTTAACATCAATTCAAACACCATGACACAATTCCATCAGATTAATGATAAAAACCTAGAGGACATTATTCAACTTCTGAAATCCTCCTCCTGCTGCCTTGATATTATTCCAACGGGATTTTTTAAAGATGTTTTGCCTTGCATGGCCTCAGATCTACTTCATATAGTAAACAAATCTCTTCACTCAGGTATTTTTCCACAGGCCCTGAAAACTGCAGTCATTAAACCGCTCTTAAAAAAGAATAATCTAGATGCTTCAGTTATGAACAATTACAGGCCCATATCAAACCTGCCATTTCTAGGTAAAATCATTGAAAAAGTTGTTTTTCAACAGCTGAGTAATTTTTTGCATTTAAATGACTGTTTCGAT
Organism: Harpagifer antarcticus; assembly: GCA_902827135.1. Taxonomy (NCBI): domain Eukaryota; kingdom Metazoa; phylum Chordata; class Actinopteri; order Perciformes; family Harpagiferidae; genus Harpagifer; species Harpagifer antarcticus. Next base: position 653,695 of record CADEHL010001266.1, on the reverse strand, counting down.
GTGTTCCAGTCAGGCTTTCGTCCAAACCACAGTACTGAGACTGCTCTTGTAAAGGTCTTTAATGACATCCACTTAAACACAGACAGTGGCAGAACTTCAGTGTTAGTATTATTAGATCTCAGTGCTGCATTTGACACTGTTGACCACAGCATATTACTAGACCGACTGGAAAACTGGGTGGGACTTTCGGAAACCGTCCTAAATTGGTTTGAATCCTACTTAAAGGACAGAAACAACTTTGTTTCTATTGGTAAATACACATCTGAGTTGACAAATATGACATGTGGGGTTCCTCAAGGCTCCATCCTGGGGCCGCTTCTCTTTAACATCTACATGCTACCACTGGCTCAGATAATGAAAAACAACAAAATAAGTTACCATAGCTATGCAGATGACACACAAATTTACGTAACAGTTTCAACAGGAGACTATGCTCCAATTCAAACACTGAGTAAGTGCATTGAACAAATCAATGACTGGATGTGTCAGAACTTTCTCCAATTAAACAAAGATAAAACTGAGGTAATGGTTTTTGGAGCCAAGGCAGAACGTATAAAAGTTAGCGCTGAGCTTCAGTCTGCAATGTTCAAAACAACAGATAAAGCCAGAAATCTAGGTGTAGTCATGGACTCTGACCTGAGTTTCAACAGCCACATTAAAACAGTTACTAAATCAGCCTACTATCACCTAAAGAACATATCTAGGATTAAAAGACTAATGTCGCAGCAGGATTTGGAAAAACTTGTCCATGCTTTTATCTTCAGTAGACTCGACTACTGCAATGGTGTCTTCACAGGTCTCACTAAAAAGTCTATTCGGAAGCTGCAGCTGATTCAGAACGCCGCTGCTCGAGTCCTCACTAACACTAAGAAAGTGGATCACATCACTCCTGTTCTGAAGTCTTTACACTGGCTTCCTGTGTGTCAAAGAATAGATTTCAAAATACTGCTGCTGGTTTATAAAGCTTTGAATGGTTTAGGCCCAAAATACATTTCTGATCTACTGCTAAATTATGAACCATCCAGATCTCTCAGGTCTTCAGGGACTGGTCAGCTTTCTGTCCCCAGAGTCAGAACTAAACATGGAGAAGCAGCGTTCAGTTATTATGCTCCAAATATCTGGAACAAACTCCCAGAAACCTGCAGGTCCGCTGCAACTCTGACTACTTTTAAATCCAGACTAAAGACTTTTCTTTTTGTCGCTGCTTTTAATTGAACTATTCATATCTTAGACTGCACTGTAACTTTTATCCATGTATTTTTTCTTTTAGTGTTTATCCATGTATTTCTTCTTTTAATGTTTATTTTATTAGCTTTTCTTTTTAATGACTGATTTTAAATGCCATTTTCTTAATGTCTTTCATTTGTTGTAAAGCACTTTGAATTGCCTTGTGTTGAAAAGTGCTCTATAAATAAACTTGCCTTGCCTTGCCTTGCCTACCTCATATCCTCTCTTATGAGTTCCAGTAGCTCATCTCTCCCTTTCCTCTTTCTTCCCTGTGATGGCCCTGGCTGGCTATCTGCATCCGCCTCCTGCTCCTCCACTTCCTGGTCACCCACTGCTGCACTTGGCTGTTTTGTGTATTCTGGGATGGAGGAAATTAAGACAGGAGGTGTGATGGAGGGCCTCAGTCCTAATACCTCATCCATTTGGACAAACCACGGCCAAGATGCAGCCGTGGATTTCCCACTGACTCCCTCTCCTGACCCTGGGTACTTGCAATCCTAAGGCAGAGTAAAACAATCATGGCAGTAAAATAACAGCAGCAGCTAAACTAATGTCGGCAAATGTGTTTATTAATGTCACACACACACACACACACACACACACACACACACACACACACACACACACACACACACACACACACACACACACACACACACACACACACACACACACACACACACACACACACACACACACACACATACTTTATACTTCTTCTTAAGGTTGTCCCACTTTTTCTTCGCTTGCAGTGGAGTCACCTTCCCCTGCAGGCCCATTTCTTCCAAAATCTTCCTACTCACAGATATAATAGAAGAACAAATGAACTATTATCAATAACAATAACTGAAAATGCTAAATTTGGAAAACTGACACTGCAAGACACACACAAAAAATTAATAAAACATTTCCTTAATGCTCAAAAGGCTGAGACATCACTACAGAAAAATACAATGAAGAACATTGGATATTGCTGCATTTAATTGTTGTTTGTCTTGGGAGGGGTTTTTATAGAATGAGGGATAATTGATAAGAGTAAGAATGATACAATTGCTATATTGTGCCTTGCCTGCATCCAACGCTGGCCGAGTTTTGGGCCCCCGTGAAGAGGGTATCATTCCCCCCCCTCAGCTTTATAAAAAGCTCCGTATGTTCTTTGCTCCCTAAAACAAAAGCAATTGTAAGCAGATGAAAAGCTACCCCTTTGGGTTTCATTTTTGTGTCGTTAAGTATTTAAGTGGGATGAAACACTTTTACTCACATTTGAAAACGAAATCACTCGCACCTGCCTCGGTTGACGCCATTTTCGGAAAAACGTAACTCGTCACAATCGTGCATTGCACCCTGGGATATGCTAGGCCGCGGAGTGTACATCAGATGTATCCTTCAAATTGGGGAAAAGTAGGCCGCATTTGTGGGTCACATTCGGAGAAGTCTCGTCTTTTTTTTAAATTGGAACAGCCTTCTTTTGGCGGAGGTGACGTATGCGGTCTACGAATGCACCCTTCTAAGGATACAACCCCTGAATTGAGACACGGACAAAGACTAAAAACTGAAAGGGTAGCATAAGGGTTCTTCCCGTTAGTCTCATCCCACCCCTAGTCATGACATAACTTCTGTTGTGATTTGACACTATAAAGAACAAAGATTAATTGATTGATTGATTGCTATAGGTGTCAATTTTAGTCCTTGAGTTCATAGTTAAGTGCTTTATTTGTTAACTGCTATCAAGGAATATGACTCTCCTTTGTAGTATGCATGAGAGAAGATGCCGCAAGATTAGTGGACTTCTATGTAGTGTCCGCTGATAATGTAGTGGGCTGGTCTGGACAGAAAATGCCAGGGCTGAATTTTTGTCCCAGTCCACCCCTGCAGCTCTCCCTCGCCACTCTGCTCTTCCGCAGTGCCGCTTCCCCTCCCTGCGCTGAAATTATGAATGTAAGGTGTATAGTAATCATAGATAACACGACAGGGTCCATTACAGTTTGTTTTCATCCGATTTCAAATAAACAAAGTCTTGGCTTTTAGAATATTAAACTTGTTTCGGCAAATTCAGATGATAAATACAACTTTGAAGCTTGTCACCGCATAATTACAAGCGGAGAACGGAGTACCTTTACGTCACAGCAGGCATAACAACAGCCGGTGTTTCTCGTGAGTGTTTTCCCCGGGAAACAAACACACACGTATACACACACTCGCGAGCTTGCCCCAGACCAGTAATCCAAACCACAATATCTTCCCTCCGTACTATTTTGATCATTTGCTCCGCTAATAATCAATCAGATCGATGGATTCCAGAGAAGAGGAAACTTTAAAGGCCTTTTTCTCAAAATGATGACTCGGTGACAGTCATTATATAATGTGACATATTTTGCTTAATATTTGGAGTATGTTGGAGCACCACCCAATGGCGGTGGTGGATAATCAATCAGATCGATGGATTCCAGAGAAGAGGAAACTTTAAAGGCCTTTTTCTCAAAATGATGACTCGGTGACAGTCATTATATAATGTGACATATTTTGCTTAATATTTGGAGTATGTTGGAGCACCACCCAATGGCGGTGGTGAAAGGTTCACCTCTGCTCCGCGCGTCCCTTGATGACTGATGAGCTGGTCAAATTTATAAAAGAAGGAACTCAAAGCACCAGAATAAAGGTTAAACAATAATCTGTTTTAATGGTAAAAAGCAACAATACACAATACAGAGCACTCTGCAATAGTACAAAATACAGAGTACTCCGGGCTCAATTCCTACCACCGTGTGATATCCGTACCACGACAGCCAGTCAGAAAAAGAGCGCCGAGCATGAGAATATCATAATATTTATACACACAAGTCGGGAGTAGTTGTGTCTGTTGCTCCTCCCTAGCTATTTGTTATTGGCGATTTCACTTCTGGGCGAGCCCTAGACTGTGAGCTGGTAGGTATCCATTGGCCAGTTTCACTTCTGGAGAGCTTCGGAAGTAAACAAGGACAGAGTCAATCTTTATCTTGCACCTGAATTCACTCCTTTACTTTCCCAAGGAATATTTCACACAAACTATTATTTCCCAGACAATCAAACATTGTACACATATATATTGGTGCATGAGATTATATTGGCCCCAGAAAGAGCAAATAAAAGCTTATTTGGGCAAAGAGAAAGGTACTTCAATGCAGAATGGTACAAAAACAGAGAGTGGTTAATTCTTTGCAAAACCACTAAACGAGCCTTCAGTGAAATATGCAGATTTGCTGCTGTCAAACGGCTTGTAACTTTCTCCAAATGTGGAGATGACAGCTTTGTAAATACCGGATTTAAAAACTGGAACTTTTCCCAGAGTGTGTTCAAAAAAAGTGCGCTTACTTAAAGAGCCTGTGACACGAGTTTCCCCCATCATCCAAACCCATCAATTTGAGTAAATATTGTCCCCTTGAAAACCGTTACTGAACTGATTTTGGATATTTGTACTTTGATAACCATTAATCTGCCCTTCAATGTTGACAATTTTCTGGATCTTCTCGGGGATTCTTCAAGTCCCGCCAAATTATGTGTGACGTCATTGCGGGCACAGCGCTCCAGCTGCACCATTCAGGATCCCAGCATCTGCATGTAAATGCACGATGGCGCACACAGCAGCAAGCTCAGACAGCGATGACAGTTTAATTTTGAACGTGTCTGAGAGCTCATATGAGGCTGAAGGATCGGTTTATGTTGTATCTGTTAGAAGTTTAGGAATTAGGGGCGTCAATATGGGCGATCATACGGTCATAGCCAGTGGTGGAATGGGACTAAAAATCATCCCGGGACTCTCGACCAGCCCACTTCGGTACCGCTAGTAAATTGTCAACGGGGGGAGTGCGGGATGTCAGGGGCGGCGGGTGCTGTAGGTAGGCTATAGGCTAAGCCTTCCCAAATATTTGTTTGGGGAGTTGCACCTGCAAGGAGAATACAGAACAACTGGTTAAAAAATAACTAGGCCTACCGAGTGTTTGAAAGCGTATAGTTGTATGATATCACTGCCCCATCTAAGACACGAGTGGATCTGACTTTAATTACATTTGACTCGAGTGTTTCGTCAACATAATGTGTTGCTTAAAATAATACTTCTGCATACAGTATGTGACACTGTAAGTGTTGCACGGCCAGATACGGCCGGAGAAGCTGACTCAGATAAGGAAATATACGATATATTATGATATTATATGATCGATAATCTGATTGATGATAAGTGCGACACGTCGGCGTCTTCTCTGCATACGGCAGTTTAAACTGTATTTCCTTTATCCTGTAATATGACTTGAGAGATTTGAACTCCGCACACTGAGTTGATCTCTTTTCTATAGACGCCGGAGGCGGGCAGCGTCAGGTAAAAAAAGTTATTTAGCCTCCCCAAACCTGAGCCTCACACGCCGCCTATGGGGGATGTGCTAGTGAATTATCTGACCGGCCCACTTCGGTACCGGCCCATCGGGATTCGTCACGATGGCCAGTCAGCCACTGCACCCAGCTGATGTACACTGTCAACGGGGGGAGCCTCGCTGCGGGGAAACGGTGGACCTAGTGTCCCGATCGGAGTGGGAATAATAATAATAATAATAATCCGTGCATTTTATCCATTAATTTCCCCAACATTGTGGTAAAAAAACCACACGTTTAATCCACGTTGGTGTACTACAACTACAAAAAGCATCGGTTTGTTTTCTCATCAAGAAATGCAGACCGGCTCAAACAAACGATTTTAATCATCATCCTCACGATCATTTAATGTATCATATTCGCCGAATTGACATGAAAGCACTAATAAATGTAGTTTCATCCACTTGAGTTTACAACTACAAAAATAATCGATGTGTTTTTATATCACATCCTGGGAAGAAATTCAGCAGCTCTCACTACCGATTTTTAATCCTAATTTAATCATCATCTTCACCACGATCATTTATGTTTATGTTCGCCGAATTGACATGAAAGCACTGACAAATATGAATATACTGTAGTCAACTTCATTAAAACGTTATTAACGTGCCTAAACTCAGTAAATCACCATTTATACGCATGACAACACACGTTGTCCGTGTTTGGCTCTCTCGCCGCACAGTGAAGCGTTCCCGCATTGACATCACTTCCGGCTTCTCCCAAAACTACAAAATGAGTCGAAGGAATTTCCCCGCGATGTTCGAAATTATTGATATTTATCGGAACGGTATCGCACCTTCTTTTTTAAACTGACGGTTCGAGATGACTAGTAGCCCAATATTTCATTGCACAACAGTTGTTGGGATGCTGTCACAGGCTCTTTAAGTCAAACACCAGTCAACATTCAGCTTGTCAAACAAGAAAAAAGAAGAGATGGAATGATGGAGCAACTGGCTGTCATATGTGTGGGCTGGACTTGTATAGTTTAATTTACAGGAAAGGAGTGAGAAGAGGTTAGAGTTGTCCATTCTTGTTCTGTTTTCTGTGACTATCTTCCTCCTGAACACCCTCAGACTTTCAGTTGCGCGCGCTACTAAAGAGACGTGTTACCATGGAAACCAAACAATGGTTTAGCTGTATTGAAGTCAGAGTGGAAACAGTAACATTTTGAGCGTTATGTTAGAATGAAACAGGTCGTGACTCACAAATCATATTTAGTCAGAAATCGGGAGAAATGCGCGATAAATATGACCCCGGGAGGAAATTGGGAGTCTCCCGCGAAAATCGGGAGGGTTGGCAAGTATGTCACATACACACGCACTTTTTGGCCCCCCCACTTCTGATATGAATCCGGCGCTGCTGCAATAGTCCACATTCGTTTCCCTCCCCCCGTCACACACACAGGAGAGCGCCGCAGTGTTCACTCGCGTTCGTTCTCTGCTTCAGTAGGTTGCGGTCGGGTGGTTGCTAATTGCAAGCTAATAATGCTACCGTCGACGTCGACTCATACGCCATAATCCACAACCTTACATTTTCACAAGATACCAGTTTCAAGATACCATTTATTTAACTTCTCCTTTTCGCATATTGTAAAGACAACTCACCTCTGTCCTCTCTGTCCCCTAATGTGTCTCCTGTGTTCGTGTCGAATGTAGGTCTACTCTCCTGTAATTAAAGTTTACTCGTCAGTATAGTTGTAATAATCAAATTCGACATAAAAACTATTTCAAATTGGATTAAAAAGTTACAGATACAAGATATACATATTAAGTAAAAATAATTACAATTTACAGACATTATTCATGCTTACATCAACCGCAAAACATTCATTTTAATCGAGTGAAACTTACCGTTTCGGTTAGAAAAATGGCTGTCGAAGGTCTTGGATGGCGCTCCTTTGCCGGAAATTGAGGGGTGTGATCAATTCAACACTCGGGGTGTGAGAGTCCTCGCAACGACCAAAATTGACACCAACACTTTCAGGAAAAAACTCTCTGAGTGATAGCTTAACTCAATTAAGTGTTAAAATAACACTGAACCCTGCTGATTAACACTAACACTGAACATATAACACTGGCACATTTGCTGTTGTTATCTATGTTCGTTATTCTCGCGTCCAAGAGAGAAGCTTTAAAAGGAGACTAAATGGAGTCTCTGAGAAGGTTCAAATGGTACTTTAATTAATAAAAAGGCACGGTAATGTTACCAGCAGGAGATTGTTCAGGAGAGAAAGGCTGCAGCTTCCTCTCCCAGATCGTGGCCGTGCAGAAGAGAGCTCACAAGCCTTCGTCCTTCCCGCTTGCTGGCTGTTCGCTCCTCCTCTCTGTGAGCTGTAGTGACGTAGGGGACTTCCCCCCTCGTTCTTCTGTGTCCGATATCGCGTTAAACAGAGGATTTCGACATTTTACATTCATTGCTTACTTCCACATGCCTTTTCTCCTCCTTATCTCTTTCATAACTTTATATGTAATACATGTTAACGGCGTCAATAGCCACTTTAATGATACTAATGGACGGTAGTCCCGGATGTCGTCATGAAGGATTTTCAGAATAAAAGCTTGGTATTGAGAACTTCCATTTTTTTCCAGAAAAAAAATAGCATTTAAACTGACGGTATGTTTAAGGTACATTATGCCATAAAACATTGATTTTAATTTCTAACAGTCCCTCCTTACACACCTAAAAGGTGTGTATAATACTGAAATCAATGAGTTCTTCTTCTGAACTTTGCATAGTACATAACTCATATCAAAAACATACAATCAAAATGGAATGGTTCAATAGCCTCAAAAATACAAAAAATACTTTAACTGTGCTTAAACATAAAAGTTTTCCCTTGTGCATAACTTCTAGTTTTAACATTCAATATCATTCTTCAAAATAGCAACAATGGCTTGGTATTAGAACATTTCTTCCTCCCTCCTTTCACAGAAACCTTTCTCATACCACTCTCAGTGTTAAGGCACTTGTTTTTACAAAGTGAAAAGAAACAAACCATTTTTAGAATAGCAATGATTTATAAAACATGAGATCTACCATATTAGAATAGTATAAAATAATAAAGAATAACATAAACTATATAATAGGAATAATAATAGTGTAAAGTAAATTGAAATGAATTCACTCCATTTTAGCATTTTAGTTTGCTCACTTCTTCACATGATTTCATAATTTAAAGTATCACATCAGCTGGACATTCATTGAACAATCTCATAATTTTCATCAATATCTGTATATGGGGGTGGGTCGTCTTGTTCTGCTAGCATTTGTAACTGTCTCCTCATGAGAAATGTACCCTCCCTCCTTTCATACCATTTAAGGTATGAAAGTAATATGTTCTCTAGAAGAGGCCGTTGTGATCAATCGGTACGTTAGGACATGGAAATGCAACATCTAGGCCTCTCCTGGGCCCCCCTATGTTATCCTTGTACACTGTGGAGCCTAAACTCCCCCTGGGACTGGTCTCTTAGCCCTACTGGCTTTGGGGTGTTTCTCCATGTTGATTAACTACATAAAAAACATCACTGGCTGTGCTAGTGCACAGGTCCCAGTCCAATCCTGTGGCAAGACTGAGTACAAGGTTTTAGTTCCACGATACCACCAAACATCTACTCTGGGATACGGCATTTTAGACAGTCATTTCTAGGAGAAGATTTTGGTCAGTTACAACAGTTGTAGAATTTCATCACTTAAAAGTTCCTACTTGGTGGCTTTGGGTGGTCTGCTTTAATGCAGTGATAAGGTCCCTGAAATGGTGTGAAAACCGGTGGAATATCAATCACTCATTGTACTAATTTATCTTCAATTCTGGTCTCCTTGAAGAACCATGCTAACTCCTTTTACAGTGTGTGGAAACTTGGGTGCCCGAGCATGTGATAACTAGTTCAATTTAGGAATGTTCACTTATGGCAGATATGTTTCTCCTTTAAATAACATCTCTAAATGTCAGGTCATCACTGATTAAATGGATGAGCTTATAAGGAGGTGGTGGCACTTGTCTTTTAAAACTCATACTCTGGTGCCGTGCGCTCCCTCTGAAGCTGCAAGTAAGATTTAAAACATCTGCAGGGTGGGTTGAGCGACCCCTTCTCCCTGAACGATATTTGTTGTCAAAAATATGCACCATTAAAATGAGTGATCCAAGGCCCCCGCATGTATTACTCCCAATTATACAATTATACTAGTTTTTCAAAATTAAAATTTATAATCGCTCTTTGCCTAGTTTCTTTTTAAAACTCTACATCTTGGACGACAAACAAATGTTGTTTCCACCTTACCCGTTCTCCTATGGTAATATCCATGCTACAATGGAGAAATCAATACTCTAGATTGGAATACTTTCTTTGGCTTGGTACTAGCTCTACCTTTAACATTTTCCATACAAATAAAGATTTGTCTGCCTTTATAGAGTGGTTATTAAAACTATCCCTTTAAACTGTAGATCTATATTGTAACAAATTAAATCTTCCCCAAATTCACACATGAATAAGAATCTCTTAACCTCTTAAGCCCTGAGCCTGTTTTTCGGTTTCAGGCTCGAAAATGCCACTAACACAACAAAGACTATATCTTCACTTCTAAAAGGGGTAAATTAATAATCTTTTCTCTCAAAGCAAGGTTACATCTGTGAGTTGGATGTAGAAGTGTCAGAATCAAGATAGATGTTTATATTTTAAAATAAATTCAGCAGATGGAACATAGTAAAAACATGTACATTCTAATGTCCGCCTAAAAAAACCCCATTACTTATAGTGAAAACCACCCTTGAATGATGGGTTAGTAGACTAAAAGCTTTAGGAATCCAAACTATAACATATAATAAGTACCCTGTATCAAGATTGATGCAAAACAAGTTAAATTTGACCTTTTTAGACAGATTTAGAAAAATAAAGTCCAGGCGGACTCACCTCTGGGTAATTTGGGAACCATCAGTTCCGTTTGAACTTTTTCACTGTAAAAATCATTTTATTACTTTGAATTATCACTATAGGTATCCATTCCATCCAAATACAACTGTTGTGAAAAAAAAAATATATATATATATATATATATAAAAACATACTCTGTGATCCTAACGTCATTTGCAGGAAACATACTCTGTTCTGAAACAACATCTAATATATCTGAATATTTTATATCCATATAACGGGAAAAAACTAATTTAACTGATCTTTTTCATTTATTTTTTCAAAAAAAAACACAGAATGCTAACAGTGAGTCTCTGAATTAGCCCAGAGCGAAAAATGCTAACCTATTACTGCACCGAAAATCACTCCTAGCTCCCTTATTACTTATCCTAGCTGCACATCCAACACATCGTTTATGATCGCAAGGAGACACGGAATCTAACGGTGCCCACCTTAATACTGAAAGATACAAACTCGCAACGTTATCAACAAAAACGTACATCAAAACAAGTGGCGCTAGGTACTAACATGAGCTAGGCTAATGGCTTACCTTCCTCTTTGTCTGGTCTAAACTGGTCTTCAATGGCATTACAACGATAAAAACGATGATGTAGTTAATCCATAGGTCAATATCCAATGGGGCTGTGTCCCCTTGGAAATGTTCTGATAATCCATAAGCAATAAAACTGCAATTCCGTTATCTGTTGTCCACTCTGTGCTCCGTGTGCTCTGTGTCCTGGCAATTCCTGCTTCCTGCTTCCTTCCGTAGTAAACAATGAATGAAGTCGGCTGCGTAATGTACTTAAACTGGCTGGCATTCTTTATACTTTACGCAGGACTATATCTCTGGAACCCATTGGTCGATTCGTGTGATTTACACCTTTTTCTTAACCATCAGAACCAATAGAATCGATGGGCAGTTCCCAAATCCACGTAAACATTACCATAGCGGACGTAATAGAGAAGCGAACAAAGCATATCTGAAAGTACAAGCCTGGACGACAAAACTTTATACCCAGTATATTGCCATAAATATGATGATAGATTATCAGTCAAAATGTCTACGTGACACAAAGACATTGGATTAACCTTGAGCGGCGTTTTTATTCCGGTGAACACAACTTTTGATCACAAATCAAAAAAGGTAAAACGTAATTATTGTAATATTTTTGAAACCGGATGTTGTTTACTTTCTCTTTTCTGGCTGATAGCTCCAGGTCTTACAGTGATGACATTACATGTGTGGAATCTGTGGAGTCTCAGCTTTAATCGGATATCTTGTTTGTGCAGTTAGGATAAGTAATAAGGGCATTTCTACCGTGAGTGCTGTGCAAAAGTTCGTTAGCATTAGTTAGCATTTTTTCGCTCCATGCTAATTCAAAGGCTTGGTATTACTGTGTTTCTTTTAGCTAAACATGGTTCACATTGTCAGTTAGCTGAGTTTCTTATCGTTAAAAGGGTATGGAACATTAATAGTTTCATAAATGTTAAGAAGCCCTGAGACATAGTCTCGTAAAAAAACGGTGGGAGGGGTCCACTGGGGGGACCCTCGGGCTTAAGAGGTTAAAGAATAATTTGTTTATATGATGAAAAGATTGAATAATATGTTCTACCCTCAGTGTGTTTATGTGTAAACTCACTCACTCCTGTGTTCCTTCTCTCCCCCTCTGGTTGTCAAGCCACGACCCCCTCACGTTCTGCTGGCCCATGCCAACTCCTCTGGTTGTGTCCTCTCCTCCGTCCTGTCTTCTCCTCAGTCCATCCGCTCTTGAATCCTTCTACTGTAACTCTTTCCAGTGGCCCAACGGCTTTGCATTGCATCTCTTCCTTTTCAGTCTTTACGCTGTTGCATGGAGGGCGTATTCCGCTCTCATGTCCCACACTCTGCTCTTGTGCCAAATCTCGTGCCTCAGTTTGGAACTTCATGTCCTGTCTGAGGGACCGATGAGAGTTTGCCTCTTTGTCAGCATGCTGGGTTGGTTCTGGATGCCTCAGGTGGAGATGGTTCTGGATGCCTCAGGTCGTTGTTGGTTCAGCTCGGGTTCTCTGTCTGTTCGATGGAGGAGGAGTCTCCTGTGGTGAGGTCATTTGTCTGCTTGGAAGATGGGGTCGTAGCATTCTGACAGGCAGAGTGAGAGAGATCTCGGGACGTATTACCTATAGTTAATTCTAACACACTGAGGTAAAATAAATCCAATCCTTTCCACTCTATTTTCCTAATCTTACTATCTGTCTTAGATGTTAAATATCATCTAAACCCAATTAATGTCTACTAATGGTTTTGCCATATCCCTAAACATTGCTTTCACCCACTGTAACATGGCTACTCCAAATAACTCTATCAGGAAACCATTTTCTTCCATAAATTGAAATACCTACATGTTTCAAGCACCACATATTTCACACACTATAAAAGAACGTTCCCATATTTTCTCCATCACTTTAAATCTCACTGTTATTTAGAACTTGGTAACTTTTGTGACTGGACATATCTGCAATGTCGCCACAATCTGCTGGGGAATTTTGTTCATAGAGTACACAGCTGTACTTGTGGGTTAGTAGCCTGTTTCTACTGTAATCATTTTCAATAATTGTGCTCAGATAGGTCACCGGTCGGTTGTTCATAAACTTAACAGGGGTGTTTCTGGCACAGACTAAAACATGGATCCAGTGTATTTGGAGATTCCCCTAATCTGTAAATCCCCATCACTTACACATCCCGATCACTTAAACCCATCTCATCATTTGATACAAGAACTGCATATATGGGGGGTGAATCATCTTGATTATAACCGGCTCACCTTTGGGAACGAGTATTTCTAACACCTCCTCTTGTTGCTCAGCTGATCTTTTGGCTCTGGGGATAAGTGAAAGTCTCTGAAACACAGCTGGAGTTGTGTTAGTGATGTGGGCATTATCTATGAGTGGACTAATGGATCCATGTCTTACTTGATATTGTACTCCCCATCCAACCAGAAAGGTGCCAAGTGTAATGAGCACAATCAACAATGCTATTCTGACTCTTATGCCTAGGGGACCCCACAATTGCTTTGGCTTTGTTCTTGACATCATCTCTATTTTCTCCATGGTTGTGTCAGTTACATAATTTAAATAATGAGTACTATAATAACGTATACAAACATTGGACTCTTTTTCAGATGTAAAACAAAAAATAGGTTTTCACTTTAGTGTACAATTTATAAAAATCTATAGACAATTCGTCTTTTGAGCTGTTTCTATCTTTATCTTATTTATATTTATTGTTTTGTTTCAGCTCTGCCAAATCAGTCCTAACTCCCAATCATTTTCTGGAAGTTGCCAGTGAAGGGTGACAATGTGTGAGGTGGTGACAATGTGTGAGGTGGTGTCAATTTGCTCCTTTTTCTTTTCCTTTAAACAGTAGCGCGTGTGAAGTTCATTACAACTTCTCACTGTTCCGTCCACCGGGATCAGCTCACTGTCTTTTGTGAACTTTCACCCTCACCCAATCACCTGGCCGAACAGGAGTCTCTTCTGGTGTCTCGTCTGGTATCTCTGTAGCTTTCTTAGCCTGTGTAGACAAAACTTGGATAATATTACTCAGAGTTCTGACATATTCATTACTTCTATTCGTCTAATATCTAAAACTGGACCACTCCCTCTTTGGAGAAGGCCCAAACTTTGGCATACCTTTTGTCGTTACGAGACCTATTATTAACTACATGTTATTATTTATTAACTACAACGTCACTGAAATCAACATATCTGTATAATCATGACACTCCCTCCTTTGAGCATAACATGCTCAATTAATATTGCAATGATTACCCTATTCTGAACAGGACATGTAAAACCCATAACGTTACATTAAATAATTACAAATCCTCCATGTACCCATAAGGTGTACAAACAAATATCGTATGATGTACGGCTTTCTGATGGTATAAAAAAATCTGCCATTAGTACAAAAAATACTTGTTTCAATAATGGCTTTTGTCATGGTATTATGCATCATTGTTGCTGCGAAAACAATACCCCTGGTGTCGCTAATGCGTCTCAATAATTCTAGGATTAGAGGATTGGTTGTTACTGCTGAACTAACATATGATAAAATAATATTTCTCCAAACTAGAGGGAAAATACGAACTATTCTCACAGAGGGTGACTTGCATGAAGGGCTGGTGCCCCTCACTCAAAATGAGATATTGCCTTACGCACTACACTATAAATCAGTAAAGTTACTCAAGAATAAATAAATAAAAAACTGATTCTTGAAACTGTTGTAAAAACCCTCCAACTTCTTCATCCAAGCTCTCAATCAGTGTTGTTATTTAATCTGCAGCTCATTGCCTTAAAACAGATACTTCAGACCGATTATAAAATTGTGTTTATGAGAAAAAAATGTAATCTGACTCCATAAATCACATAATTGTTTGACTAAAAAACTACACTTCCACTACCAATAAATGAAGTTCCCCTTTAAACACAGCCCCGGTCTTCTGACGGGGTCTATCTATGTCAGGGGTGGGGAACCTTTTTCCTCTCAAGGGCCATTTCAATTTTTTCAACATCCTCCGAGGGCCGTACAAATGATTGACCTCTGCTTAAAAATACTAAAATCACAGCCCATTCATTTCGCCTTTCTTTCATGCTGTGCAAAGAACAAGCAACCTCTGAATCCAGATATCTCACCATGACTCATGCATGCATGCACGTGCACAGTTGTGGCATGACCACCAAAGCAGAAAGATATGGACACAAGATGTGTGCAATTTAGTTTCCTATCCATGTGAACATGATTTAAGCCAGCTCTGCTCTGCTGTACGAGTCTACTGTACGAGTCACGGAGGAGGGCCCGTGTTCTGCTGAATCGGAGGCTTGCTCTGGTGCCATCCACCTGTCTTGGTTCCGGTGTGAAGGCTCCTGCCTGTTTCTGCTTCTACGGGTGCGAAGGCCTGATCTGAGATACTGCGAAGAAACCTGGAGAGTTGCTACGCTGCTGCTTCCCTGACTGGCTCTTGGTGCAGTCCTGGCGTGGTTCTTGCTCCGGGAACAGCGTGGATACTGTTGTGCTGGACTGGGAGAATGGCGGGTGTCGTGTTTCTGCTGTGCCTTTTTTTGGCTGTGCTGGACAAGGAGAAGATCGCTAGTCATCCTGAAAAATCTACTGGATTCGGGTATGTTCTGCCACCTGCAGTGGACATCCCCTGTTCAGTTTCGGAGGTGTTGCACAAACAATTGCTGGTTGCACTGTCGTGGACATTCATTTCGGAAAATGTTTGTCTTTCTCACATGCCTGCCACGATGGTCCTTCAGAGTTGTTTTTTAAACTCTAATCTCACTTTCGCGAAGTTTGCTGGTGACTCTAGAACAGCTGACAATGTATGTGTGTTGATTAAGAGGAAAAGGTGCTTGGTATTTTTATTGTTGTTACTATCAGGAAATGTACAGCCAAATCCAGGTCCACCTAGCAGTATTAGTCAAATAGCTACTCCTGCTGATTTTATATCTAGATCTGGGCTAGGTTTAATTCATTTAAATGTGCGTAGTCTGTTACCTAAATTAGATTTTGTCTGTATTTGGGCGAGTTCGACTGATGCTGATGTCATTGTCTTATCAGAAACGTGGCTAGATAAATCCATTTTGGCCTCTGACATTTACATAAATGGTTACAGTGTATATCGTACTGACCGGCCTAAAAAAGGTGGTGGCGTTGCCATTTATGTGAAAAATAAGTTTTGTGTAGCTAATATGGTTTCCAAATCTGTTAGTAAACAGCTAGAATTTTTAGTCGTAAATATTGAGGTAACAAAGGGTCAACAGGTCATGGTGGTGGGCTGCTACAGGGCCCCCTCGGCTGTCAAGGACTCTTTATCGTCATTGGCAAAACTGTTATCACAACTTTCCTACAAGGAAATAGTGCTGCTTGGTGATTTTAATTGGGACTGGTTAACTTCTGTGTCAGAGGATTTTAAAAACCTGTGTACCTCCTTGAACTTTACCCAGATTATAGACAGTCCTACTCGCCCAAATATTAAGTCCCCTAATAAATCCTCCTTAATTGATCTAATTTTAACAAATGTTCCACATAAATACTCATCTGTGGGAGTATTTGCTCATGATGTGAGTGACCACTGTGTTGTAGCCACAATTAGGGACACGGTTAAAGACATTAGAGACAAAAAACACTTTGTGGAGCAGGGTTTTTGACATGATCTGTTTGATTTTGATTGGGGTAGAATCAATCTGTGTACTGATGTAGAAACTGCATGGTCTTATTTTTATCTTGGTTTTATGAAAATTATAGATAGACATGCACCCCTGCGTACATTTAGAGTGAAGGGACGAAACAATCCCTGGTTTTCTGCTGAGCTGTCCAGTCAAGGAATTCAGGCTCAGAGGTAGAATGGCTACGCTTTAGGCAGCTGAGAAATAGCTTCACATCTCAAATAAAAAGTGCAAAATCAAAGTACTATTTGTCAGTTACCACAGAAAACCTGAATAATCCTGGGAAATTTTGGAAAGCCATAAAATCGATTTCCACTGGTGATATCCCAAATGAGCTACCTCCGTGCCTCACCACAGTATCTGGCATTATATCAGACAGGGCTACTATGCTAAATTGAGTTAATAAGCATTTTGTGTCTTGTGGCTCTCTGTTTGATTCTGTCACTGACTGTACTTCTGCTTCTGT
The DNA here is from genome assembly GCA_902827135.1 of Harpagifer antarcticus. Lineage (NCBI taxonomy): Eukaryota > Metazoa > Chordata > Actinopteri > Perciformes > Harpagiferidae > Harpagifer > Harpagifer antarcticus. The sequence continues at coordinate 636,484 of CADEHL010001266.1, read as the reverse complement.
GAACGCTCCAATCCTTGACTCTGAACAATGTGGTCTGGAAAACCCTTTCAGTTTTACTCCTTTAACTATTGGTATTGTTCATGAAGCATTATCCAAGTTAGATCCTAGGAAACTGGCTGGCCCGGACAACTTAGAACCTTTCTTTTTAAAGATAGCTGCAGATTTTATTGCTCCACCTCTTACTTCTCTTTTTAACCTCTCCCTCAGCACAAATACAATCCCAAAAGTATGGAAGTCTGCTTATGTCTTGCCTTTACTGAAAGGAGGGGAGGCAACTATTTTAAATAACTATAGGCCAATCTCAAAATGGTCAGTTCTGGCTAAGGTGCTCGAACGACTTGTGAGTGAACAAGTAAAGGAGTTTTTATGTTTAAATGATATCCTGACTAAACACCAGTCAGGATTCAGAAAGAAACACAGCACCATCACTGCGACAATGAAAGTGGTAAATGACATTACTAGTATTTTAGATAATAAGCAGAGTTGTGCAGCTCTGTTTATTGACCTTTCCAAAGCGTTTGACACCGTTGATCATCGCATTTTAAAGCAGAGGCTACTCAGTATTGGCATATCCAGCCATGCAGTGGGGTGGTTTGTGAACTCCCTCTCTGAAAGGTCCCAATGTGTTCATTTTGATGGACTGTCTTCTGAGTGGTTAAACATTTCTAATGGTGTATCACAAGGTTCTGTTTTAGGACCACTTTTATTCTCCATATATATTAACAGTGTAGGTGAGAATGTGGATGAAGCTACTTTACATTTTTATGCGGATGATACTGTGATGTATTGTGCAGGTCCCTCCATTAAAGAGGCTGTTGTTAAATTACAGGCTGTTTTTAATACTATTCAGACTCAGCTCTCTGAATTAAAGCTTATTTTAAATGTGGATAAAACCAAGGTAATACTCTTTTCAAAAGCAAAAAAGACACCAGAGCCTGTTTCAGATATTGTAACTACGCAAGGAACAAAACTTGAAGTTGTTGCCTGTTACAAATACCTTGGTATCTGGCTTGATGATTGTCTCTCTTTTAAACATCATGTCAATAACCTGCTTACAAAACTGAGGGTTAGGTTCGGGTTCTTTTACAGAAACAAGTCCTGTTTCTTGCTTGAGGCCAGGAAAAGGCTAGTCACTGTGACCTTTTTACCTGTGCTGGACTATGGTGATTTGTTGTATATGAATGCACCTGCCAATTACCTGAGCAAATTGGATGCTGCATATCACAGTGCTCTGAGATTTGTCACAAATTGTAAAACGCTTACACATCACTGTACACTGTATACCAAGGCAGGTTTACCATCACTCTCTGTACGGAGGCTCAGTCACTGGTACACTTTTATTTATAAAGCTATGTTGGGCAAACTCCCGTATTACATCTGTTCTCTGGTAAAGCAGAAAGTTGCAAGCAGCTATTGTCTGAGATCACAGGATGTAGTCTTATTAGATGTACCAAGAGTGAGGACTGTCTTAGGTAAGACAGCTTTTATGTGCGCAGCTCCACTTGCTTGGAACAGCCTACAGTCCAAATTGAAATTGTGCAATTTTGTTTCTCTGAATGTTTTTAAGGCACGTCTGCACGAAATGCTTTATGACACTATGAGTGTTTGTAAGTGTTGGTGAATATGTAAATATGATGTCCTCTATTGTTTGTTTTTATGTTTCATGTGGAACTAATTGATGCAGGTCTCCCTTGTAAAAGAGATCCAAGATCTCAAGGGACCTATCTGTCTAAATAAAGGTTTGAAATGAAATGAAGTTATTGACTGTATGATCAGTATGACAGATGAGCAGATCGCCACTGGGCTTTCAGCTAAAGACACAGACACGCAAAAACTGTGGCATGTGTACGGCTCCTTATGCGTACTGACATAATTTTGTGAAGTCCCGGCCCGGAGCAGCGTTCTGATGCTCTCCGGCAGAACTACACCCCTGTCGGACGAGACAGATACCACGTGATGACACGTTAGGCTCGTGTTGTGTTCAAGGACCCTCACCTTGGCCAGGAAAAACAGGCACTCGCTTGTTTAATTATTTTGTGGTCTAGATTTCTTAATTTTTTTTCTTTTTTGCGTGTGTTACCTCGAGGGCCGTATCAAATTGTCTCGCGGGCCGTATACGGCCCCGGGGCCGGAGGTTCCCCACCCCTGATCTATGTACTGGCTGGAAAATGTTGGGCCAGTCTCTGTCGCTCCGTCTCTGTTCTCCTGCTAACAGTCACTCTCTAGTTCTGCTGGGTTCTTGTTGACTTCCTCACTGGTTTGAGACAAACGACCCTATCGGACACCTCCCTTTGTAGCCAGACTTCACCACAGCAGAATCAAGTTTCTGTTTTCAGGTCTCAACAGCTCCACGTCAGGTGTATCGCCACCCCTTGAACTGCAGTCGGTGTAGTTCTTGGGCGAGTACTAGGTTTCCGTCTTCATATTTTGGGTGGAACCCCATCGTCTTGACCTCACTAGCTGTGTGGACACAATCGTTTTCTGTATGGGAGAACAACATCACTCGTAATCTCTATCCTTCTCATAATTACAAACATAGTCTGCTAAATGTTCTACTATGTTTTAATCTTCTACTACTCTGTTGATGCTTTATGTGTAAATGCAATATGCTACTCACTATCTTTTAAATAACATTCAACCTCTCCCTCCTGTGGTGACAGATAAGATGGACTTTTATTAATCCCTCGTGGGGAAATTGTTTCTCTGCATTTGACCCATCCTAGTGTTAGGAGCAGTGTGCTGCCATTTTGAACGGCGCCCGGGGAGCAGTGTAGGGAACGGTGCCTTGCTCAGGGACAACTCGGTAGCACTTGGTCTTGCCGGGACTTGAACTGGTGACCTTCCAGTTGCCAAGCCATGCCCCTATTGACTTCGCCACCACCGCCCTCGAATAGTCAGATATGGCTCAATGTAGCTGGTTTTCAAAATACCCTTGTGCTGAAGATGCATCACCTGGTGGTCTGGCCCTCTGAGCTTCCTCGTTGTTGTGGTTGATACCAGGCTGTCAGTGGCATTTGGGTCATGTTTGGCAATGCTGTTCGTCTTTGACATCCCTGGGACCCCCTGCTTCTATCGTAATCATGGAAAACTCCCCCGGGTTAACTACATGGAGGGCCGTTGTTTGGTGCATGTGGTGGGTGTTGCCTTAGTAGTTGCGGGCAATCTCTGGTCCAATTGCCCATTTGGCTGCAATGGTAACATCCCTCAAACCGTAAACGTATTCTGCCTGTGCCTCCTTGGAAACCTCCTGGTTGTTGGTTCTGCTTCTGATTCTCTGGCACTATCTGAGATTTAACTGTTGGAGGTGTCTGCCCTGCCTTCTCTGGAAGTTTCCCCTCCCTTCTCCTTGTCTTGTTCCTACAAGCTACGGTGTCTTTTTGTTTTTTTCTGGTTGGATGGGGACCACATTTATGCTGTGTGCCAATAGGCTGGCATATTCCAGATGGAGTATCAGACTTGTAACTCTTATAAATCTTTCTTCAGCTTCCCTCCATATAGTTAGCTGTTGTAGGCATTGTTCGTGCTCATAGTCGAGTACTGCTCTTCTATGGGCTTTTGTTGGTCCAGGTTGATCATCTGCTGGAATCAGTCCTCTTGTTTGCCACTGTTCCAACAGTTTCTCTATTTGGTTCCATGTCGTCTGTCTTTTAATTGGAAAGGTTGGCCTGGCTCTGCGTCTGGTCTCAACTTAGTTTCTTTCGGTGACATGCTCTCTTCCTATTCGAATGAATATTATTAAGTTATCAAAGATTGAAACATTAATCCTCCGACTAGCACCTTCGTTCCTGATAAATAATATCCTGTCATCCGAAACTTAAAGGTGACCTATCATGCTATATTTAAATGATATAGTGTATGACCATACCTATATAAGGTATATTTATACATTTTATTTTCCAAAATACCAAACAGATCATTTTTTAGCCATGCCTCGTTTCGCTCATTTTCGCTTTATTCCAAACCTGCCTATGAAAATTCTGAGCAGCAGCTGACCACGCCCCCTGCAGAAGAGCCGGCGAGAATCACGTTACCATGCTTGCTGTGTTTACGAGTGTGGAATACACATGTCATCTCAGAGCAATGCATGTGTTCAAGCATATTATCAATTTGATCCAGAAACTGAAGCAGCGGAGGTTTTGGTGGAGGTGCAAACATCTCAGTTGTCAGCAATGTGTGTTTCATGTGTTTTAAAAGCTCAGTTATTGACTTCTTTCTAAAGGGGTACATGTGCAACTTGCGCCACGATGCCTTCTGAACCGGAGCATGTGCTGCATGGAGATACCACACGTAACATTAGCTTCACTAAGTTGTCTGTTTAGAGAATACATTTTTCACATGTCATTCAATATATGTTTATCACACTAGGTGTAAAGACGGATGCAGGAACTTGAGGACTCTAACCTGTACGGTGGACCATCCTGGATTGTGTGCCTAAATGTGTTTTCCCTGCAGAATGCATTGAATATTTACAGAGCTGAACACAGTTGGACTACAGTTGAGGCAAATAGAGCACTGAGTGGTTTGTTTTGACTGAAATTGTAAAACGAATGCTAATATTGTTCATGGAAATAAATACTGGTGTATATGGCTTTATGCAATCTTTCATTCTGTCATTGTACTATTATATACTACACAGCAATGGCATAACGCACCCATGTGTATGACAAAAAAAGTCCACACACAACCTTATGCTTTTGAAATCAGAATATTCTTTACCCATCCAAACATGAATAATCACGACACATTTGATATCAACTCGGAACTTTATTGTCAAAATCAACGGTTATTTGAACCCATGGAGAGAGGATCAGAGTGGTGATTCCGGCCTGCGTTGTCCTCTGATCCGTGAAATGTCTATGTTAGGTTCAGACAGCAGCCAAATTGAACCGTGTGGCATACCCGGCGATGACCTCCTCCCTGTCAGGTTGCTCATAATGGTGCAGGGTCCACAAAGACTCGATCGAAGATGAGGTCCATCAAGTTGGCCACGTAGCCTGTGCAATGTTAAAAAAAGCACAACAAAAAAAGTGGTTGAGATTAGTAAATGCATGTCGTCAACAACAACATACCAGGGCTTTAGCTCCGTTTTACTCGTGGTGTGTGTCCCCTCGCATACATACATACAGTGTTGTATCCTAACACACCCCCATTTATATTCATGTGTGCAAACAAGTAAACATGCAAAAGCTTTTACATATAACGCTGCAAAAAACGGCATGTCTCATTAGCTTAGCTTAGCTTAGCTTACAGGTCGATGATATCTGATCGTTCTTACAGACTACAATCACAAAAGCTTTTACATAACGCTGGAAAAAACGGCACTTACCTCCAGAAGATTACGTTTGTTATTATAACTTACTCAATATGTTTTTTAGAGGATACAAAATACTAATACATAGGAGAATAAATACTTGTGTTATCGGCTAGGCCAGGCGTGGCTTTACAGCCTTCACACAGATCGCCATTACGGCAGTCTGAACATGTTCGCAAATGCCTGATAATTAAAATAAAAGACAAAGCAAAGACTGCGGAGCGTACAAAATAAAATGTTACAAGAACATATAAACACCTAACCGATTACTAGTTGGGGTTGAGGCGACATTGATACGGCTAAGCTACATGCTACCAGCTAGAGATAGCTTTATCAGGAAAAACACTGCTAAATAAAAACTTACAGCTTCAGAATTGGATGTGTCCTCACTGGCCTGGTCCCGGATGGTTGGTATTGATCCCGGGTGTAGCATTAGTTTGGAGGCATATCCGTGTTGGACTTGAGAGAAGTTCATAAACATGTCCGTGGTTTAACTGGCTTAGACATCCTGCCAAGAGCAGGCAGAAACACAGATGTGACTGGGGTTGATTTAGCCTGCCGATAGCCTATATGCGAATGAGAGGTTTGGCAATGCACGGCCGTGGCTCATTCCCCTGATAGGTGGAGAGTTGACCAATAAGCGGAGTACGTCTTTGTGACGTAGAAAAGTGTCGGAATGTGGATCCATTTTTTTCAGATCCGTTGCAGCCCCTTTTTTAGAGATTTGGCGAAGGAGGAAAATAGAGAGGGTTGTGTTTTCTGACACTTGGTGAGTTCCCCGGAACACCGGGGACACATAATCATGTATACAAGACGTACAAAGGTGCATTTTGCATGATAGGTGCCCTTTAACTTTAAATCTGGGGGGGGGGGGTTTTAGTTGTTAAAAGTATTTTTTCGTTTTTTATTAAAGTTATAGATTATTTTTTTTTTAATTATGATTTAAGTTTTTTGTAACATATTAATAAAGTAAATTAAAAGATAAAAATTATGCACATTTTAAAATCTGAAATGTTAAAATAAAAATTGTACAGTGTATGGTTTTGACTTTGAAATATGAAAATTAGAAATCTGGTGAAAATCTAAATCTACTGTGTACAGTACATACCGAAGTGTATGAAATTATGCAAATGTCATAACTTGTGTTAACTTCAATAAATTGGCGTTTGAATATTCTACAGTCTAGTTTGAAAGACTATTATGTAAAGTTTCTCATCTTTTAATTAGAAACCACTTTGCAATTCTATCTTGGCGATTGGCGCATGTGTTCATTTATAACACTTAAAATCAAGCTTCAGCATGTTATAGTATCTTTGTAACACTGCGTATAACTATTTAATAAATAACACAACTTTGGTTTAAGCACGTATTTGTTCTTTTCTTACCAGTAGGTGATTAAGTGTGGATATTACAACACAAACGCCATCTTGTTTTTCTTTCTAACCGGCAGAGACTCGAGAGGGTGGAGCTATACATTTTATATTATTTTCACACAGTATAAACAACAATATGTGACCCGCTCTATCGAAATCAGTCGGAAGTCGCAACGGCTCATTTCAAAATAAACGTGGATTTGCGTAAAAAACTATTTTTTCGGGGTTTGGGTGTTTTGTTTGATTTTAAACAAACAAAGTCTTGGCTTTCAGAATATGAAACTTTTATTTCCAAACTCACACGATGAATACATTCTTTAAGCTTGTAAAGGGAAGATGACAGGCAATCTGCTCTTCCACAGCGCCGCCCCCCCCTCCCTCTGGCTGACATTATGAATGTAAGCGTAGAGTAATCATAAATAACACGGCAGGGTCCGTTACAGTTTGTTTTCATCTGATTTTAATTAAACAAAGTCTTGGCTTTCAGAATATTAAACTTTTTTCGGCAAATTCAGATGATAAATACAACTTTGAAGCTTGTAACGGCATAATTACAAGCGGAGAACGGAGTAATTTAACGTCACAGCAGGCATAACAACAGCCGGTGTTTTCCCCGGGAAACAAACGCAATACACACAAACGCAAAATACACAAACACACACACACGTATACACACACACACACACTCACTCGCAAGCTTCCCCCAGACCAGTAATCCAAACGAAAATATCTTCCCTCCGTAGTATTTTGATCATTTGCTCCACTGATAATCAATCAGATCGATGGATTCCAGAGAAGAGGAAACTTTGAAGGCCTTTTTCTCAAAATGATGACTCGGTGACAGTCATTATATAATGTGACATATTTCGCTTAATATTTGGAGTACAAAAACAATCCTGATATCATTAGAAGGCTAGGAATATCCTCTTTCCAGCAGTGTATACAACTCAAAATGTGTCTTCGGGTCAATGCGACTGATTTCGATAGAGCAGGTCACATATTACGTATCCTGATGGAGGAATTCTGGATATAAAGTGCTTTTTTGGATAAATCATCAGTTATATTGTAGATTATTGGTGCCTCTATTCCTCCTAGATCCTGCTGCCAGAGCAGTCTGATATTATAACTGCTTCTAGTAACAGGTGTTTCTGATTAAGTGCTCAGTGCTATAATTAAAGTATTAAATCATCATTATGACTACCCACTGAACCAGATGTAAGAAGAAATTTGATACAAAAACCGATTAAGCGTTTTTCGCACTCAAGTAAACAATTTTTTCCCCAAACTCAAATTGGCAGGCAATTGTTTTTTTGTAAGATAGCAGTGAGTCAGCTGGTTAGTCATCCACTGACCTACATTGATGAGAGAACTTTTATAACGTGTGTGTGTGTGTGTGTGTGTGTGTGTGTGTGTGTGTGTGTGTGTGTGGGTGTAGCTGCGTGTCACCTCACACTGACAGGTCTGTTGGTGTGAAGAGAAACCAGCTGCTCCTTCAACACCGTGCCATGGTGTGTGTATCCAGTGATTGAACGTCCTGTCTAATTTAACCCTGGATCGTCGCTGGGCTCTGACGTAGCGTCCACACAGCGGCGTGCGTTGCAGCTTGCGGGCGTGTCTGAAACTCGACCAACAACCAATCACATGAATCTCCCGCCCCGGACACAAGCACGCGGTTTGATTGGCTAGAGCTTGTACTGGCATATGATTTGATTGGCTGACGCTTCCGCCAAAGCTTCAAAAGTTGAACATTTTGAAGCGAGCAAAGCGAAGCAACGCTCCCACAATGCAGTTCGGCAAAGCGTGACGTCACCCCATTCAAAGTGAATGGGCAGAAGCGTTGAAGCTTCAATGTATGCCGCCGTGTGGACGGGCCGTTACACACACACATCTGCACGAACACACACACTTCTGCTGGCAGAACCCACAGAGAACCATTACCTGCCCCGGCCCATCATCATTGACCACAAGTGCCTATTCCACCTTTTGCCAACTGAATGGACTGAGTGACATAAACCCACATGAATTCCTGTAAAGCAGGTTTAAATCATTTTAATTTTCACAAAATAAATTGGCACATTAACTTCAGCTTTATTTGTTCTTTTCACACATCTGTCTGCTATTCTATCTTTATGTTCTGACAGGACTGTCACTGTCAGTGTCTTGTTGTAATTAAGGTGAATAAGTGCCACACGTACATTTGCCTCCTTTGTATTTGTTTTAAGCACTTGTGTCAAGATGTAGTTTTGAGTGATTGTAGCATTTTTTGTTATAGACTGATGAGAAGTTTTTGTTTGTTGAAAAATGACAAAATACTTGAATGTAACTCTTAGCCCCTTTTATTATTTTCAGCATCACAGTGGGATATCAGTAATGTTTCTGTTTTATTTTTGAAATGTTATCTGTTCCTGTCTTTTTTAAATTCAGTACGTGAACCTATGTGTTCATAAAATAGTGTGTGTGAGCCAGAGGTCTCGTTAACCGAATATTTTCCGTCTATGAAGGATTTTTTTTAACAATGACGGAAAAATCTGAAAGCAGTCCGTCATTTTAACAGATTAGAACAAACTTGGAACAGCGCCAAAGTTTCCCCGCAGCGAGGCTCCGCATGCCCGCATGGCTTATGCATGCCCGCCAAAAAGGAAATGATACCGTTTCCAATCCTAACTTTGCCATACAAATCATTGAAATGTCTGTGAGTTTTGGCTGTGCGCTCGCCCCCGCGAGATGCAGTGGGCATGCATAACACGGCGCTAACAGTTCACGATGCAATTTCATAAGCCTTTTGATCTGCAAATGTCTGCAAGTAGCAATGACCACATTTATGCTGTGTGCCAATAGGCTGGCATATTCCAGATGGAGTATCAGACTTGTAACTCTTATAAATCTTTCTTCAGCTTCCCTCCATATAGTTAGCTGTTGTAGGCATTGTTCGTGCTCATAGTCGAGTACTGCTCTTCTATGGGCTTTTGTTGGTCCAGGTTGATCATCTGCTGGAATCAGTCCTCTTGTTTGCCACTGTTCCAACAGTTTCTCTATTTGGTTCCATGTCTTCTGTCTTTTAATTGGAAAGGTTGGCCTGGCTCTGCGTCTGGTCTCAACTTAGTTTCTTTCGGTGACATGCTCTCTTCCTATTCGAATGAATATTATTAAGTTATCAAAGATTGAAACATTAATCCTCCGACTAGCACCTTCGTTCCTGATAAATAATATCCTGTCATCCGAAACTTAACTTTAAATCTGGGGGGGGGGGGGGTTTTAGTTGTTAAAAGTATTTTTTCGTTGTTTATTAAAGTTATAGATTTTTTTTTTTTAAATTATGATTTAAGTTTTTTGTAACATATTAATAAAGTAAATTAAAAGATAAAAATGATGCACATTTTAAAATCTGAAATGTTAAAATAAAAATTGTACAGTGTATGGTTTTGACTTTGAAATATGAAAATTAGAAATCTGGTGAAAATCTAAATCTACTGTGTACAGTGCATACCGAAATGTATGAAATTATGCAAATGTCATAACTTGTGTTAACTTCAATAAATTGGCGTTTGAATATTCTACAGTCTAGTTTGAAAGACTATTATGTAAAGTTTCTCATCTTTTAATTAGAAACCACTTTGCAATTCTATCTTGGCGATTGGCGCATGTGTTCATTTATAACACTTAAAATCAAGCTTCAGCATGTTATAGTATCTTTGTAACACTGCGTATAACTATTTAATAAATAACACAACTTTGGTTTAAGCACGTATTTGTTCTTTTCTTACCAATAGGTGATTAAGTGTGGATATTACAACACAAACGCCATCTTGTTTTTCTTTCTAACCGGCAGAGACTCGAGAGGGTGGAGCTATACATTTTATATTATTTTCACACAGTATAAACAACAATATGTGACCCGCTCTATCGAAATCAGTCGGAAGTCGCAACGGCTCATTTCAAAATAAACGTGGATTTGCGTAAAAAACTATTTTTTCGGGGTTTGGGTGTTTTGTTTGATTTTAAACAAACAAAGTCTTGGCTTTCAGAATATGAAACTTTTATTTCCAAACTCACACGATGAATACATTCTTTAAGCTTGTAAAGGGAAGATGACAGGCAATCTGCTCTTCCACAGCGCCGCCCCCCCTCCCTCTGGCTGACATTATGAATGTAAGCGTAGAGTAATCATAAATAACACGGCAGGGTCCGTTACAGTTTGTTTTCATCTGATTTTAATTAAACAAAGTCTTGGCTTTCAGAATATTAAACTTTTTTCGGCAAATTCAGATGATAAATACAACTTTGAAGCTTGTAACGGCATAATTACAAGCGGAGAACGGAGTAATTTAACGTCACAGCAGGCATAACAACAGCCGGTGTTTTCCCCGGGAAACAAACGCAATACACACAAACGCAAAATACACAAACACACACACACGTATACACACACACACACACTCACTCGCAAGCTTCCCCCAGACCAGTAATCCAAACGAAAATATCTTCCCTCCGTAGTATTTTGATCATTTGCTCCACTGATAATCAATCAGATCGATGGATTCCAGAGAAGAGGAAACTTTGAAGGCCTTTTTCTCAAAATGATGACTCGGTGACAGTCATTATATAATGTGACATATTTCGCTTAATATTTGGAGTACAAAAACAATCCTGATATCATTAGAAGGCTAGGAATATCCTCTTTCCAGCAGTGTATACAACTCAAAATGTGTCTTCGGGTCAATGCGACTGATTTCGATAGAGCAGGTCACATATTACGTATCCTGATGGAGGAATTCTGGATATAAAGTGCTTTTTTGGATAAATCATCAGTTATATTGTAGATTATTGGTGCCTCTATTCCTCCTAGATCCTGCTGCCAGAGCAGTCTGATATTATAACTGCTTCTAGTAACAGGTGTTTCTGATTAAGTGCTCAGTGCTATAATTAAAGTATTAAATCATCATTATGACTACCCACTGAACCAGATGTAAGAAGAAATTTGATACAAAAAACGATTAAGCGTTTTTCGCACTCAAGTAAACAATTTTTTCCCCAAACTCAAATTGGCAGGCAATTGTTTTTTTGTAAGATAGCAGTGAGTCAGCTGGTTAGTCATCCACTGACCTACATTGATGAGAGAACTTTTATAACGTGTGTGTGTGTGTGTGTGTGTGTGTGTGTGTGTGTGTGTGTGTGTGTGTGTGTGTGTGTGTGTGTGTGTGTGTGTGTGTGTGTGTGTAGCTGCGTGTCACCTCACACTGACAGGTCTGTTGGTGTGAAGAGAAACCAGCTGCTCCTTCAACACCGTGCCATGGTGTGTGTATCCAGTGATTGAACGTCCTGTCTAATTTAACCCTGGATCGTCGCTGGGCTCTGACGTAGCGTCCACACAGCGGCGTGCGTTGCAGCTTGCGGGCGTGTCTGAAACTCGACCAACAACCAATCACATGAATCTCCCGCCCCGGACACAAGCACGCGGTTTGATTGGCTAGAGCTTGTACTGGCATATGATTTGATTGGCTGACGCTTCCGCCAAAGCTTCAAAAGTTGAACATTTTGAAGCGAGCAAAGCGAAGCAACGCTCCCACAATGCAGTTCGGCAAAGCGTGACGTCACCCCATTCAAAGTGAATGGGCAGAAGCGTTGAAGCTTCAATGTATGCCGCCGTGTGGACGGGCCGTTACACACACACATCTGCACGAACACACACACTTCTGCTGGCAGAACCCACAGAGAACCATTACCTGCCCCGGCCCATCATCATTGACCACAAGTGCCTATTCCACCTTTTGCCAACTGAATGGACTGAGTGACATAAACCCACATGAATTCCTGTAAAGCAGGTTTAAATCATTTTAATTTTCACAAAATAAATTGGCACATTAACTTCAGCTTTATTTGTTCTTTTCACACATCTGTCTGCTATTCTATCTTTATGTTCTGACAGGACTGTCACTGTCAGTGTCTTGTTGTAATTAAGGTGAATAAGTGCCACACGTACATTTGCCTCCTTTGTATTTGTTTTAAGCCCTTGTGTCAAGATGTAGTTTTGAGTGATTGTAGCATTTTTTGTTATAGACTGATGAGAAGTTTTTGTTTGTTGAAAAATGACAAAATACTTGAATGTAACTCTTAGCCCCTTTTATTATTTTCAGCATCACAGTGGGATATCAGTAATGTTTCTGTTTTATTTTTGAAATGTTATCTGTTCCTGTCTTTTTTAAATTCAGTACGTGAACCTATGTGTTCATAAAATAGTGTGTGTGAGCCAGAGGTCTCGTTAACCGAATATTTTCCGTCTATGAAGGATTTTTTTTAACAATGACGGAAAAATCTGAAAGCAGTCCGTCATTTTGACAGATTAGAACAAACTTGGAACAGCGCCAAAGTTTCCCCGCAGCGAGGCTCCGCATGCCCGCATAGCTTATGCATGCCCGCCAAAAAGGAAATGATACCGTTTCCAATCCTAACTTTGCCATACAAATCATTGAAATGTCTGTGAGTTTTGGCTGTGCGCTCGCCCCCGCGAGATGCAGTGGGCATGCATAACACGGCGCTAACAGTTCACGATGCAATTTCATAAGCCTTTTGATCTGCAAATGTCTGCAAGTAGCAATGACACCCATTTTTATGTTATCTCAGACAGCTATGTGCTGTAATTTTTATTTATCTGGCATTTTTTTTTTAGTACTGAAACACTGGGTGTGCGTGTGTGTTGTAGGCGTGTGTATGCGAATGTGAGTGTGTTTCAGTGTGTCTGAATGTGTGTTTGTGTGGATTATTGTTTCCCCCCCTTGTCAGAGTTGTGTAAAGGCCGACGGGTAATACTGGATTTTGACGGAAATGTTACGATCCTGTCCGTCAAAATGACCGGCAGCGAAAAAGTCTAGCGCAACCTCTGGTGGGAGCTTAACTGTGTGTATTAAACTAAAATGGAGCATTTTCTATCAGCTCAGATTTTATTTCTGCTTTTTTAAACTGTAGTATGTGCTCATGTGTTTCATTGTTGGTGCTACTGCCTGAATATGCTTCATGAAAGGCAGGTGTTTCCTATAAATAACATATTTTATCCCAAATTGCTACATTTATTATTTTCTAAAGTCACATTATTCTGTTGTCTCATATAATACACTTAAGTAAAACACATATTAAAATCATTTAATATTGAGGTGATCCAAAAGTAAAAGTACTTTTGGATTTTGACATTCAGATTAGGTTACTGATTATATTTTCTCAGAGGTATCGGAACAGAATACATTTAAAGTAACCCTGTTGGTACAATAACAGCCATACTGTCTCTTCTTCTGTTACCAATCTAACTCTATAGTGTGCAGCTTGTAAATGCAAGATTGATTATTAGGAGGGAGGTTGATCTTATGGCCTCAATGATGTACTTAATAATGATTAAGGATTACAATGTTGTGGATTCATTTGAGTAGAACTGTAGGCAGCAGAAAATAAGTGGACTGCACCACAGTGTTTTTGTCCTCCCCGTCTCTTCATCCCTCTCGTTTTGCCTCAGTTACTTACACTGGCTCCACTAGGGATTTTCTCCTGTCACATCTCTCAGTCACTGTTCTGCAGTGGTCAGCGGCCAGCACAACTTGAATGAGTGCATTTTAAAACCGGCCGATCTCACTGAACTAGGGCTGCACGATATTGAAAAAAACTAACATTGCGGTTTTTTGTTCCCCTGCGATATATATTGTGTTTTTTTTAATCTGTTAAACCCCAAGGGCCCGGCGGGTACTTTACTTTTCTTTTCACGACACTGTGTCTCAGTGGATCTTAATATTTAAGAACCTTAATGTGTTATACCAGATTAACGGAAATAATCTCAGCTAACTGACGATACAAACCATTTTTACCAAAACAAAACACAAGTCTCATAAGAAGCATCTAAATGACCCCTGAGCGAACGGACTTTGGCACAGAACTCAAGATAAAAGTACCCTTATTACTTATCGTAGCTGCACATACAAGATATCCGATTAAAGCTGAGGTTCCACAGATTATTTAGGTATATAGTATTATCACTGAGTCATCCGAACTCGCGACAGGGGAAGCAAACCCAGACATCACAACACGTACCTTTACGGAGCTTCTAGGAGAGATTGTCTCACCGTAGCTGTCAATCTGATCAAAAGACGTGTTCAATGGCATTAAAACGAGAAAAAACGTGGCTGAATCGGTTAATCCATAGGTTTTAACGTCTCTGTATAAAAAAATTATTTCATTTATAATCCATAATTCCATTTTTATGTAAAAATCACAGAGCAAAAGTTAGCTGCTAATGGTAGCCACCAGAGTGGCTGCTGCTTCCGGTCTTGGCTATGCGGAAGTCTAACACACACACATTACCAAATAAGGAGTGAGAGTGACGCGTAGCCAAAACCGGAAGCGTCTTTGAGCACCTGTAAAAGCGCTAACAAATTAAATCTATTATTATTATTACATTGCATTTAGCTGACGCTTTTATCCAAAGCGACTTACAATAAGTGCGTTCGACCAACAAACTTGAAGAAAACAGAATCATATAAGTACATCAGGTTTCATAGAGCAAAAACATTTCAAGTGCTACTCAACTGGCTTTAGGTAAGCCAGTCCTTTATTAGTATATAAGTGCTTTGTTAATAGTTCTATTGCTCGAAGTGGAGTCGAAAGAGCTGAGTTTTCAGTCTGCGCCGGAAGGTGTGTAAGCTATCTGCTGTCCTGATGTCAATGGGGAGCTCATTCCACCATTTTGGAGCCAGGATAGCAAACCCACCTGTTTTTGCTGATGGGAACTTGGGTCCCCTTGGCAGCGAGGGTGCATCGAGCCGTTTGGTTGATGCAGAGCGGAGTGCACACGCTGGGGTGTACGGTTTAACCATGTCCTGGATGTAGGAAGGGCCAGATCCATTCGCAGCATGGTACGCAAGTACCATTGTCTTGAAGTGGATTCTAGCCGGAAGCCAGTGGAGGGAGCGGAGGAGCGGCGTGGTGTGGGAGAATTTAGGAAGGTTGGAGACCAGACGCGCCGCTGCATTCTGGATGAGCTGCAGAGGTCGGATTATGGATTATAAACAATTGCTTCAAAGCCACAGATACATTATTAACCTATGGATCAAATGATTCAGCCGCGTATTTTCTCATTTTAATGCCATTGAACACGTCTTTTGATCAGATTGACAGCTACGGTGAGACGATCTCCCGTAAAAGCTCCGTAAAGGTACGCGTTGTAATGTCTGTGTTTGCTGCCCCTGTCGCGAGATCGGATCGCTTAGATACTATATTTAAATAATCTGTGGAGTCTCAGCTTGATACGCAGAGTGAAGCAGGTAGGACCCAAACGCAGATAATACCTTTATTTCAAGGGCTCTTATCTTAACATATAACATGGACAAACAAAACACTCCACGGTGAACTCCGTCACAAACAAAAGAAGCACCAACACTGAACACAGGACGAGACAAGACTAAATACAGGGAGGGATAATCACAAGACGAGAAACAGCCGGGCAGGGGAGGAGCAACACAAGGGCCACAGGTGAACACAATCAGATAACGAGACACACCAGGGAAACTAACGACAGGAGGAAAAACACAGGGAAAAGGACCAGACAATAACCCAGGAGGAAAACATGACAGAGAGAACAGCAAAAACACCCAAACCTAGACATAGAACTGTGACATGACAAGATAATCGTGACAGAACCCCCCCCTCAAGGGACGGATCCCAGACGTCCCCAAAACAAACAAAAGTCCAAAACCTCAAGCAGGGTGGGTGGAGGGGGTCCGGAGGACGGGACTAAGCTGACCGCCCAGGAGCACAGTAGAGGACCAGGAAGGGATCTCGGGCGGACGGCCCGGGGGCAAGGCAGAAGCCGAGAAGGGGGACTCGGGCGGACGGCCCGGGGGCAAGGCAGAGTCCAAGGTGGGGCGAAGGCCACAGCGGGCGAACTCAGGAGGCCGAGCATGAGGGCGAAGGCAGCGGCAGGAAGAGTCAGGGGGCCGGGCTCGAGGACGAGGGCAGCGGCAGGAAGAGTCAGGGGGCCGGGCTCGAGGACGAGGGCAGCGGCAGGAAGAGTCAGGGGGCCGGGCCCGCGGGCGAAGACCGCGGCTCACAGAGGGTCGGGATCGAGGGCGAAGACCAGACAGCTCCGGAGGCCGGGCAGGACCCGGTGTCGGCCGGACAGGAACCGGAGCCGGCGGGACAGGCTTCGGCAGGATCCCCCACGGAAGAGGACCAGGAGTTGGCAGGACCCCCAGCAGGAGAGTGGTTGGCGGGACCTCCAACGAGACAGGACAAAGGGTTGGCAGGACCCCCGGCAGGAGAGTAGTCGGCGGGGCCTCCAACGGGACAGGACATGGGGTTGGCAGGACCCCCGGCAGGAGAGTAGTCGGCGGGGCCTCCAACAAGACAGGACAAAGGGTTGGCAGGACCCCCGGCAGGAGAGTAGTCGGCGGGGCCTCCAACGAGACAGGACATGGGGTTGGCAGGACCCCCGGCAGGAGAGTAGACGGCGGGACCTCCAACGGGACAGGACATGGGGTTGGCAGGACCCCCAGCGGAACCTCCAACGGCACAGGACACAGGGTTGGCAGGACCCCCGGCAGGAGAGTAGACAGCGGGACCTCCAACGGGACAGGACATGGGGTTGGCAGGACCCCCGGCAGGAGAGTAGTCGGCGGGGCCTCCAACGAGACAGGACAAAGGGTTGGCAGGACCCCCGGCAGGAGAGTAGTCGGCGGGGCCTCCAACGAGACAGGACAAAGGGTTGGCAGGACCCCCGGCAGGAGAGTAGTCGGCGGGGCCTCCAACGAGACAGGACATGGGGTTGGCAGGACCCCCAGCGGAACCTCCAACGGTACATGAGTAGGGGCTTGAGTGGGGACTCGAGAGAGGGCTTGAGAGGGAACTCGAGAGGAAACTGGAGAGTTGACTTGAGAGGTGACTCGAGAGGACACTGGAGAGTTGACTTGAGAGGTGACTCGAGAGGACACTGGAGAGTTGACTTGAGAGGTGACTCGAGAAGGAACTCGAGAGGTGACTCGAGAGGTAACTCGAGAGGGGACCTGAGAAGGGACTTGAGAGGGAACTCGAGAGGAGACCTGAGGGGAAACTTGAGAGGGGACTCGAGAGGAGACCTGAGGGGAAACTTGAGAGGTGACTCGAGAGGGGACTTGAGAAGAAACTGGAGAGTTGACTTGAGAGGTGACTCGAGAGGTGACTCGAGAGGTAACTCGAGAGGGGACCTGAGAGGGGACTTGAGAGGGAACTCGAGAGGAGACCTGAGGGGAAACTTGAGAGGGGACTCGGGTAGGAACTTGAGAGGTGACTTGAGAGGGGACTCGAGAGGGGACCTGAGGGGAAACTTGAGAGGGGACTCGGGTAGGAACTTGAGAGGTGACTTGAGAGGGGACTCGAGAGGGGACCTGAGGGGAAACTTGAGAGGGGACTCGGGTAGGAACTTGAGAGGTGACTTGAGAGGGGACTCGAGAGGGGACCTGAGGGGAAACTTGAGAGGGGACTCGGGTAGGAACTTGAGAGGTGACTTGAGAGGGGACTCGAGAAAAGACTCGAGAGGGGACCCGAGAGGGAACTCGAGAGGAGACTGGAGAGGGAACTCGAGAGGAGACTAGAGAGGGAATTCGAGAGGGGACTAGAGAGGGAATTCGAGAGGGGACTAGAGAGGGAATTCGAGGGGAGACTCGAGAGGTGACTTGAGAGGGAACTCGAGAGGAGACTTGAGAGGGAACTCGAGAGGAGACTTGAGAGGGAACTGGAGAGGGGGCTCGAGAGGAGACTAGAGAGGAAACTAGAGAGGGGACTCCGGTAGGAACTTGAGAGGGGACTTGAGAGGTGTCTGGAGGGGAGACTTGAGAGAGTTGGTTCGCCAACAGAACACGGGGTGCTGGAGTCGGCCGGTATGCTGACAGGACTCGAGGAGCTGGCGTCGGCTGGAGAGCCAGCAGCAGACGAGGTGCTGGAGTCGGCCGGTACGCCGACAGGACACGGGGAGCTGGTGTTGGCTGGGGAGCCAACAAGAGACGAGGTGCTGGAGTCGGCCGGTACGCCGACAGGACACGGGGTGCTGGCGTCGGCTGGAGAGCCAGCAGCAGACGAGGTGCTGGAGTCGGCCGGTAACGAGGAGCTGGAGTCGGGGCCATGACTGATGGGGCTGGTACTTGAGCCGGAACTATGGCTGGAACTGGGGCCGGAACCATGGCTGCTGGGGCCAGAACTGGAGCTGGAACCCTGGCTGTTGGGCGCGGAGCGGAAGCCTGGACCCTGGCTGTGTAAGACAGGTAATGGAGTATGGAATTAAAGCTGCGTGGGCCGGTACTGGAGCATGAAGTCATGGCTGCTGGGGCCAGAACTGGGTCCGGAACCATCGCTGTGTGGGCCGGTTCTGTAGCCGGAACCATGGCTGCTGGGGCTTGGGCTAACCTGGCCTTGCGACGACTCCTCTTAGCAGCCGCCTGAATACTCCGTGGACCTCCATAAGCCAGACGAGTTCCGTAATACAACTCCTGGACAGGAGCAGGAACTGGGGCAGAAGCACGGGTTGACTTCAGGCGGAACCCACCAAGGCGTATGGTGCCAGGTTGGGAATTGGGAGACATGGAGTTAGCATGCCTGGGGCTAGCAGGCAGGGGATAACACACCGAGAGGAAATCCAAAATCCAGCCAGGTAAGAATTTCACCAAGCCTGGCTTCTCCTTAGCCATCTGGCGAGCCTCTGCCAGAGCTGCCTCTCGCTGCTGAACCCCGGACGCTCCCCTCCATTCACCATAGCTGCAAGCCAGCAAGTAGGTGAATGAAAGCAGCTCCCTTTCAAAAGGATCATCTGCTGGGTCCATATTTGGGTTGGTGCTTTCTGATACGCAGAGTGAAGCAGGTAGGACCCAAACGCAGATAATACTGATAATACCTTTATTTCAAGGGCTCTTATCTTAACATATAACATGGACAAGCAAAACACTCCACGGTGAACTCCGTCACAAACAAAAGAAGCACCAACACTGAACACAGGACGAGACAAGACTAAATACAGGGAGGGATAATCACAAGACGAGAAACAGCCGGGCAGGGGAGGAGAAACACAAGGGCCACAGGCGAACACAATCAGATAACGAGACACACCAGGGAAACTAACGACAGGAGGAAAAACACAGGGAAAAGGACCAGACAATAACCCAGGAGGAAAACATGACAGAGAGAACAGCAAAAACACCCAAACCTAGACATAGAACTGTGACATGACAAGATAATCGTGACACAGCTTTAATCGGATATATTGTATTGCAGTTTCGATAAGTAATAAGGGTATCTTTATTTTTAATTCTGTGCTAAAGTGCGTTAGCATTATTTTTTAAAATGAATAAAACCGCACGTCCCTGCGGTGTGAATATCGTGCATGCGCATATCGTGGTTATCGCCATGACACGGTATATCGTTCAGCCCTACACTGAACTGAAACACTAGTGTCACTTCGGAGCGTTCTCTTGTCAGACAAAAAGAGAGACGGCACGAGAATAACAAGTCTAAAAGGGAGAGAAGCATAAGTGGAATAGAACAAATAATTGTCCTTTAACAGAAAACCCAAGTGTCTCAGTCTGGGTAAATCACATTTGGCTACAGCAGAGATCCGTGTCCTCCACTTATACAGATGCTGCTGATCTCTTAAATTACTATTCCGGAGTTGAGGACGTTCCCTTCAGGGAAATTAGGAAGTGCTGAGATACATATTAAGTGTGAAATACAAAGGTGTATCATAATCAGCAGTGAGAGTAGAGAGCTGAATTATCCAGGGACTACCACTCATATTCAAATAGATACATAGTGTCAAATCACCTGATTATATGTGATGTGAAGCTGTTTAATTTTAATTTTAGGGTTGATCGAAATATGCCTTATGAACATTTGTTGATATACAGTGCATCCGGAAAGTATTCATACCCCTTCACTTTTTCCACATTTTTGTATGTTACAGCCTTATTTCAATTTGGATTAAATGCATTTGTTTTCTCAACATTCTACACACAATACCCCATAATGACAAAGTGAAAAAAGTTTTAAAATAATTTTTGCAAATGAATAAATATGAATGAATGAATAAAACACTCAAATATCACATACACATATGTATTCACACCCTTTACTCAATACTTTGTTGAAGCACCTTTGGCAGCAATTACAGCCTCAAGTCTTCTTGAGTATGATGCTACAAGCTTGGCACACCTTTCTTTGGGCAGTTTCTCCCATTCTTCTTTGCAGATTGTCTCAAGCTCCATCAGCTAGGACGGGGAGCGTGGTGCACAGCCATTTTCAGATCTCTCCAGAGATATTCAATCCGGTTCAAGTCTGGGCTCTGTTTGTTTAGGATCGTTGTCCTGTTGAAAGGTGAAGCTTCGCTCCAGTCTGAGGTCCAGAGCGCTCTGGAGCAGGTTTTCATCAAGGATCTCTCTGTACATTGCTACATTCATCTTTCCCTTGATCCTGACTGGTCTCCCAGTTTCTGCCGCTGAAAAACATCCCCACACCAGGATGCTGCCACCACCATGCTTCACTGTAGGGATGGTGTTGGCCAGGTGATGAGCGGTGCCTAGTTTCTTCCAGACATGATGCTTGACATTCAGGCCAAATTTGGTTTCATCAGACCAGACAATTTGGTTTCTCATGGTCTGAGAGTCCTCTAGGTGTACCATGTGGGCTTTCATGTGCCTTTTGCTGAGGAGTGGCTTCCTTCTGGCCACTCTACCATAGTGCGGAGTGCTGCAGAGATGGTTGTCCTTCTAGAAGGTTCTCCCATCTCCACAGAGGAACACTGGAGCTCTGTCAAAGTGACCATCTGACTAAGGCCCTTCTCCCCTGTTGCACAGTTTGGTTTGGGCGGCCAGCTCTAGGAAGAGACCTGGTGGTTTCAAACATCTTCCATTTGCAAATGATGGAAACCAATGTGCTCGTTGGGACGTTCACTGCTGCAGACATTTGTCTGTACCCTTCCCCAGATCTGTGCCTTGATACAATCCTGTCTCTGAGGTCTACAGACAATTCCTTGGACCTCATGACTTGGTTTGTGCTCTGATATGCACTGTCAACTGTGGGACCTTATATAGACAGGTGTGTTCCTTTCCAAGTCATGTCCAATCAATTGAATTTACTACAGGTGGACTCCAGTCAAGTTATAGAAACATTTCAAGGATGATCAGTGGAAACGGGATGCGCCTGAGCTCAATTTTCAGTGTCAAAGCAACGGGTGTGAATACATACACAATTCTTAAAAAACGTTTTCTATTTGTCATTATGTGGTATTGTGTGTGGAATGTTGAGGAAAACAAATAATTCAATCCATTTTGAAATAAGGCTCTAACATAACAAAATGTGAAAAAGTTAAGGGGTATGAATTAGGGATGTGCATCTCCATCACTGAGGCCGATGCGATGCGCATCTCGATACGTTGCCAACGATACGATACATTAACAATACATTTGAAACACCAAGCGATGCGATACGATTCACCCCTGTTGCGATACAGTTCGATACGATTTGATTCAACATTATGCGATACGGGGTGATTCAACACGATGCAAAATAATGATACTTCAATATGGTACGACAGAGGATTTTTGTTTTATTCCTTATATGCAACAAATCATAAAAACAAAAAAGTGCTTTACATATTTGGCTCTCTCTACTATTACTGCGCATCCCATCATGCTGTTTCTTTTTTACCTTAAAAAACTCTCAAGAGTACAGTACAATTGTATAACACCTCACAGTTAAATAATTTAAGGATGCGTTGCCCATGATTAACAATGTGCAAATAACAGCGACCATAGTGCAATGCCCATACAGCTTCCAGCCTGATGTGCTTAACACTCATCCATAGGCTAACTCACCAGTGAGCAGAAAGCAGTGGTTTCTATATGAACAATAAAGAATACAAATAACCTTTCACAAACAGGTCTTTCATAACTGCTTACAGTAAGGAAGACATTTAAACTATTATTAGCAGTCACAGGCTGCTGTAAACTAAACACCACTCTCTCTGACACCTCACACCTCACACCTCACTGAGTGATTGAACTCATATGTCTAACTTTCAGCTTTCTCTTTTCAGCCACAGACCCCATGTCGCCTCTTTATGTGCGTTGCTAAGTTCCTCGTACTACTTGTGTACTTTAAAGCGGCACGGCATCGTTTACAATTTGCGAGCGATTTTTCAAGTTGACCGTCTTTCTTGAAAAAGTGTTGCCAAACGTTTGATTTGTAGGTATTTTTCGGTGCGCTGTGTTTCTCTTTCTCCTCGATGTGTGTTGATAACTGAGACTCTCGGCATCCATAGTGCGAAGCAAAGATCAAAGATTGTCTCTGCTGAGTGCTGACAGGATGAGAGGATATTATATGAATGAATTGTTTTTTTACCGATGCAAAGACGCTACAATCGAGTTCGAGTTTATGCCGGTGCACCGATGCAAATCGGTGAATCTTAACATCCCTAGAATGAATACTTTCCGGATGCACTGTACGCAACTACCACAATATTAATGAGCTTTGCAGTGGTTATTGATTTATCTTATATTCAGAACAAAACTCACAACCCCATTTTTGGAACAGGTAGACCCATACGCAGGAAAGTCAAATGGGATTCTAACCGAATATAACTAAGGATTCAACAAAGACTTGTCTGAATCGCAGAACTTAAATTCAAAGTTATCTGAAGAGGTAATGAAGTGCAGGTGGAGAGATGGGCAGGGAGGCTGAGGTGAGGGAAATGAGCCAAATACACTGGTGGAGTGTTGGCATATTCTTGTAGGCTGCCCAGGAAGTTAGCAGCATCGCGAAGGGCCCCCTAGACAGAAAAGGAATGGGATTTTTCCATTGGGTTTTGGTATATTGCAAATTTGCCATTTTTGACGTCTAAATGCAATCGCCCGACATAAAAAGTGGCTGTGCTTCACCGTGGCTAAGCTAAAGAAGGACTTCTGTTTGGCGTGATGACATTTAGTAGTTTACTCACTTGTTAGCAACCGCCGTTGTTATAAGCTTAGAACATTTAAGAATGGGGTAATAACTAACTATTTAATGTCAGAGAACGAAACGTGAACACGGCTTGTTTTAACCACAGATCTCATTTCAGGGCCTCTAACCATAAACGTTCAAAATATCATTGACATTGTTTCTGCACCGCTCTATAGGGAGGAGAATGGAGAGGAATGTGATGACTAATGACTAACTATGCTGATTTAGAGCCGTTTACCACTTCCTGTTCTCTCCTCTCAATGTCATCGAAGCTTCCATGTATCATGAAAATGGCAGCAAACAGGTTAAGTATCATCATCATCATCATCATCATCATCAAGACATGTGTTGACAACAGAGCTTATTTTCTGCAATATACCAAAATCCAATGGGGAAATCTCACTGCTCTTGCGATGCAAACTTCTCCGCCTACAAAAACATGTCATCACTGCACCACCCTATTTGATGTAATTAATTTCAAAAGGTCAGACAATGAGCAAACATGGATCATACACCACATATATCCATATTGTCAGTGACAAGTGAACGTCTTCTTCTTCTTTTCTCATTGGAGCTTTTTATTTGTTACTTTTAGCCAGCAAACATTTTACCCGTGGTCAATGTCCAGAGTGTGTGCTGAGAAAAATGTCCGTTCTTTTGGTGCCATAATATGTCCCATGTATGCGTGAAATTACGACCCAAGCATTGGTATTTTGGCTAATGAGATGTTTTGTGATTTGCGAAGCAAGAGTAATAAAATGTGTTTAATAAGGCAGTTGTGTCCAGGAGCCAGCTGTGTCTCCATATGGTTATGAAAAATAATAAAATCACAACATTACCAGTGTGTTTGTCTGCACTTAACAACAGCTTTGGAAGCTTGAGCGAGAACTCTGGCCGGTAGTTAGGATTCCAAAGAAACCGAAATCTCAGCCAGTGTAAAGTCATTTAAAGACATTTATGAGATAGTAAAGAAGATACAACAATTGAGATAGATAGCAAGTCCACTTCTCACTTACACCTGTGCCATTGAATCGAACACACAACATAACACATGCACAGTTTCACTTAGTCTACATGACCTTTTTAAATCCACTGTTTTCTAAAAACCTAGCACAATTACTGCCCTTTCACTCCTCAAAGCATTTTGCCCTCAATGTAACACAGTTGCTGTGTGTGCTGTGACCTTTCCGCCTCAACCTGCCTCAGAGTTTAAATGGAACCTGTGTCACGGTTGTCATGTCAGGTCACGGGTCTAGGTTTGGGTGTTTTCACTGTTTTCTATGCCATGTTTTCCTCCTGGGTTATTGTCTGGTCCTTTTCCCTGTGTTTTTCCTCCTGTCGTTAGTTTCCTCACCTGTGTCTCGTTAGCTGATTGTGTTCACCTGTGGCCCTTGTGTTTCTCCTCCCCTGCCCGGCTGTGTCTTGTCTTGTAATTATCCCTCCCTGTATTTAGTCTTGTCTCGTCCTGTGTTCAGTGTTGGTGCTTCTTTTGTTTGTGACCTGGTTCACCGTAGAGTGTTTTGTTTGTTAAAGTTTATGTATTAGATAAGAGACCTTGAAATAAAGGTATTATCAAGTGTTATCTGCGTTTGGGTCCTACCTGCTTCACTCTGCGCTATCAGAAAGCACCAACCAGAAATGGACCCAGCAGATGATCCGTTCGAGCTGGAATTATTGAATTTTTCCTTTGATTTGGCTTGCTGCTATGATTGGTGGAAGGGAGCGTCCAGTGTTCTGCAGAAGGAGGCCGCTCTGGTAGAGGCGCACCGGTTGGCTATGGAGAAACCAGACTTGGTGAAATTCTTACCTGGCTGGATTTTGAACTTCATCTGGGTGTGTGATTTCCAGCCTGCTGACTATAAACGTCTCGGTGTGTTCCGTCTGGAGTCAACCCCTGCTTCTTCCCCATTTCCTGCTCCTGTCCAGGATCCGTTCACGGGTACTCGTCTGGCTTATGGAGGTCCACGGAGTATTCAGGCGGCTGCTAAAAGGAGTCGCAAGGCTAAGCTAGCAGCCCGAGCCCCAAGAGCCATGGCTCCAGCCCCAGTTCCGGCCCCAGCAGCCATGGTTCTGGCTCCAGTACCGGCTCCAGTACCCCTGGTCCCGACTCCAGTTTCGGCTCCAGGACTGGCTTACCGGCCAACGCCAGCTCCCCGTGTCCTGTCGGCATACCGGCCGACACCAGCACCCCGTGTCCTGTCGGCGTACCGGCCGACTCCAGCACCTCGTCTCTTGTTGGCTCCCCAGCCAACACCAGCTCCCTGTGTCCTGTCGGCGTACCGGCCGACTCCAGCACCTCGTCTGCTGCTGGCTCCCCAGCCAACACCAGCTCCTCGTGTCCTGTCGGCGTACCGGCCGACTCCAGCACCCCGTGTTCTGTTGGCGAACCAACTCTCTCAAGTTTCCCCTCGAGTCCCCTCTCAAGTCAACTCTCCAGTGTCCTCTCGAGTCACCTCCCAAGTCAACTCTCCAGTGTCCTCTCGAGTCACCTCTCAAGTTTCCCCTCGAGTCCCTTCTCAAGTCCCCTCTCGAGTCACCTCTCAAGTTCCTACCCGAGTCCCCTCTCAAGTTTCCCCTCGGGTCCCCTCTCGAGTCTTTTCTCAAGTCCCCTCTCAGGTCCCCTCTCGAGTTCCCTCTCGAGTCTTTTCTCGAGTCCCCTCTCAAGTCAACTCTCCAGTGTCCTCTCGAGTCACCCCTCAAGTCAACTCTCCAGTGTCCTCTCGAGTCACTTCTCAAGTTTCCCCTCAGGTCTCCTCTCGAGTTCCCTCTCAAGTCCCCTCTCAGGTCCCCTCTCGAGTTACCTCTCAAGTCAACTCTCCAGTGTCCTCTCGAGTCACCTCTCAAGTTTCCCCTCAGGTCTCCTCTCGAGTTCCCTCTCAAGTCCCCTCTCAGGTCCCCTCTCGAGTTACCTCTCGAGTCACCTCTCAAGTCCCCTCTCAGGTCCCCTCTCGAGTTACCTCTCGAGTTCCTTCTCGAGTCCCCTCTCCAGTCCCTTCTCAAGTTCCCTCTCAAGTCCCTTCTCAGGTCCCCTCTCGAGTTATCTCTCGAGTCACCTCTCGAGTTCCTTCTCGAGTCACCTCCCAAGTCAACTCTCCAGTGTCCTCTCGAGTCACCTCTCAAGTTTCCCCTCAGGTCTCCTCTCGAGTTCCCTCTCAAGTCCCCTCTCAGGTCCCCTCTCGAGTTACCTCTCGAGTCACCTCTCGAGTTCCTTCTCGAGTCCACTCTCCAGTTTCCTCTCAAGTTCCCTCTCAAGCCCTCTCTCGAGTCCCCACTCAAGCCCCTACTCATGTCCAGTTGGAGGTCCCGCAGACTAGTCTTCTGCCGGGGGTCCTGCCAACCCCATGTCCTGTACCGTTGGAGGTTCCGCTGGGGGTCCTGCCAACCCCATGTCCTGTCCAGTTGGAGGTCCCGCAGACTAGTCTTCTGCCGGGGGTCCTGCCAACCCCATGTCTTGTCCAGTTTGGAGGTCCCGCAGACTAGCCCCTCTGCCGGGGGTCCTGCCAACCTCATGTCCTGTCCAGTTGGAGGTCCCGCAGACTAGCCCTCTGCCGGGGGTCCTGCCAACCCCATGTCTTGTCCAGTTGGAGGTCCCGCAGACTAGTCTCCTGCCGGGGGTCCTGCCAACCCCATGTCCTGTCGAGTTGGAGGTCCCGCAGACTAGCCCTCTGCCGGGGGTCCTGCCAACCCCATGTCTTGTCCAGTTGGAGGTCCCGCAGACTAGCCCTCTGCCGGGGGTCCTGCCAACCCCATGTCCTGTCCAGTTGGAGGTCCCGCAGACTAGCCCTCTGCCGGGGGTCCTGCCAACCCCATGTCTTGTCCAGTTGGAGGTCCCGCAGACTAGCCCTCTGCCGGGGGTCCTGCCAACCCCATGTCCTGTCCAGTTGGAGGTCCCGCAGACTAGCCCTCTGTCGGGGGTCCTGCCAACCCCATGTCTTGTCCAGTTGGAGGTCCCGCAGACTAGCCCTCTGCCGGGGGTCCTGCCAACCCCATGTCTTGTCCAGTTGGAGGTCCCGCAGACTAGTCTCCTGCCGGGGGTCCTGCCAACCCTTTGTCCTGTCCCGTTGGAGGTCCCGCCGACTACGCTCCTGCCGGGGGGTCCTGCCAACCCTATGTCCTGTGCCGTTGGAGGTCCCGCCGTCTACTCTCCTGCCGGGGGGTCCTGCCAATCCTATGTCCTGTGCTGTTGGAGGCCCCGCCGACTACTCTCCTGCCGGGGTCCTGCCAACCCTGTGTCCTGTCCCGTTGGAGGCCCCGCCGACTACTCTCCTGCCGGGGGTCCTGCCAACCCTTTGTCCTGTCTCGTTGGAGGTCCCGTCGTCCACCCTCCTGCTGGGGGTCCTGCCAACTCCTGATCCTCTTCCGTGGGGGATCCTGCCGAAGCCTGTCCCGCCGGCTCCGGTTCCTGTCCGGCCGACACCGGGTCCTGCCCGGCCTCCGGAGCTGTCTGGTCTTCGCCCTCATGCTCGGCCCCCTGAGTTCGCCCGCTGTGGCCTTCGCCCCCACCATGGACTCTGCCTTGCCCCCGGGCCGTCCGCCCGAGACCCCCACCTTGGACTCTGCCTTGCCCCCGGGTCGTCCGCCCGAGTTCCCCACCATGGACTCTGCCTTGCCCCCGGGCCGTCCGCCCGAGACCCCCACCTTGGACTCTGCCTTGCCCCCGGGCCGTCCGCCCGAGTTCCCCACCTTAGACTCTGCCTTGCCCCGGGTCGTCCGCCCGAGTTCCCCACCATGGACTCTGCCTTGCCCCCGGGCCGTCCGCCCGAGACCCCCACCTTGGACTCTGCCTTGCCCCCGGGCCGTCCGCCCGAGTTCCCCACCTTAGACTCTGCCTTGCCCCCGGGCCGTCCGCCCGAGATCCCTTCCTGGTCCCCTACTGGGCTCCTGGGCGGTCAGCTTAGTCCCGTCCTCCGGACCCCCTCCACCCACCCTGGTGGCCTAGGGATACGCGAGGCAACGAGCCTCGCTGACAACATCACACAATATCTTGCCGTTTGACTTTGCTTTAGTGTTAAAGGTTAACTGTTAATCAGGGTGTCGTTTTGGCGGCTACAGAAAGACACGCATCCTGTACTTACAATGTTGTTCCCTCCCCTCCTTCTGTCTCTTCTGTCCTTTCAGTTGCTTCCATGAGAGTACTGAAGAAAACACATCCAGTAAAAAGGGTCTTTTTTCTACACAGGAAAATAGTCAGTGTTTTTCAGCCTAGTCTGACTCCAAGGTAGTCAAATGGCAGTATGAGAGTGGGCATTTGTGCAAGTGTTGTAGTCAAGTCACCAATTCACGAGTCCAAGTCACTCTCGAGTCCCCACTCTTTGAGTCCGAGTCCATGTCCGAATCACCTAGGGAGAGTCGAAGTCGAGTCCGAGTCACCTAGGGAGAGTCGAAGTCGAGTCCAAGTCACCTAGGGAGAGTCGAAGTCGAGTCCGAGTCCAAGTCCGCGGCACCCAAGCAGAGTCAAAGTCAAATCCGAGTCACAAGTCTTCATGTATTAATCTTAGTGGATATATTTGTTTAAATGTAGCTGTAGCTCCTCTACATTGCTTTTATCCTGTCATTTTATACTAATTTGTCGATTGAACTGCTGTGAAGCAAGTTTGGCTACAATTATTGTATAAAGGGTGCTATACAAATATAAAGCTTATTACTAATATTATTATTATAATAATTATAGTGAATGTTTAAATGATATCAATAAAGATTAAGCCCCAGAAAGCACATGGCTACTTAGCATGCAACATTATGACATTCTGTAGTAGCCATGTGCTTTCGTGTTATCGGCTGAATCTTAATTTATTGATTTGATCAAATTACTCTGATGATAGTGTTCAAGACAGCCTACCTACAGTGGGGCAAAAAAGTATTTAGTCAGCCACTAATTGTGCAAGTTATCCCACTTAAAAAGATGAGAGAGGCCTGTAATTTTCATCCTAGGTACACTTCAATTATGAGAGACAGAATGGGGGGAAATAATCCAGGAAATCACATTGTAGGATTTTTAATGAATTAATTGGTAAATTCCTCTGTAAAATAGGTATTTGATCGCCTACAAACAAACAAGATTTCTGGCTCTCACAGACCTGTAATTTCTTCTTTAAGAGCCTCCTCTGTCCTCCACTCATTAACTGTATTAATGGCACTTGTTTGAACTCGTTATCAGTATAAAAGACACCTGTCCACAACCTCAAACAGTCACACTCCAAACTCCACTAAGGCCAAGACCAAAGAGCTGTCAACGGACACCAGAAACAAAATTGTAGACCTGCACCAGGCTGGGAAGACTGAATCTGCAATAGGTAAGCAGCTTGGTGTGAAGAAATCAACTGTGGGAGCAATTATTAGAACATGGAAGACATACAAGACCACTGATAATCTCCCTCGATCTGGGGCTCCACGCAAGATCTCACCCCGTGGGGTCAAAATGATCACAAGAACGGTGAGCAAAAATCCCAGAACCACTCGGGGGGACCTAGTCAATGACCTGCAGAAAGCTGGGACCAAAGTAACAAAGGCTACCATCAGTAACACACTACGCCGCCAGGGACTCAAATCCTGCAGTGCCAGACGTGTCCCCCTGCTTAAGCCAGTACATTTCCAGGCCCGTCTGAAGTTTACTAGAGAGCATTTAGATGATCCAGAAGAGGATTGGGAGAATGTCACATGGTCAGATGAAAGCAAAATAGAACTTTTTGGTAAAAACTCAACTAGCCGTGTTTGGAGGAGAAAGAATGCTGAGTTGCATCCAAAGAACACCATACCTACTGTGAAACATGGGGGTGGAAACATCATGCTTTGGGGCTGTTTTTCTGCAAAGGGACCAGGACGACTGATCCGTGTAAAGGAAATAATGAATGGGGCCATGTATCGTGAGATTTTGAGTGACAACCTCCTTCCATCAGCAAGGGCATTGAAGATGAAACGTGGCTGGGTCTTTCAGCATGACAATGATTCCAAACACACCGCCCGGGCAACGAAGGAGTGGCTTCGTAAGAAGCATTTCAAGGTCCTGGAGTGGCCTAGCCAGTCTCCAGATCTCAACCCCATAGGAAATATTTGGAGGGAGTTGAAAGTCTGTGTTGCCCAGCGACAACCCCAAAACATCACTGCTCTAGAGGAGATCTGCATGGAGGAATGGGCCAAAAATACCAGCAACAGTGTGTGAAAACCTTGTGAAGACTAACAGAAAACGTTTTACCTCTGTCATTGCCAACAAAGGGTATATAACAAAGTATTGAGATGAACTTTTGTTATTGACCAAATACTTATTTTCCACCATAATTTGCAAATAAATTCATTAAAAATCCTACAATTTGATTTCCTGGATTATTTCCCCCCATTCTGTCTCTCATAGTTGAGGTATACCTAGGATGAACATTGCAGGCCTCTCTCATCTTTTTAAGTGGGAGAACTTGCACAATTGGTGGCTGACTAAATACTTTTTTGCCCCACTGTATATGTCTGAACTCGATCCTTAGAGTAACGTGTTATGGAGCCTTCTTTTCAATATTTTTTCTACATAACGAGCATTTTGCGCTGCTCTTTCCCAAAGCAACATCTGTGAAAGCATACAGCATGATGCAGGGTGTGTCTCTGGACATCTTTAGACTGAAATAACAGGGGTGGTACTTGGTGGTACGGGGGTGGCGCGCCCAGTACTTGCACTCGCCTCGCAGGTGCACACGCCAGGACAGAGTACATCTGACTCGAGACAAAACTTGCTCGAGTCCCAGTCGGAGCGTCAATGTACAAGTTGAGTCCGAATCATTGTGTGCGAACAATTCTGGAGTCCGAATCATCGCGCACGAGAATTCATAGTGCGCGAGTGCGAGTCGAATCCCGAGTCCCGTTAGTCTATCAGATTAATCCAATGTAAATCCATTGTTTTACATTATTGTTCAATACTTGGAGCAAGGGAGCATGAAAGTCAGATGAAGGCAAGTTTGAGGTAACGTTAATGGATCAAACAAACAGAGTACTTGTATCCAGGTGACCGGTTGTTCATCTTCCTCGTGACGTTATGACACGTGATGTTACGTATCTAGTTGAGTTCAACCTATCTAATGAATCGGTTAGATTGAATTTAATAGATGACCTTTCAATGGGATCAGATGTGGCCTGGTAGGTGGAAGCTAAGCCCCGCCTCCCACAAGACCAAATAGGCAGGGGGATTTTCAACAGTCAACATGAATAGTACATTTTATAATAAATAGTAAAGTTGGTACAAGATCATGTTGGTCAGTCATTCATAGTTTTGATTGTAACAGGACCTTTAATATGTGTTAACAGTGCTGTCAATCAATACAAAAATGAATTGTGTTGACACAATAATAATCTGTGATTAATCACAATATTAGTCTTTTACATTTATTTTGGGCTATATGTAAAATATATCTGAGATCTGACTAATAGAGATTTATTTTTGTCAGAGAAAAAATTCTGAATTCTGAGACTAAAGTCAGACTTTTGAGAAAAGTCATAATTCCGAAAATGTTCTAGGAATTCCAACTATTTTCGGAACAAGACAGGGCACACAGATGGCCAGCAGATAGAAACTACACACATTTTTCTTTTTTTATACTGTGAAACTGGGTCACTATTAGAGTCCAGTTATCTTTTCTTGTCTTCATTTGCATTGCATTTGATATTTAGGGAATCAGAACCAAACAGGAAGTACTCAGGTTACATCAATTATATTTTGTGACATTTTAGTAACCAGTATTTTAACGGAATACCTTTTTTAAGTAACCGTCCCAACCATGCAGGTAACATCCTAACACCTATACCAGCTGAATGAATAACACATAGTAATTTGTTTATGTTGGCCCCTTAATGAGAAAGTGAATTAGCATATTTCAGAAATGGATGAAAGCTGATTGGAGAGATGGTAGGGGCGGGCTGCTTTGATTGCAGGGTAATGTCTCAGCGAGGCTGAGTAATCAGCGCTGTTGTTAGATAAACGCTGAGTGATTAAACTGAAGGTTACCCTCAGAAACTCAACATACGCCTGCTTTCAGGCTCCTTTCTTACAGTCCTCTCTTTCTCTGCTTCCTATTTCTATTTACAGCGATCTGAGATGTTTATCACTAATAGGATGGCCTTGTGTTTGTTTATGCAACAATACTGACAGACACAAGTTGGTTAGATGTATTAAAGATAATGTTACAATGGTATGTGTGGGGATACCTGTAATGATCACATCCCCATACAGTGATGAAAGACTTAATGTAGGATTTGCATTCGAGAACATGGATTTTCCTCCACTGCAGGGTAGCTTGTGAATTTACTCCAGGTGGAACTAAAGTCTGATTTAAGACTTGATTATATTTCACATCTTCAATCCAAATCTGTAAAGTAACTAAAGGTATTAGAGTCATTCTACAGAAAAGGTGGAATCTGGGTGATACAAATCTGCTGAAATATATTCCTTCTAAACACATCTAAAACCTGTTAAATAGCAATAACTAACTCTTAACTTGATGAATCCACAACAAGTAGAGCTTAAAGTATTTTTATTATTTGTATACATTATACAAAGCTTATTTATATAGGAACGTCACTGACATTTTTTTAATATCCATTCAGATGATAAAGTCACACATATTTCAGAAATGGGCTGACAACAAATGCACTTATTGGTGCTTAAGCATAGGAACACTATAACATTCAATACCTCAGAATAACAACATATCAAACCTATATGCTATAGGTTACTGATTACAGAGGCCTGTACTACGAAGCCGGAAAAAAACTCGGGGTTTCCGGTCCTACGACGCTGGTTCTCTTTTTAGCGGGCTAGATCTCCATGGTAACTTATGCTGAGCGGCTAACCTGGGGCTAACGAATCTAGTTCAACATATCCTGGATATGTTTTGAGTTATCCGGTTGACTTAATCCAAAACAAACCCGCTCTCGCTAAACTGTCCTACGACGCTGGTTATCAACCCGATCGCCGTGTCCTATCTAGTTAGGTGCTCGTTCACATAAAATGCGTGGTATCTGGAGCATTCGACCAATCACAAACATGGAGAAGCGCACTGACAGCGCAGCGCGTCATACTTCCTGAATGAAAAGTGAACTTTAATACCAGTCAAATATGAAGAAGTTAAACTTTAAACATCCATGACTTAAACACTTTATCCAGGATAAAAGCCACATAGCTGCACCTGCAAGGTGAATAGAGTTGGTAAAAGAAAAAGTGTTTGAATTCATACATTAACAGGTTTATGATATGTCTAAGACACGAGTGGATCTGACTTTAATTACATTTGACTCGAGTGTTCCGTCAACTTAATGTGTTGCTTAAAATAATACTTCTGCATACAGTATGTGACACTGTGAGTGTTGCACGGCCAGATACGGCTCAAGAAGCTGACTCAGATAAGAAAATACATTATGATGTGATATGATCACATCGACGTCTGCACTCACAGTGCCGCAGACTGTAGGCTACGTAATGTTACTTTGATCCGGTTACTTATGTTGTGGCAGATATTTAATTAAGCTTTCTTAACATAATAGTATAATAATAGTTATAATAGTCAGATTGCTCTGAAGATGGGAGGTGATATTCTATTCATTTTCACGTTCACACAGTCGGTGATTTTGGCCGGCCGTCTTTCCTGCAACGGCAGTTTAAACTGTATTTCCTCCGCACATTGAGCTCTGATTGGTCAGCAGGCGTTGCTTTCACTGAGTTGATCTCTTATCCTGGAAGCTATCCTGCTCCGGAGCAGGCTAGCCGCTCAGCATAAGTTATCTAGCCCGCTAAAAAGTGAACCAGCTTCGTAGGACCGGAAATCCCTGAAGTTAGCTTGCTAAACGAAAATCCTGATTCGTAGTATAGGTCCCTGCTCCGGAGCAGGTTAGGTTGCAGGCTAAGAGCTCAACTCAGTGAAAGCACTGTCTGCTAACCAATCAGAGCTCCGTGTGCGGAGTTTAATGTTATCAAGTCATATTACAGGAGAAAGGAAATACATGTTAAACTGCCGTTGAAGGAAAGATGGGCGGCAAAAATCACAGACTGTGTGAACGTGAACATTAATGGAATATCACCTCCCATCTTCAGAGCAATCTGACTGTTATATGTCATGGCTCTCAGCAACAACAAACGCGCGACAGAAACGAGGGTGTGATTAGAAAAAAAGTGTATTCCCTGCTGCTGAAGGACACAAACAGGCGAAACAAACGACGAAACAAGAGGTCAGCTGGTCGTGGCTGCTCTTCGCGTTGCGTCCTCCTGCCAGAGAGAGAGAGAGATCCGGCCCAGTCCTTTATCCGGCTAGCTCCAGCCGCCAGGTGTCCTCAATCCCCGTGAGCACAAACAGAGGAAGAGTCATTAAAGGGCCACATACACACCCACCACCAGAGATAGTGAGGCAGGGGTCGTCACACCCCCCCCCCCCCCCCCCCTTAAAGTCGGTGTCCCCAGGGCCACCGGCACCACAAACCAACCCCATCCCAAACCAAAGCAAAAAGTCATGGAAAACAAAACCACACATATGGCACTCCCCCAGAACCCCAATGAAATACACCACCTTCACACAGCAATCCTCGCCTTCAGCACCCAGCCACACCTTTAGCAACACCAGTATCTGAGAGGCACTTTAAAAAAAAAAATGGGCAGAGCGAGAAAGATTTATCACAGTATGACAGTCAATATATATACATCAAGGTCAAACTAACAACTACTTAGTGCCATGGAGCACGTGACAGCGAGTCTGCAATAACATTGTCGGATCCCCTAATGTGCCTAACATCAAGGTTGTAAGCCTGAAGAAACAAAGACCACCTCGTCAGCCTTTGGTTGGGACACTTCATTGAATGCAAAAAGGTCAGGGGATTGTGATCTGTGTAAACCAAAATTGGTCCTCCTGCTCCCACATATACAGTGAAATGCTGCAACGCCAAAATGAGTGCTAACGCTTCCTTCTCAATCACCGAATAATTCCTTTGGTAACTGTTAAGTTTCTTTGAAAATAAACTGATGGGTCTCTCCACCCCCCCCTTGTCAACCTGGAGCAGAACCGCACCGACTCCCACCTGGCTTGCATCTATTTGGAGACTAAAAGGACGATCAAAACATGGAGCCGCTAACGCCTGAGTGGAGCACAACAGAGACTTAACATTAACAAATGCTCTCTGACAGTCGACCGACCAAGTATATTTTACCTTAGCCCTAAGAAGTTCAGTCAGAGGAAACACTGTAGTGGAAAAATGTTCACAGAACCTCCTGTAGTAACCCACCATACCCAAACATCTCTGGAGTTCCTTTTTGGTTGTGGGCTGTGGGTATTCAGATATTGCCCTGACCTTGGCCAGAACTGGAGCCACACAACCCTGACCCACCACGTGGCCAAGGTATGTCACTGTGGCCTTTGCAAAGGCACATTTGGCCAAATTAATTGTCAGATGTGCCTCCGCCAACCGTTCAAACAACATCTCGATGCGCTGAACATGAGCAGTCCAAGTATCACTGCAAATTACCAAATCGTCTAGATACACCCGACACCACGCGATTCATCAAACGTTGGAATGTAGCAGGAGCATTTTTTAACCCAAACAGCATTACCGTATATGAATAAAGTCCAGATGGTGTGATAAATGCCGCTATTTCCTGTGCCTGCTTGGACAAGGGGACCTGCCAATACCCTTTAAGCAAATCAAATTTGCTAACATACTTTGCAGACCCCACCTGATCTATACAGTCATCCATCCGTAGCAAAGGAAAAGAGTCAGATTTTGTCACCGCATTCACTTTTCTTATATCAGTACAGAATCTAGGTGTCCCATCCTGCTTTGGCACCAAAATACATGGAGACGCCCAACTTGATGCCGATGAGACAGAAATTTTTTATTCTGTAATTAATCTCTGCATCCAACCGATTGCGCTTAACTGGTAGCATGCGATAAAAATGTTGCTTAATCGGCTGAGCGTCCCCAACATCAATATCATGCTCAGCCCAGTCAGTTTGCGAAGGAGTGTCTCCATACAGACACAGATATTTGTGTACCAATGCTGAGAGTTCCTCACGTCTTGATTCCGCCAAATGAGACAACAACCCGTCTAAATTATCTAGCGATTCCGAATTT
The DNA here is from genome assembly GCA_902827135.1 of Harpagifer antarcticus. Classification (NCBI taxonomy): domain Eukaryota; kingdom Metazoa; phylum Chordata; class Actinopteri; order Perciformes; family Harpagiferidae; genus Harpagifer; species Harpagifer antarcticus. The sequence goes on along the minus strand of CADEHL010001266.1, from coordinate 599,725 downwards.
CTCAAACGACCACAGAGCAAACTATCATCAGGTTCGGGCACTATATCTCCCTCATGCGTCAAACCATGTGTCACCACAACAGCCGGCTGCACTTTATCCTTCTCCACCTCTGTGTCTGTGTTAACCTCCCGCTTGTGGTAAGGTTTCAGAAGATTTACATGACAGAGGCGTTTGGTCTTCCTTCGTTCTGGTGTTGCCACAACATAATTTAGGTAAGAAGTTCTCTTAATGATAGTGTGCGGACCTGAATACTTAGCCTGAAATGGGGAACCAACAATAGGCATAAGTGATAGAACCTGGTCACCTGGATTAAACTCCTGTCGTGCCGAACGACGGTCATAGAACTTCTTCATTTTACTTTGAGACACCGACAGCTTTTCCCGTGCCATACTCAAAGCAACAACCACATGACGTCTGAAGCCATTCACATAATCCACCAAGCTTCGTGGTGGCTCAGTGTCAACACAACCCTCTTTCAGCACTGCGAAGGGACCCCATACAACATGTCCGAAAACCAACTTATTAGGGCTAAACCCCATACCTTCATGTACCGCTTCCCTTGCAGCCAACATCAACCAAGGAAGACCTTCCTCCCAGTCTCCATCTAGCTCAGTACAGTAAGCACGTAACAAGGATTTCAATGTCTGGTGAAACCTTTCCAAGGCACCCTGGCTTTGAGCGTGGTAAGCTGTTGACTGGTTCTTCAAAAGCCTCAACACCTGAGCAAACATGTGAGACGAAAAATTGATTACTCTGGACGACCTTAGGAATACCAAATATTGAAATAAACTGCGAGAAAGCCTTAACCACAGCCTTAGTTGTAATCGACCTCAAAGGATAAGCCGCTGGATACCTAGTGGTTTGACACATCAGTCAGCAGATATTTGCAACCAGACTTTGAACATGGTAAAGGGCCCACACAATCCACAATGAGATGTGTAAACGGTTCACTTACCACTTGTATCGGCTGTAGTGGTGCTGGTTTGATCTTCTGGTTTGGTTTCCCTGTTAGCTGACATACATGACATGTTCTAATATACTGCGACACATCTCTCTTTAGACGTGGCCAAAAGTAGTGTTTCAGGATGTTCAAATATGTTTTCCGAACCCCAAAGTGTCCACACTCATCATGTGCGACTTTCAGGACAAGAGGACGAAACTTAGTTGGCACCACCAGCTGGAAAACCTCAGTTCCCCCACCATCAACAGCCACAGGAACCCATCTTCTAAACAACAAGTCATTATGCAACATGTATCCACTTGAAGCATTTTCCCCCTCTGCCACTGGCGCAACACAGTCAAAAAGGTCTTTCAACGAAGAATCCTGACGTTGCTCCTCTCCCACCTCATGGTGTGTAAGTAATACCGAAAACTCAGACAAAGATGGAACCTCCACTGTGTCAGTTGACTTTCCATCTGGTAGCAAGTCATGATCCCTTTTGGCCCTAGCACGTGTGATCACACACAAGGCTGTGACGTCTGGCACCACTGTAGAGCGCTTCTCAGATCCTGACTCAATCAGACCACCAGTGACTAACAACACAGAGGGAACATCAGCCCAGACTCTACCACCTGCCAAATCGTTACCCAGAATGAAATGTATCCCCTCGATTGGAAAAGCTGGACGCACACCAATAGCTACCTCCCCTTTAACAAGGTCACAGTCAAGATACATCTTATGAACAGGAACAGGGAAAACCGTTAATCCCATCCCCCGACTCCGAACCGTGTCACCAGTGTCACTTTCCTCAGACACAGGCAGAACAGAGTCAACGATAAAGGAGTCGAATGCACCTGTATCCCTCAACATTTTTATTGGAACTCTGACATTGCTACCTGCCAATGACACCAAGCCCTCTCTTATAAAAAGGAGCATAGGACGTCAAAACCTCTGATCCCCATAAGTGGTCCGTAAGCACCTCGTCAACACAGCAGCTTTTCACAGGAACACCTAATGCAACTGGTTTACCCACACATTTTCCTCCCTTGGATTTTGCTCTAAGCGCCGGACATTCTGGTTTCCGATGGCCTTTCTCACGACAATAGTTACAAGTATCCTCAGATTTTTCCCAAGCCACTTTCTTTGGATCCATCCCCAATGAACCAACATCAACAGCCCTTCTACTTCCTTCAAAAATAGGTAGAGCTACAGCGCGCCCCCCGAACCTGCCCTTATGAAGTAACACAAACTCATCCGCTGCCACCGCAGCATCGGACGCCGAAGTTACCCTGTGTTTTGTTATATAAGTAGCAATGTTGTCAGGAAGAATGTTTTGAACTGTTCCAAAATCATGGGTTTACCCAAATTGTCAAAAGAAGTGATGTCCAGAGCAGCTAACCAATGTTTAAAATGAACAGACAAATCCCTCGCCATTTCCACATATGTTTGACCCTGTTTTTTCTCCAAGGACCTAAAACGCTGTCGATAAGCCTCAGGAACGAGTTCATATGCTCTAAGCACCGCCAATTGTTCATCCCCGCCTGTTGAACTGGTTTCTCATTACAATAACAATCTTCATAAACTGCTCAATACCCTGGCTCCTTTAAAAACCCGGTCTGTTTCCTTCACCCATTCTGCTCCTTGGTTTACACCTGAACTACGCCAACTCAAAACAAAAGGCCGTCGATTGGAACGCCTCTGCAAAAAAACTGGACTTGTCGTTCACAAAGAGATGTACAATAACCACATTCTCCACTACAAGGACACCCTATCTACAGCCAAATCATCATACTACGCAGTTCTCATCAGCTCTGGCGAAGGGAGCACAAGGGTCCTATTCTCTACAGTGAAGAACATTCTACGACCACCGGACTCTCTTGCACCTCATCAGTATTCAACTGCCTACTGTAACTCCCTCATGTCATTTTTTAATGACAAAATAGAAAACATTCACCAGCAACTAACTTCTAACTCCACCTGCAGTATATCTCTCCCTGTTTTCACCGACCATCTCTCTCATTCTCTTTCAAGTTTCACACTTCCCTCTGCTGTTGTAATATCTGACCTCATCAGTAAATCCAAGCCATCTACCTGTCAGTTAGACCCTCTTCCTACCCCCCTGGTAAAAGCCTGTCTACCTTCATTGTCCTCCCTTATAACTGTCATCATACACTCCTCCCTCACCTCCGGTCTTGTTCCCTCACTTTTCAAATCAGCCGCCATCACGCCCATACTGAAGAAACCTGGTGCAGACCCCAACAATTTTAATAACTACCGTCCCATATCTAACCTACCATTTCTCTCAAAAATCCTGGAAAAAACTGTTGCATCCCAAATCCATACCCACTTGTCTGACAATAACCTGTAAGAACAATTTCAATCTGGTTTCCGCCCCCATCACAGCACAGAAACAGCACTGGTGAAAATCACTAACGACCTCCTCATGGCAGCTGACTCCGGACTATTAACTATCCTCATCCTCCTTGATCTTAGTGCAGCTTTTGACACCATTTCCCACAGCATCCTCATTGACAGACTGACCTCCATCGGGATCACTGACACACCCCTCCTCTGGTTTAAATCATATCTTTCTGGCCGCACTCAGTTCATCCAACTCAAAACCTTCAAATCACAGCCACTTCCAGTCACGACCGGTGTTCCCCAGGGCTCTGTCCTGGGGCCTCTTCTTTTTTATCATCTATTTACTTCCTCTTGGCAATATCTTCCGTAAACACAACATCCACTTTCATTGCTTCGCGGATGACACCCAGCTCTACTTGTCCTCCAAACCAACCGCCATCCTCCCTCCATCCTCCCTGTCTGACTGCTTACAGGACATCAAATCCTGGTTCTCCTCTAACTTTCTCAAACTTAATGACAGTAAAACCGAGGTTCTCCTCATTGGCACAAAATCCACCCTAACCAAACCTGACAGTTTCTCCATTACTATAGACAACTCTTCAGTCTCCCCCTCCCCTCAGGTTAAGAGTCTGGGTGTCATCCTCGACGGCACACTTTCATTCAAATCTCAGTAATATCACTCGGTCTGCCTATTTCCATCTACGCAAGATCAACCGCCTCTGCCCGTCCCTTGACCCTAAGACCACCGCAATTCTTCTTCACACCCCGGTCACTTCCCGCATCGACTGCTGCAACTCCCTTCTCTTTGGTCTCCCTCTCAAATCCATCCACAGACTTCAACTGGTTCAGAACTCTGCCGCCCGCATCATCACCAGAACCCCCTCCATTAACCACATCACTCCTGTTCTTCAGCAACTTCACTGGCTCCCCGTCAAATCCCGTATCGTTTTTAAGGCCATCCATAACCTCACTCCTCTGTACCTCTCCTCCTGCACATCAACACACCCATCCGCACACTCAGATCTTCTGCTTCCCTCAGCCTCATTGCACCCCCCTTCCGTTTAACCACCATGGGGTCTAGAGCCTTCAGCCGCTCTGCACCCTGCCTCTGGAACTCCCTCCCACCTGACATCCGCAACACTGACTCTCTCCCCATTTTCAAAGTACGCCTCAAAACATATCTCTTCACACTCGCATATCCACCCTGATCATTATCCATCACACATCCTCTGTTTTTATTTATTTGGTTATTTGATTGATTTATATACTGCATTGTCTTGTTTATGACTCTTATGCTGGTGTTATGTATTGTGTATCTTGTTTTTTATGTGTTTGTACGGCGACCTTGAGAGCCTTGAAAGGCACCTATATAAAATAAATGAATTATTATTATTAATTTTATTTTAACATAGCTAGAGCTATCCTCCGGACATAACGCGGAATATGTGGACTGTGCTCTTCCTGTGAGCACACACTGAAGCATCAGGGCACAGTCTGCATCCAGCCAATCCCTAGCCTTAGCTACCCGTTCAAAAAGCAAAAAAAAAGTGTCAGGATCACTTTCATTAAATTGTGGTAACAAGCACAAGTTGTTAGCATCGAACCGATGAGGAGACCTGGGCACCTGTTCACCGTGCCGCTCACCCAACACCGCACCATCTCTGACCATAGAAAGACGTTGTCCTTCCATATCCAGTTTGGCTTTCTCAGTCTCCTGCCGCATCCGCTCCACTGCAATTTCCTTTTCAAACTCCATCTCATACCTCATTTTGTCATGACTCAGCTGCAACAATAACATCTCCTTCTGCTGCTCAAAGGACAGTGAACTAGCCTGCAACAGCGGTTTTAACAACACCCCTCCTTTCTCTGCCGGAGACACTCCCGTTTCACCTAATACCGACACAATAGAGTCTTTTATAGTGCTTTTTAGCCTCTTATCACCGACGATTTCCACCGAGAAATGTTCAGCAATAACGAGCAGCTGCTACATTGAGAAATTGCCAAGGGCTTCCTGAGACGGAGCCCTGATAAATGCGTCTACATCCGCCATACTACCACACAACACCGGAGCTTACACTGAGACGAAAGCAAAAAGAAATGATTGGAGTTCCCCCCCGGACGAGCCCCCAGCTGTCATGGATCTCAGCCACAACAAACGTGCGACAGAAACGAGGGCGTGAATAGAAAAAGAGAGTTTATTCACTGCTGCTGAAGGACACAAACAGGCGAAACAAACGACGAAACAAGAGGTCAGCTGGTCGTGGCTGCTCTTCGAGTTGTGTCCTCCTGCCAGAGAGAGAGAGAGCGAGATCCGGCCCAGTCATTTATCCGGCTAGCTCCAGCCGCCAGGTGTCCTCAATCCCCGTGAGCACAAACAGAGGAAGAGTCATTAAAGGGCCACACACACACCCACCACCAGAAATAGTGAGGCAGGGGTCGTCACTGATAACATTAGATTAAATATCTGCCACAACATAAGTAACCGGATCAGAGTAACATTAAGTACTGTTAGAAATTAAAATCAATGTTTAATAGCATAATGTAGCTAAAACATACCGTCAGTTTAAATGCTATTTTATTCTGGAAAAAAACGGAAGTTCTCAATACCAAGCTTTTATTCTGAAAATCCTTCATGACGGCATCCGGGACTACCGTCCAAGTGGCTATTGACGCCGTTAACATGTATTAGATATAAAGTTATGAAAGAGATAAGGAGGAGAAAAGGCATGTGGAAGTAAGCAATGAATGTAAAATGTCGAAATCCTCTGTTTAACGCGATATCGGACACAGGAGAACGAGGGTGGAAGTCCCCTACGTCACTACAGCTCACAGAGAGGAGGAGCGAACAGCCAGCAAGCGGGAAAGACGAAGGCTTGTGAGCTCTCTTCTGCACGGCCACACCAGGGTAACTGCCCAGCTAATAGTCTTTTTGTGCCTACCCCTGTTCGCTCCAAGGTCCTGCAGTGGGCACACGCCTCTCGTTTCTCATGTCATCCTGGTGCCCATCGCACACTGTTCATTCTCAAACAACGGTTCTGGTGGCCTTCCATGGCTCAAGACACCAGGGCCTTTGTTGCTGCCTGTACAGTATGTGCCCGCGCCAAGTCCTCCCACCACCCTCCCTCTGGCCTGCTTCGCCCACTGCCGGTACCTAGTCGCCCTTGGTCGCATGTGGCATTGGATTTTGTTACTGGACTTCCACTTTCACAAGGAAATACCATCATCCTAACTATTGTGGACAGATTCTCAAAGATGGTACACTTTGTGGCTCTTTCCAAGCTTCCCACTGCCCGAGAGACTGCAGATCTTCTGGTCAACCATGTAGTTCGACTTCATGGGATCCCCACCGACATCGTCTCTGACCGGGGCCCCCAGTTAATTTCCCACGTTTGGAAGGCCTTCTGTCAGGCTCTGGGAGCATCGGTGAGCCTGTCATCTGGCTATCATCCTCAGACGAACGGGCAAACGGAACGGGCCAACCAGGATCTGGGGTCGGCTCTTCGTTGTGTGGCTTTCAGGAACCCTTCGTCATGGGTCCCACATCTGCCATGGATCGAGTATGCCCACAACTCCCTGCCAAGTGCAGCCACAGGTATTTCACCTTTTCATTGTGCCATGGGTTTCCAACCACCTCTGTTTCCAGCCCAGGAAGAGGAAGTTGCTGTTCCCTCCGTTCAGGCCCACCTTCGTCGCTATCGTAAGGTGTGGAGTGACACCTGAGCAGCCCTGCTCCGCTCCACTGCCCGCAACCGCCTCATCGCAGACCGCCACAGGACCCCGGCCCCCAACTACTTACCAGGTCAGAGTGTTTGGCTTTCTTCCAAAGATCTCCCACTCAAGGTAGAGTCAAAAAAACTTACTCCACGGTATGTCGGCCCCTTCATCATCGACTCCATTATTAATCCATCTGCAGTCAAACTCAAACTTCCCTCACACATGAAGGTTCATCCGACATGTCATGTCTCTCTGTTGAAACCTGTAGCCAGCAGTCCTTTGTCTCCTCCAGTGAGTGTTCCCCCACCCCCCACATCATTAATAATCACCCAACCTACACTGTCAGGCGATTGTTGGACGTTCGTCGCCGTGGAAGGGGATTCCAATATCTGGTGGATTGGGAGGGCTATGGTCTAGAGGCGAGGTGTTGGGTTCCCCGGCGAGACATTGTGGGCGCATCTCTGATACGGGACTTCCACCGGGATAACCCTGGAAGACCTGGTAGACCTGGTAGACCGCCTGGAGGCGTCCCTTAAGGGGGGGGTACTGTGGTGGTTGTATTCTCCAGCCACCTCCCTTGTGTGTGTTTTCCCTTTCCCTGTCTGTGTGGGCGTGGTGCCTGTCACTCCTGGCTCCCGGCTCAAATCTCCACCTGCTGCAATCAGTTGAGCACCCTCCTCTGCGACACACCTGATTTCCATCAGCCATTACGAATGGCATATCAGCAGAGGCTCCACAACCTGTCAGCGCCAGATCGTTGTTTAACCCCAGTGGACTACTCTCGAGTGGATTACTCTCGAGTGGATTACTCTCCAGTGGATTACTCTCCGGTGGATTACTCTCCAGTGGATTACTCTCCAGTGGATACTCTCCAGCCGGATTACTCTCCACGCTCCTTCTCCTCCAAATAAAACCTTTGTAACCACACTGCCGTGTCCTGCGTTTGGGTCCTCTCAGATAACCATAACAGTAGTTGGAGTTTGGTGTTTGCTAACATTTTTAGGAACACTTGGGTCAAATTACATTACTGTGATCTGATTAGTGTGCTCTGCAGGTTTACTATTGTTAAGTATGGAGGGGTTCTTTCGTAGTGTGTGAAATATGTGGTGCTTGAAACATCTAGGTATTTAAATGTATAGAAGAAAATGGTTTCCTGAAAGAGTTATTTGGAGTAAACATGTTACAGTGGGTGAAAGCAATGTTTAGGGATATGGCAAAACCATTAGTTGACATTAATTGGGTTTAGATGACATTTAAGACAGATAGTAAGATTAGGAAAATAGAGTGGAAAGGATTGGATTTATTTTACCTCAGTGTCTTAGAATTAACTATAGGTAATGCATCCCGAGATCTCTCCCTCTCTCTCTCTGCCTGTCAGAACGCTACGACCCCATCTTCCGACAAATGACCTCACCACAGGAGACTCCTCCTCCATCGAACAGACAGAGAACCCAAGCTGAACCAACAACAACAATAAGAACTGCATCCAGAACTATCTCCACCTGTGGCATCCAGAACCAAACAGCTTGCTGACAGGCAGAGATCTACTCTCATCAGTCCCTCAGACAGGGCATGAAGTTCCAAGCTGAGCCACGAGATTTGGCACAAGAGCAAAGTGTGGGACATGAGAGCAGAATCCGCCCTCCATAAAGCAGCAGAGAGACTGTGAAGGAGGAGATGAAATGCAAAGCAGTGCAACAACAGTGGCATGATGGGGGCTGCAGATGTAGCTGGGCAGATGGCTGCCTCAAAGAGTTATAGCTGATGGACAAAGGGGGAGGAGTCAGAATCAGAGGAGTTGGTCGAGAATGTGAGGAGGCCAGGGTCACGGCTTGAGATAAACCAGAGGAGAGGAGAAGGGAATCAACGGGAATGAGTGAGTTTACACATAAACACACTTATTATAAGCGCACATTGAAAGAACTTGAATTGACTTGATAAATAAGTGAAGGTAAAAAGTTGTATTAACCATGAATTAATCAATTGGTAAATTAAAAATAGCAGGAAAGAGGAAACTATTAAGGTAAAATGAGAATCATCCTAAAACACACTGAGGGATAAAGGGGGATATATGACAGAATAGAACCATATTCTTCAATCTTTTCATCATGTTAACAAATCATTCTTCAAGAGATTTTGATTCACTTGTGAATAAAGTAGTGATCTTAGTTGTTACAATGTTGAACACCATTAAAGGGATAGTTTTAGGAACCGCTCTATAAGACAAACCTTTATTTGAATGGATAATGTTAGAGGGAGAGCTAGTGCCAAGCCAAATATAATTCCAATCTATAGAGTATTGATTTCACCATTGTGGCATAGTTATTACCATAGGAGGGCTTTAGGATGGAAATATGAAATGACTTCTGTTTTTAGATCCATGATAAAGTAGGGAGTAGTTGTTGCGTGTTCGGACACCCTGGGTTCCACACACTGCTAAAGAGGTTAACATTGTTTTTAAGTAGACCAGAATTGAAGATAAATGCGTATAATGAGCTATGAAATGCAGAGCTACACAGATCCTTGTGATGTTTTGACACAAGATAATAGTTAAGTACAGAAGTTTCTGAAATAGATCTATTAGACATTTTAATATAGATTAGGTGTTAATAAACTGCAGTAGTAGTACTATAAGGAAGTGACATTTTTTGGCTAACACTTTTCAGGGAATGTGCGGAACAGCTGTTCCGATGAAAAGTTAGAGATATCTGGAAAATTATAGTTGTAATCATGAATTAATTAATGATGGCGCTCCATATATGACAGATTTTTGTAGACAAAGGATACTGGCCTATGCTGAAATATCAAAGTCTCTGCAGAGCACGACACATGGCCAAAAAGACTGAGACCAACTGACCTTTGACCCTGACCGACAGTGTAACTTGAGAAGACACTGTCAATGACTGACTCTGGGGTGACTCTGACCAAACTTAACTTTACAACCTGACAGTGTGAGTGTGAGTGTGAGTGTATGTCTGCATGTGATCAGTGCAACTGCATGATTTAAAACAATGACTAATCAAGCATGCTTTTGGACTAACACATTATTCTGGGGCTCCGTGGGCAACGAGTGGTTTCCTACAATTCCACACAAATTGGAAAACCATACAGGTGACCCGTTTCTAATCTACTTGATATTTCACTCCCACAGGAGGTGGCAGTTTGCAGAATGTGAAACTCAAACTAAAACATGAAGATTCTGTTTCTTTTAGGACTGAATGATGGAGAGAAACACTTCATTTCACTGAAGTGTTTACTGTGGAAATTATGGATGTACATTTGGGGAAATGATGGATGTACATTTGGGAAAAATGTTGGGTATTTTCTAGGGGTGTAACGGTTCACAGAAGTCACGGTTCGGTTCGTACCTCGGTTTGGAGGTCACGGTTCGGTACGGTTCGGTACAACAAGAAAAAGCAAAAAAAAGTCCCAAATGCATAATTCCAGGTTTGTAGTTATTTATGTTTGAACAGTAGTGCAAGTTTCAGTTTAAAAATAAAGAACTCTGACATTTTGAATAATTAACTGTATTAAACAGTTAAAAACAAACCATACACAGTACACTCAGATGGCCATATTATCTATAATGGCTGATGTCAAACAAAACAAACAGTTTCATCAAGCTGTAAAACTAAAAAGAATGTCTTGAAAATATGACATCATAAATAATAAGAAAGTGTTTCAAGAGCGCAAAGTCATTGAAAAACATATGCCAAAAGCTTCCGTTATTTATTTTGGTCTCTCGGCTCTCATGTCTATTGGCTTCTTAAAAACAGCGGGGATCAGCTGTTGAACTGCTGTTGTCTTTTGCCGGGCTCCGGCAAATCTGGGTGATGCCTTCTGATATGATTTAGCATGTTTGGCGTGTGTTTCCATTTGCATACCGCACCACTGTAGAACAACCGCGACACACCCCCGACACACCGTCCTCGTCCGATCCACCACTCGCACACTTAATTGTTATTGTAGTCCACAGGGAACCCGAAATGTTCCCACACAGCTGATTTAAAAGAAGCAGGTGGGTTCTAGCTCCTGTGTGTTATCTGAACTCGCCATACTAACTTTTCTTCTTCTTGTATTTTGTTCGTGTTGTTGTTGTTTTTCTTCTTGTTCTTCATTTGTCGTTTAAGGGCGGCTGGCAAACAGCTTTTAGGCGCAATACCGCCCCCTAGATCATATATAGTGTAGTGGATACTGCCTTGAATGAAAGACTTTTTAAAAAAAGGCGTATTCGTCGTGTGACTGCGTGTGCCGAACCGTGACGTCTGAACCGTGACGGTACGGGACGAATACGGATACCGTTACACCCCTAGTATTTTCTTATAATCCCTTATTACCTGAAGGTTTTCTTCCCATACAGGATTTTAGTTACACATGAGTTCTGTGTAAAAAGGGGGAGTGTACACTTCACAATGTACATTTTTCATTTAGGGATGGAAGGGAACCGGCTGCCCCAACTCGATTGTTCAATCTGACCATTGATTGACAGTTTTAGAATTGACCTGCTCCATATCTGGGGATAAGATACTGTTTGATGAATGTTGACATGTTTCTAATATTGATTGAGTTATAACAGGTAACACAGATGCAGAATCAGTGGCCAAGGGGCTACTGTGAGAGATGTAATTTCAGAATGGAATACTGATGAAGTTGACAGGTGAGTAATGTTTCAACAGGTATTAAAGTAACTGAGGTTTGAAATGTACAAAGAACATATTACAGTTAAAGCTAAAACATAGTAATGTAATGAGACAGAATGTAATTTAGACAACATTATGTAACTAGCCTGGTAAAGAAGTAAAAGCCATATACTTTATTGTTTAGGTCATTATGGGGATATACATTTCATCTAAATTCATAATAAAAAGACATTTGATGACAGTTTGTTGGAATTCTGTATTCATTTTTTCAGCTTGATAATATCTAAGCACTGACCGGTAGAAGCAGTATCACCAGGAAAGCATTCACTTTGTCAGTATCAGGATTTTGGTTGTTTTTGAATCCATAACATTAGTGTGTTTCTTTACCAGAAACATTAGCAGTTCATAATATATATAGATTTTAAATTGGATCTCAGGGATTTCATTAAGAATAACACAGATGCTTGTCAGAAATTCAGAGCTATTGAAATATGTTATTTGGTTCACCTAGAGATGTTGGAGTTTTGTTTTGTTGCCATAGGCCAAGTATTAAGATTCTGAAGCTGCACTGGCAGATAGGAGGGCTACAATTAATTTAGAAAACCTGTTCACAGACGTCTGTTGTTTTTAAGAGACCCCACCAACAGGCTCCACGCGGCTTACGCAGTGGTGGGTCAAACAGCGGAGGGACCCGGAGCCCTGAGCGTAGGCTTGAGGGATTTGTATCAGATTTTTCCACACAGGTTGGTGATGCTAAAGGGAGACGCAGGAGGCGGACACAGCGGAGTTCGTCTGGTTGAAGGTCATCAGGACAAAGTGGCTCAACCCCAGGCTCTCCGGCCCCGACCGAGTGACCCAGCGGATCTCTCATGCCGTCCGCGTGGGAGGAAAGGGGGACAGCTCGTACCACGTGAGCCAGTGTGCGGCGGGGAAACCACCTGCTAGGACTGGGGACGACATCAGGACGGACGTGGCCCTCGCAGAGGAGGTCGACTCGGAAGCAGCCATCAGTGGACGGGAGGAGCAGGATCCTGAGGACATCCCTACAGCAGACGACTCGGAAGCTGTCATCAGTGGACTGGACGAGAACGACCCTGAAGACATCCTTACAGCAGACTACTCGGAAGCGGCTGTCAGCGGGCTGGGGGACTTGTCGAGGCAGCAGAGGAGTCTACTTCTCTCTGATCAGTTCCACCAGTGAAGGGAAAGCCGCATCTCCCCCTCCCTATCAGCTGCCCTTGTTGGCGTATTCCTCTGAGGGGGGGGGGGGGGGGGGGGGGTACTTTCTCTGAGTACTAGAAAGACTGCTTTCTAGTACTCAGATTGCCCTCTAATGGTTCCTTCACTGCCATGGAAGGTGGTGTTCTGTTCCCAAACTTTCAAGTACTTTGGGTCTCAGTTTCTGATAGATTTATACAATATTGGGGGACAGACACAGTAGAAAAGAATGACAGTAGATATGTTTCAAAATGCCTTGTGTAAGTTTATCTCTTGAGAATGAGATAAAAAGGGGGATTGAAGATTATTATCATCTGATATTTGGGAAGAGTGTTACATTTGAAATGGCAGAAAGTCTTGTTGCAATTTCCAGAAATTGAAAGAGGCCCCTGGAGTTTCTCTGGTAATTATCAATAGTAGCAGTTAAGTGAATACTGTTCAAACAATACCTGTGTTTGTGTTTTGTATTGATTTCTCTGTTTTATCCTTTCATAAATGTGAGGACTAAACTTGCTCCAAACATTCTGGGGTGCTTGGAGTAAACAGTTTTTATTACTCTGTGGGGGAGGTGTAGTTAGGCAGGACAGTGGGCTCGGTGAATGAGAGTACCTTCTGCTTAAGATCTCCAGTATGTCATGTTTCAGGGAAGTCAGGGAAGTCTACATATCTTGATTGATTGAATTACTTTGTATTCATAATAAGCAGTCTGTGTAACCAGAAGCTGGAAATATGAGAGTATTAATATGTATTATCTTTGTGAACGAGGGGATATTCTTTAGACACAACTCAAGTCTCTGGAATGTGCAGAAAGGGTGTGTGTGTGGATGAAAGCTGCAGTAATATGAGACAGCTAGAGACTCTTGTTTCCATGTCCTCTGCTGGCTCGCGCTGATTTGCTATGACCACAGCTCCTCCTGGTTTATTTTCTGCATGTAAGCCTATTCTATCTTTTAGTTCTTTCTCTTTTGCTCCTGCCGACAAGATGAAAGGTTCTCCCGGCATTTGGACCAGAGCAGGGGGTGGGGGCCACCCCTTTGAAAGTGTAATGTATTCTTACCGTTTATCATTAAAACAGATTATTGTTTAACCCTCATCCTGGTTGTTTTGGGTTTTCCTTCTTTTAAAGCACACTCATATAGGATCGGCGCGGAGCAGAGATATCTGCCACAACAGTGTTTGTCTAGCAGCAGTTTAAGGCTGTTCTTAAAAAGTCCTTGTAATAGGCCTGAGTAAAGTTTAAGGCTTTATCAGTGTTTATTCTGTTCTATTTACAACCAGACATTGCGAGTGTATTACGACGAGAAATGCGACATTCGTGCGTTAGACGATATTCCAACCCAGTCTCACAAAAAAACGTGTAATAACTACGTTGGTCCACAACGTAAGGCAAGGCAAGTTTATTTATATAGCACTTTTCAACACGAGGCAATACAAAGTACTTTACAAAAAATGAAATACATTAAGAAAATGGCATTTAAAATCAGCATTAATGTAGGACGTAGTATTTCTACAAAAACGCCTCTGAAATTGTAAGATCCCTACGTTTTTTTTCACCATTCATTCCAATGGCTGGCGTCTGTCACGTGATCTTCACATTTCTCCCTGCAGAAAAAAAAAAACATGGCCGAACTTCGTTTTATTCTCGGTGTAAAATGCCTATTTAAAGTTACTTTGGCCATTAAAATGCGTTTTGATGTCATTTGATGCGAGAAATATGAGTTGTTATTTCAGATTATGTGTGCAGTGGATGTACATGATCTTTAGTTTGCTAGTTATTATGAAGATTACTTCAGGAAATTGTGTCTATACAACGTTTTCATTGTTACCAAGGTGGTTGCTAGGGACGCTGCTATCGATATTATTTCTGTTATGTTGTGAACAGTTTAATGGTGTTATCTTTATTGCTACCCCCTTCCCCGTCAAAGTATAGTGTTGGTCCACAGCGCAAACGTATTAGTTTAACAAAATCTGCATCTAAAATGGTGGCATAGAAACGTTATTTTCCCCTGTGCAATTCCAGTCTCACATCGTCATAAACAAATACCGGAAACAGACCGAAAACACTTTATTCCGAGTGTGCTTGCTTTTCTCTTTGAAAGTCATCACATAACGGCATTGTAATACACGGTTCGGCTGCATTAAATGTTACATATCTGCTGTAGTTCTCTATTTATAGAGCCTTGATGAGAAGACTTCTAGACAAACATGAGGAACTGCCGCCAACACTGGAAACGTGACGTAGATCATAAATACATCAAGAATTAAACAACATCTTACATTTCTTTTCACACAATACGTCTCCTTGCAGTATCAACACTAATTCGGCTGACTTTTATATTTGATCCAATTGGTAGATAGGCTGTATTTACACCATAAACGTGCACACCTGATACAAAGGGGCACCTAGTGGTTAAAGCATGTTATTGAATTTCATTATTTTTATTAATAGAAGAATCCCTATAAAGTATGTTCATTACTCGTTATTCTCTTCTAATAGTTAATTAAAGACTGTATATAATGACTATTTTGCACATCCCTTTCAAGATTTTCTAAGGTTTATTGACATATTCACAAACGGTGTAGTTATGCAATGAATGTAAAACTTTGTGTATACCTCCAGCAATGTTAACTATGTTGAAGCACTTATTTTAACTGATATTATACATATGTATTATACTCTTATAAGATGTATGTAGATAGTATAAGAAATGTGCAGAATATGACAATTTAATGGTGGAGGTTCACACATATTGAAAGATGTCTTGTGATGCACTGTTGAGGAACCTGTGACCCAAGTTTTTCATCTCCGGCCTTGTCAGGTATTGAACAATCAATAAATAAAGAACACAGAATTATTAAATATAAAACACAGAATTTGTGTGATTATACTGAATGATTTACAAATAAACACCACTGCTATTTACAACTGTTACACATGCTGATGTAACGCAAATGTTTCCAACTTGGGATCAATAAAGTATATCTTATCTTAAGATGATCGATGGCATGGTCCTTCTATAAAAAAGACGCGGTGGACCCGTTCAAATCCAGTTTTGGACAGTCTGCCGTGGTTCCATCCCATTTTAAGTGCTGTTCGAGGCTCGGCGTAACCCTCGGAGCACACTCTCCAATCACAGAGCTTGAGGACTATCACGGGGTTTGTCAAGCGAAGCGAAGAGAATACTTACTTCTGGGTGTAATATTCTGTAAAGCAAATGAGCTGCTCTGACCCTCGGTCCTGATGGACTCCAACTTGTGTTTATTAATCAAACAAATAAATAAACACAAGGATAATTATGTGTTATTGTTGAATAAATGGAGAAGTGCACAGGGGAAAATAACGTATCTATTGTGGTGATTGACATTATTCACCCACGGATCTATGGGTTAGGGTATTGTTCTGCACAGACATTTTAGTGAGCCGGACTTCCTGTCTCCGCCGGTCTTCGCTTCCCAGGCATGAAGCTGTTTACATGTGTTTTGAGATGCTAAATAAAAGTCTAGCTTGTACCTTTGATACCCCGCCTCCGACTCCCATCTCTCGGCACCACACTATGCCACAATTTTAGATGCGGATTTTGTTAAACTAATACGTTTGCACTGTGGACCAACACTATACATTGACGGGGAAGGGGGTAGCAATAAAGATAACACCATTTTACACAACATAACAGAAATAATATCGATAGCAGCGTCCCTAGCAACCACCTTGGTAACAATGAAAACATTGTATAGACACAATTTCCTGAAGTAATCTTCGTAATAACTAGCAAACTAAAGATCATGTACATCCACTGCACACATAATCTGAAATAACAACTCATATTTCTCGCATCAAATGACATCAAAACGCATTTTAATGGTCAAACTAACCTTAAAATAGGCATTTTCCACCGAGAATAAAACGAATGTCGGCCATGTTTTTTTTTCTGCAGGGAGAAATGTGAAGATCACATGACATAGACGCCAGCCATTGGAATGAATGGTGAAACAAAAACGTAGGGATCTTACAATTTCAGAGGCGTTTTTGAAGAAATACTACGTCCTACGTTGTGGACCAACGTAGTTATTACACGTTTTTTTATGAGACTGGGTTGGATATTCTCCTGATTGTGTTTGATTAGCGTCTTACTTTGTCCCATTATAGCGTGTCTTAATAGAAACGGATAAAACATAGTGACTCTAAGTCAAATATTACGTAATTCGGTTTAAGGCCTATAACGTAAAGGGTTTAAGGCTCATTTTTAATTGTAAAATACATAGAAGTGTTATAATTTTAAACTAACAGTGTTGGGTTGTGTTGTACGCTCTAGATTACAACATATCTCACCAGTGACTCCTTATGCTACAGTAAAGATCAACCAGCCATTATTCAAAACTCCCCTGTGAAAGCCAAGTGGTGTATTTTCAAATCCCTTTGTTCTTCAGGTTGGGGTTTTGGAAAATCAGTTGCCATCTTGTTTTCACCACATATTGACAAACAAACAAAGGGCAATCGCCATTTCGTGAAATGCAAATTCAAAGCACTCCTTTGTTTGTTCTTATGCAGCTTGTTTCACTCCAATGAGGCATTTTCCTGACCTTCATCTTGTGAAGAACGAATCATACTTCTTGTCACAGTTGGAACTAGAAGGCTAAATCAGGTTTTGGATATTGAAGGGAAGGATTGTTGTATTTTCTAAAACTCCAAACTGAGTTTTGAAGTATTTAACCAGGAAACAGTGTATAGGCTAATTTTTGAAGTATTCTTGTTGGCAACAGTGTATAGGCTGATTTTTTGATTATTCTTGTTTGCTAATGTGTTTTGGCGGTTTTGTGCTGTATTGTTTAACCATATTGTAATTTTCTTCCCATTTTTAAGATATTTTTAAGGAAAATAAGCTACTTCTTGTTAAATAGAGGTTCGTTTTGTAACGGCTATCCCTAGTGGATAGAGCTGGAAATTACAACAGCGCAGTCTGCTGGTAGAACAGTATTATTACACAGATAGAGGAAACACCTTAGGGAAAGATACAAAGAATTCTGAAGTTTAATTTTAAGTGTTATAAATGAACACATGCTTCATCCCCGTGATAGAATTGCAAGTAGTTTCTAATTAAGAAACTTTACATGATAGTCTTTCAAACAAGACTGTAGAATATTCAAACACAAATGTATTGAAGCTAACACAAGTTATGACATTTGCATAATTCCATACATACTAGATTTACACCAGATTTATATTTTTATATTTCAAATTCAAAACCATACATTGTAACATTTTTTATTTTTTTTAACATTTCTGATTTTAAAATCTGCATAATTTGTATTTATTAATTTACATTATAATTTTTTTACAAAAAACTTTAAAAAAAAATCTAATTTAAAAAAAAAAGATTTAAAAGTAAAAAAAAAAGAAAAAAGATTTAAAGTTAAGTTCGGATGACATAGGACAGGCATCACAAACTACATTTGTCCAAGGGAAAACATGTGTCCAATAGACATTATTGCGGGCCAGCGATTTTTCTATAGCCCAGAAAGGGGGGGTGCTAGTGGAGCACGCTCAGGTAGTGTGGACCGCATAAAGCTTAGCAGACTCTAACGAAGGATCACTTCTAGGCAGGGTTGGGAGGGTTACTTTGTAAATGTAATCAGTTACTGAATACATACTCTGAAAGTAATCAGAATACAGTTACGTATTCAGATTACTTTTAGAATACTTTTGGAATACTTTCTTTTTCCATAACAGATGGGTATGTTTTGGTGCACAGGAGACACTTATTTTACTGTTTTAATGGCTTATCAAGAACTCAAACACAACATCTTGGCGTCATTCTGGACAGCTCCCTCTCATCTGCACCCCACATAAAAAACATCACCCGGATTGCATTCTTTGTACTGTCTTAAAACCTTTCCTTGGAATATGTTATGAATTGTAAGGTGTGCTTTGAAAGGTGCCCCTAAATAGAATGAATTATCATTATTATTATCTGAAACGATGTAATAACTTTTTCCAGTCACTGCCCCATGCATTCAGCAGCAGGCCATTCACTTTGATTTGATCCCTTTATGAAATGTCATCATTTCGACAATTAATAAATGCTACATAAACGTTATCTTGCACATTTTATCTAACCATCTCCGTTTCTAACTTTCAATATATTTTAAGAGATCTCTCTCTCTCATTTGCGTGCGGGGGCGGGGCCTCACAGACGCTGCATCTGTCTCTCGCTCACAGACATGCTGCAGCGCTGTGCAGTGTGCACACAGTTCTGCCGGTAATGGATATTACATTTTGTGAGGAAACCTTTCCACCAATAATTCCAATAAGTATTCCAAAATGTATTCACTTCAGGTTTACGAACGTAACTGTAATCAGATTACTCATTTTTCAAATGTAACGCCAACTGAATACAGTTAGCCTACTTGATTTTTGTATTCTGATTACGTAACGCCGTTACATGTATTCCGTTACAACCCAACCCTGCTTCTAGGCTACTGTCCCGCAGGTCCTGCCTATCTGTTGGACTCTGTCACAGCGGGGGCCCTACTGCTGTGGTGCGGAGCGCACAAAGCAGACTCTTCACAACGAAGGATCATGTCTTCTTCAAGGCAGGGAAGGTTGGGTGGGGGGCGAACGCAGTAACCACTCCGCCAACACCAGTCACCCCCGTCGTGCGGGCCGGATGAGAATGTCTGGCGGGCCGGATGTGGCCCGCGGGCCGCCAGTTGTTTCATCTTTGATAACTTATTAATTCCATTCAAGTATTTAAGAAACATGTCACCAAAACACACCGTAGCTTGTAGGAACAAGACAAGGAGAAGGGAGGGGAAACTTCCAGAGAAGGCAGGGCAGACACCTCCAACAATTCAAGCTCAGGAAGAACCAGAGAATGCAGGGCAGACACCTCAAACAGTTAAATCTCAGATGGTGCCAGTGAATCAGATCCAGAACCGACAACCAGGAGGTTTCCGAGGAGGCACAGGCAGAAGACGTTTACGGTTTGAGGGATGTTACCATTGCAACCAAAGGGGCTATTGGGCTAGAGATTGCCCGCAACTACTAAGGCAACACCCACCACATGCACCAAACAACGGCCCTCAATGCAGATACCCCGGGGGAAGTTTCCATGATGACAACGGAGGCAGGGGGTCCCAGAGATGTCAAAGACGAACAGGGGTGACAAACATGACCCAAATGCCACTGACACCCTGGTATCAACCACAACAATGAGGAAGCTCAGAGGGCCAAAACCCCAGCTAGTGAGGTCAAGACGACGGGTTTCCACCCAAAAACATGAAGGCCGAAACCTGGTACTCGCCCAAGACGGAGGATCCTTACCAAGTCCTCCTGTTTACACCGACTGCAGTTCAAGGGGCGGCGATACACCTGACGTGGAGCTGTTGAGACCTAAAAACAGAAACTCGATTCTGCTGTCAAAGGGTTCCGGTTATTTTTATTTTGAAATTCAGTTCCTGACGGACGCCAAAAAAGCCAGAGATTATGGAATTAAACCAATAAATAAAAGCAAGGATAATTGTGTGTTATTGGTGAGTAAATAACAGTGTGTTATTTTGAAAAGAATAACAAATTAGAAGGAAAAAAAGATTTAAAAAATACAGATTTCAGTATTCTGAGGCTCTGAGCCCCATTATTTTCCTCACAGACGGCAACAAAAGTCCGAAATTATACGATTTAAAATAAAAGCAATAACTGTGGCTTGATATTGAGTAAGAACATGTTTTTATGAACCACACAGCTTCCGGTCTTCCACGACCCACGAGCCGACCGGAGAAAAAGACGTGCTGCAGGCACGAAACACATTACCAGTAGAAATACATTGCTTTTAAAATCGTGCTGTGCAACACGAAAAAAAGGGGAAAATCGTGTTGGTGAACACGAATCAATAGATTAAAAATCGTGTTGGTGAACACGAAATGCCATGAGACTGGGTTGCCTATCATGACAGGGCACCCACAGCCAAGTAACAATTACAAATGAATTAAGTCGGCACGGCGGCCCACATTGAAAATGACTTAGGCCTACCTTTGATGATCAAATCACTTAAACACAAAGTCCATCCTCCTGTCCTTTTGGATGAAGCACTTGATGGCGGGTCATGCAGCTGATCCTTTGCCACTCCAGTTTATCATTGTAACTCAATCTTGAAAATGACTCGGTTAATAATTTTGCAAACGATGTCATCACTCTCACTGAAGTGAGCCATCGTGAACGAACTTATGCTAATCATAAATCTATCGATCATAAATCTATCGATTAGATTTATGATTCGAAAATAATAAAAATAGGGTAGACATGTGGATATTGTCCGGCTGAACAAAACGTGCATTTATCTAACAGGTTCGTTTTCCACAGACCTTATTTCAAACTATTTTCCAAAATCCTATGGAGAAATCTCATTGCTTTCTGTCGAGGGAATCCGAGCGCAGCTTACTTCCGGGTTTTAGGATGCGTCACTGCACCACTTGCATAGACCTCACAGCGGGCGGAACTTGTCATAAAGTCCGCGAAAATAAAGCCCGCCCATTTAGAGGGAAGATATTTTTCATTTGTAAAAATGTGTGGCAGCGATTAAAAACAAAACAAGATTTCTAACTTATATAAAAAATGTCAGGCCCAGTCAAATTGCCCATCGATCTAATCAATGACATTAAATTGATTCTTTCCCATAAACATAACTTTTCAGTGCATGATTTTATTAATCTTATTTCACTTTAACACCAAAAGAAGGTTTTTGTTTTTAGGTAGTTGTATATGTTAAGTAGCTAAGCACATCAGTAAATTATCCCTAAATAATTTTCCTGTGAATGCTAAACCATTTATAAAAACAATAAGATGTTTACAGATTTACAACAATAAATTGCATATTTATTTGTTAGGTGTAAGAGTGGTTAATCACAGAAATTAAACCATGGTATCAGAGCAACCTCCGAAATAACTCCGTTAAAATCTTGAAGTGATCAGTCTTTAATGACATACCTGGCTGTCTTGAAAAAGGTCTTCTTGGCGTTCCCCAAGGTCTTCAATCAGACACCTGGCCACTGCATCCCTTTTTTCCAATACTCTGGGCCTGTGAGGAAATGCATTTTAGTGAGAAGACTTATTTCTGCATTTTCATATTCTTGAATGAAACATTTAAATAAATGTACCTCATCAATTGTGCTCAGAAGAGGGCGCATCCTGGAGCCAGCATCTCCTCCTTTGGCACGCATCAGCTGGAGCGAGTGGTGTTAGTGTACCCATCCAGTTTCAGCATCAGGGTCTCTTCCAGTGAAAGAGTTGTTATGTGTCGGAACCATGGTCGGAACTCCTCCTTGATCTAATAAAAAGCATAGGGGACAATACTCATTACTCACAACAGTGAGTTGAAATGGGAAAAAAAACGTAACGTTCTCACCTGAGCCTCATTGAATAAACCAGGCCATCTCTCCTTGAAGACACTGACACGTGGGCTGAGGGTCACCACCTCCACTCCACTACGAATTGTCTGCAGGATTTAAAATGTATAGGACTTAGGTGCTGTCTCTGAGGATGTTACACTTATATTCACATTTCTTACAATGAACATTACCAACAAAATAACACAATTAAACATGTATATGTAGAACAATCCTAAAATATATAACCATGAGCTTTGGCTCTGCTCCGTGGTAATCTATCCAGTCCTCACGATAATATACAGTAAGCTTAAGGCGAGACACGGCAGGCAAAAACATTGTTGTTCAAGTACTGGTACATTTTGAGATTTTGTGCTATTTTGATTCTATAACACGTTTTCTTTCAGGCTTTTAGAAGGAAAACGTACAAAATACACATTTAAGTGTTTATTTTACTATAGTTTGTCTATTTGCGTCTGTAGATTTCTTCTAAATTCACCAAAAGTTAGCATTCTAACGTAACATAAAGTACCGCGACCGCTGTGTTCACCATGTCATCAGAGGTATCGCTGGAAAGCTGTGTCTCTCCTGCACAATCTCATCGGATCCAAATATGGTCATTTCCTTTGTATCAGCAACCAATCGTGAAAGCACAAAGAGGTCTTAAACCAAGAAACGAAATCTCATTGGCTAGTGTCAATTTCTAACAACGTGATGCATCACGTGGTGTGCTAAAAGACTTCCTGGTTAGCTTTCCGCTAGAAATTGAAATCTCAAAATGGCAAAAGAACGGCGAAAAAAACGTTCACAGAGAAGACGACAACAATTGTCACTTGCACGAAGCAAGGTTATACAAAAAACAAATGACCCCGAACATGAAATACCTTCACGGAGTGCGTCGATGCGCAAGCTGTCATCCAAAGAACAGGAGGGTTTAGCTAGCGCCTCACTGCAATCTTTAAAGGTCGTTTTCTCAAAATGAGTTTTTTCTCCTACTCTGAGTTCGAAATTTCAACTTCAGTAGCACGTACATACACCAAACCTTCCAGTTATATTCCGAAGGCTTTTACAGAAGGGTTTGGTCATATGTCATTCATAGCCTGAATTATACAACATTGTATACCTAAAAACATGGCGAAAATTGATATTTTAGGGCTGTTGACAGTATTTTCTGATTTATGGAGTGATAAAAAGAGATATCCAATATCCCTTCTGTAAAAGCCTTAGATGCTAATATGACTACAAAATGAAACAATAATTTTGAACCTGGCTTTATCCAAAGTTCAGATTTCGATTCCTGAAATGTGTTAAAATATGTGCATATTTAATGAGATGATGGCTCATTTGCATATTTAAACATGCTATTTCAGAAAACTTGTAATACAAAAAACAATTGCCTTATTGTACGTAATTAACTGGAGAAATGTCTAGCTGATACCTTTAAGTTGAAAAAATTACCCTATTCACCTGGGATGTCTCGCCTTAAAGAGCCTGTGACACGAGTTTCCCCCATCATCCAAACCCATCATTTTGAGTAAATATTGTCCCCTTGAAAACCGTTACTGAATTGATTTTCGATATTTGTACTTTGATAACCATTAATCTGCCCTTCAATGTTGACCATTTTCTGGATCTTCTCGGGGATTCTTCAAGTCCCGCCAAATTATGTGTGACGTCATTGCAGGCACAGCGCTCCAGCTGCACCGTTCAGGATCCCAGCATCTGAGTGTAAACGCACGATGGCGCACAAGCAAGCTCAGACAGCGATTTTGAACGTGTCTGAGAGCTCATATGAGGCTGAAGGATCGGTTTATGTTGTATCTGTTAGAAGTTTAGGAATTAGGTGCGTCAATATGGGCGAGCATTGTGTGATTTAGAAAGTTTGATACAGTGTATTGTTGGTATATTCATTTTTATATCACCCATATAAGAGGTGTGTTACATCAAGTTATCACTAATATATGTGTGGTTGTATACATTCCTGTGTGTTCATAGTTGAAGGAACAAAGTACATTTTTCCTCTTAAATATAGAGAGGTTTTTTATATATATTCAAACTAAGTTCCTTTTTGTCTTAAAAGTAGCGTAGCGCAATAGTCTTTTTCTTCCACTTTACATATAATCAAAAGGGTGTTTTTTTTGGCTATTTGTGAGTTCTGTTTGGAGTGAAAAGATTACCCACTGAGTGTTCTTCAGGAATGTTGCCAAATAACAGGTTTTATGACACTGGGTGGGGGAAGGAAACATATTCTGTTTAAGATCTCCAGTAAGTCTACATATCTTGAATGATATATGTGTGTTTAATTACTTTATATATGTGTGTTTAATTACGTTGTATTAATAATAGCAGTGTGTAAACAAAAGCTGGAAATAGGAGAAATGTAAAGATTATCTTTGGATAAGCAAAGAGGGTAGAAGTTAAACATAATTAAAGCCTCTGGAATGTGTAGAAAGGTGGGGGGGAAACCTATGCAGGAAGGATGAGATAACGGACACCAGATGTTTTATTTTCAGCTCAGAAACAAAAGTTTATCACCCCTGCTGGCACGCGCTGATTCGCTAAGAGAAGACATCTTTTTTGAATCTCCCAATGGGATGACCTGGGGTGAAGGAGAATTCAAGTCACCCCTTTTTGTGGTTTGGACTATATAAGTTAGTGTTGCATTAAGTTCGACCTCTCTTCTCTGGCTGTGAACGACCGAAGGATCTCAACGGCACGAGAACAAGAGCAGGAAGTACTTCCTATAATTATATTGTATTGCATTCTATTATTACCTTGTTTAATTAAAACAGATTATTGTTTAACCTGGCATCTTGGTGTGTTTTTATGATTTCCCTCCTTGTTATGATTTTGCTCCTTTCGCCAAAAGACACGCAGAGACAAGGTGGGTTCTAAAAAACCCCCCCTCCTTCTGCAACAGCATACAGTCATGTAGCCAGTGGTGGAATGGGACTAAAAATCATCCCGGGACTCTCGACCGGCCCACTTCGGTACCGCTAGTCAATTGTCAACGGGGGGAGTGGGGTATGTCAGGGGCGGCTAAGCCTTCCCAAATATTTGTGTCACTGCATCCTGGTAAAATACAAGTATAATGTCTGTGTCTTTGACATTAGCGCTGCTAGCCACCTGTGCCCTGTACTACGAAGCCAGTTCAACATGGACCCTGGATATGTCATCAACAAACTAACAAACGAGATCTCGCTACGCGGTCCTACGACGCTGGTTATCAACTCGGTAAATCAAGTCAGGGTTTCTCTCACCAGCTGAGAGCGCGTTCACGTCTAAGACACGAGTGTTTCGTCAACATAATGTGTTGCTTAAAATAATACTTCTGCATACAGTATGTGACACTGTAAGTGTTGCACGGCCAGATACGGCTGGAGAAGCTGACTCAGATAAGGAAATATGATATATTATGATATTATATGATCAATGATCTGATTGATGGTGTAATATGAATGATAAGTGCGACACGTCGGCATCTTCTCTGCATACGGCAGTTTAAACTGTATTTCCTTTATCCTGTAATATGACTTGAGAGATTTAAACTCCGCACACTGAGTTGATCTCTTTTCTATAGACGCCAGAGGCGGGCAGCGTCAGGTAAAAAAAGTTATTTAGCCTTCCCAAACCTGAGCCTCACTCGCTGCTTATGGGGGATGTGCTAGTGATTTATCCGACCGGCCCACTTCGGTACCGGCCCATCGGGATTCGTCCCGATGGCCAGTCCGCCACTGCACCCAGCCCACGTAAACTGTCAACGGGGGGAGACTCGCTGCGGGGAAACGGTGGACCTAGTGTCCCGATCGGAGTGGGAATAATAATAATAATAATAATAATCCGTGCATTTAACCATTAATTTCTCCAACATTGTGGTAAAAAAAACCACACGTTTAATCCACGTTGGTGTACTACAACTACAAAAAGCATCGGTTTGTTTTCTCATCAGGAAATGCAGACCGGCTCAAACAAACGATTTTTAATCATCATTCTCACGATCATTTAATGTATCATATGTTCGCCGAATTGACATGAAAGCACTAATAAATGTAGTTTCATCCACTTGAGTTTACAACTACAAAAATAATCGATTTGTTTTTATATCACATCCTACGGGAGGAAATTCAGCAGCTCTCACTACCGATTTTTAATCCTAATTTAATCATCATCTTCACCACGATCATTTATGTTCATGTTCGCCGAATTGACATGAAAGCACTGACAAATATGAATATACTGTAGTCAACTTCATTAAAACGTTATTAACGTGCCTAAACTCAGTAATTCACCATTTCTACGCATGACAACACACTTTGTCCGTGTTTGGCTCTCTCGCCGCACAGTGAAGCGTTCCCGCATTGACGTCACTTCCGGCTTCCCCCAAAACTTCAAAATGAGTCGAAGGAATTTCCCCGCGATGTTCGAAATTATTGATATTTATCGGAACGGTATCGCACCTTCTTTTTTAAACTGACGGTTCGAGATGACTAGTAGCCCAATATTTCATAGCACAACAGTTGTTGGGATGCTGTCACAGGCTCTTTAATGTAAACATGAGTCTATAGGCTATTACTGCAGCTATACCTCAAAAAAGACTCACAAATCATTATTACTGTGGATATACGATTGTTATTTTTCACTAAGAGATAGTCGCGAGATAGTTGTCTCAGTATTTATCGTTTCATGTACGCTCATATGAATGCTCCTTGTTCACGCACGCCGGGGCTTGAGTTTAACAACACCGTGTCCCATTCATCAAACGGGACAAACTGTATTTCACTCTCACCATTGTTAAGCACAGAGCGACCGAACACAACAATATATATTACCCGGACAGACCCACGAGGAAACTGGCGGCCGACGTTAGATAGACTAAGAGAGATGCTAGAAGTTAGCTTCAACTTAGTTAGCCTTGTGCATCATTTGAATGTGTCCCCCGCAAACCGTTAGTGTACTCAATATTACTCAACCGGGTCAGAGTTCGTCATATTACTTGAACTGACATGCTATTTAATAAACGGCTACTGATTTTTGCAGTGTGCATCACGTATGCATGTCCATTGGATACTGTGTGGAAAATAACATTGGACTAACACACATTATATAGAGGACGACCAACTTCAAAGGTTGATTTAAACGAATGCCGCCTTCCGCGCGCTGTTCTTGTTAGTACTTAGCTAGCAAACAATAGCCTTCTCTGCTAAGCACGCACGATGCTAACGTGAAACACAACTTCGCTGGTTAGTTTACATTAACATACAACTGTCGCCGTGACGCTTAACTCATTTCAGACGGCATGCCGTCAACATGCACATTATTGCTGTAATAACAATTATTAACAATATGGAGCTAAACATCATAGTGCTTTACCCTTAGCTCCTATGTTAGCTACAGCTATCTAGCATCAGTGACCGACTTCCAGTGAGTAATAGTCGAGAACAAACTTAAATTCCTTGTCTAACAGTGAAGGAAGCAGACAACAAGTCTTGTGATGAACCTCAAAAAACGTGAACATTTATATGTAGGACATGATAGACAGTAATATCTTACCTTCCAATATTTCCACACACCAGGAGGAGGGAAGCGCGAAAGAGAACCGTTCCGCTGGCCTGCAGCCAAGAATCACCGCAGATGCATGCGCAAAGGGGCAGTTTGGGCCTAATGTCTTCAAGTAGATTTTACCCAGATTGTTTGTGTTTCAGTTGGTACTGTCAGAAATTAGGTAGTGTAGGTAGAATTTACCCATTCATATATATACTAACAATGCTCACTTATATACCTTGAGTACAATTTAAATGATTTGCTTGGATAATATATACTATACTACTACTATAATTTGGAATTGAAAAATGCACGACAATCGTTCTTCTCTGACATCATTACCAAAAACAAAAACAATGCACGTGCCTTGTTTGCTACCGTCGACAGACTAACTAACCCCCCAGTGTCAGTAGCCTCTGAATTTCTATCCACCAGGGCGTGCAATAATTTTGCCTCCTTTTTCACTGACAAAATTCAGAAAATAAGACAAGCAGTCAGTGCCTCTGCATCAGGAACAGCAAATGTGTTGTCTCTGTGTCCACTTAACATCAATTCAAACACCATGACACAATTCCATCAGATTAATGATAAAAACCTAGAGGACATTATTCAACTTCTGAAATCCTCCTCCTGCTGCCTTGATATTATTCCAACGGGATTTTTTAAAGATGTTTTGCCTTGCATGGCCTCAGATCTACTTCATATAGTAAACAAATCTCTTCACTCAGGTATTTTTCCACAGGCCCTGAAAACTGCAGTCATTAAACCGCTCTTAAAAAATAATAATCTAGATGCTTCAGTAATGAACAATTACAGGCCCATATCAAACCTGCCATTTCTAGGTAAAATCATTGAAAAAGTTGTTTTTCGCATTTAAATGACTGTTTCGATGTGTTCCAGTCAGGCTTTCGTCCAAACCACAGTACTGAGACTGCTCTTGTAAAGGTCTTTAATGACATCCACTTAAACACAGACAGTGGCAGAACTTCAGTGTTAGTATTATTAGATCTCAGTGCTGCATTTGACACTGTTGACCACAGCATATTACTAGACCGACTGGAAAACTGGGTGGGACTTTCGGAAACCGTCCTAAATTGGTTTGAATCATACTTAAAGGACAGAAACAACTTTGTTTCTATTGGTAAATACACATCTGAGTTGACAAATATGACATGTGGGGTTCCTCAAGGCTCCATCCTGGGGCCGCTTCCCTTTAACATCTACATGCTACCACTGGCTCAGATAATGAAAAACAACAAAATAAGTTACCATAGCTATGCAGATGACACACAAATTTGCGTAACAGTTTCAACAGGAGACTATGCTCCAATTCAAACACTGAGTAAGTGCATTGAACAAATCAATGACTGGATGTGTCAGAACTTTCTCCAATTAAACAAAGATAAAACTGAGGTAATGGTTTTTGGAGCCAAGGCAGAACGTATAAAAGTTAGCGCTGAGCTTCAGTCTGCAATGTTCAAAACAACAGATAAAGCCAGAAATCTAGGTGTAGTCATGGACTCTGACCTGAGTTTCAACAGTCACATTAAAACAGTTACTAAATCAGCCTACTATCACCTAAAGAACATATCTAGGATTAAAAGACTAATGTCGCAGCAGGATTTGGAAAAACTTGTCCATGCTTTTATCTTCAGTAGACTCGACTACTGCAATGGTGTCTTCACAGGTCTCACTAAAAAGTCTATTCGGAAGCTGCAGCTGATTCAGAACGCCGCTGCTCGAGTCCTCACTAACACTAAGAAAGTGGATCACATCACTCCTGTTCTGAAGTCTTTACACTGGCTTCCTGTGTGTCAAAGAATAGATTTCAAAATACTGCTGCTGGTTTATAAAGCTTTGAATGGTTTAGGCCCAAAATACATTTCTGATCTACTGCTAAATTATGAACCATCCAGATCTCTCAGGTCTTCAGGGACTGGTCAGCTTTCTGTCCCCAGAGTCAGAACTAAACATGGAGAAGCAGCGTTCAGTTATTATGCTCCAAATATCTGGAACAAACTCCCAGAAACCTGCAGGTCCGCTGCAACTCTGACTACTTTTAAATCCAGACGAAAGACTTTTCTTTTTGTCGCTGCTTTTAATTGAACTATTCATATCTTAGACTGCACTGTAACTTTTATCCATGTATTTTTTCTTTTAGTGTTTATCCATGTATTTCTTCTTTTAATGTTTATTTTATTAGCTTTTCTTTTTAATGACTGATTTTAAACGCCATTTTCTTAATGTCTTTCATTTGTTGTAAAGCACTTTGAATTGCCTTGTGTTGAAAAGTGCTCTATAAATAAACTTGCCTTGCCTTGCCTTACCCTCCAAAATCCTTTTTTATAGTGCAGAAGTAAGCTACTTGTACTCACGAGGCCTATTATGTGCAGAATCCCTCTCGCTTTCAGGTGGTTTTGATTGAGTGTCCACACGTGGACGGTTAAGGACTAAAAAACGATCAATTTTTCACTTTGCTGTTAGCAAATCATTTGGCGCTCGAGCTAACAGGAAGTCACTCAAGTGTCACAAAGTAATTTAGCCTATGGGTAGGTCAAAAATCGAATGGGTGCTGGCCATTGGCATAATCATATGACCTGTGTTGGCTTTATGTTTTTGGTCAAAAATGTGTTTGTTTCACATTTGCATTGATGTAATCAATAATATCTCTAATTTAATTTAATAAAAATAATAATAATTTTCGGGGAAAAAAACATATTTCTTGGGGGTGCTTTGGCAATACCTAGCTCCCCCCTGGCACCGCCCCTGGGTGAGAGGGGGATGGAGACGCTCCCTTCACTAGCGCCGTAACAGTTAGCTTGAACGAAAACACTCAGCTAACTGGACAATAGAACAGGCAAGGAGCCAAATGTATATAGTGAGAGGGGGGCGGAGACGCTCCCTTCACTACCCTTAGCAAAAAAATCTATATAATCCTATAGAATCTTGTAGAAATCTATAGCATGTTATAGAACATAGTCATATTTGTAAGCCATGCTAAAGAATTCTATAGAATACTATAGAAATATCTAGCTCATTCTGTAGAATACATTTGTACTTTTCTATAAACGTCTATAATTAAAACTATAACAATCTAAAGAATTCTATAGGACAGAACCGACTCATGACATATCTGTAGAAATCTATAGCATTCAAAGAAAACATGCATGACATTTTCTCTCTGATGCAACCTATATTCAATTCTATAGAATTGTATAGAATGATATAAAACTCGTCTTTAAATTGGAATAGAGAAAATCATAGTAATCTACATCATTTTGTGGAACTGAGCTGCTTTGCAAAAGCTGTACGGGTAATCCCTTTGAAATCTTTACAACTGTATACTGGATTATGTGCCCAATTAAATTATGTAACCTATACATAACCATATACAACCATACAACATATTGGAATGGAACTCTAAACTGAATGAATGTCACTGTCCTTGTATTCTGATGTAAATGCTCCAGAATTTCTGTGACTGCATCTGTATGTATACGTTGATCACTTTTGTTATGTAACTAATTATCTGTTACAACTGGAGATCAAAGCTAAGTGACATATAACAATATATATTGTTAGTGTGAGTCTGTTACAAACAACTCATTGGAGTCTGCAGTACTCTACTCTGTTTTGCAGTCTATTACACTGTAAAAAAAGTTCGTAATTTTACAGGAAATAACTGTAAATGTTTATAGTAATTATCATGTTTTGTTAAATAACTTGCAAAATCCTGTAAAATGACAGATATTAACTATAAATTAACAACCCACAACATTATTTTAAGTATTTTGACAACAACAAATAACGTTTATTTACATTTTTTTTACGGTCAATTTACTATATAATATTTACAGTATTTTTGCACTCTCAAAAAATACATGCAGATGTACGTAAAATAAAAAGTATTATCTGTAATTAAATATGTAACTCGTAATATAAAAGTGTATTACTATTATATGACTTTAAGATATTTCTTTGTAATTTTAAGGTAAACGTAAAACTGTCAAAAAAAAGCGTCAAATTAAAAAAATGTAAGTAAAACATTTTTACATAAATCATTTTCTCAATATTCGATTGAATCCACCAGAAACACAAAATATCCAATGTTGAAACAAAAGTAAATAAATATGTTTTCATTAAATTCCTAACTTACTATATTGTAAATATCTACAGTTGACAATATCATTAAAAAAAATAAAAATCATAGAAAGTGGAGAAATCTCTGCAGGGAGGACCCAGGTTTAAAACACACACTGTTATTTACTCAACAATAAGTCACAGTTATCCTTGTTTTATTTATGTGTTCTGTTGCTGTGTTTTTTTCTTTTTCTATTTCCACACAGCGGCATGCGTTGAAGCTTCCAACGCTTCTGCCCATTCACTTTGAATGGGGTGACGTCACTTTTAGCCGAACTGCATTTTGGGAAGCGACGTGGAGCGTTGCTGGCTTCAAAAGTTGAGCAATGTTCAACTGTTGGCGCCTCGGCAGAAGAGTCAGCTAATGAAATCCCGTTTATGCAAATCTGCCAGTACAAGCGCTAGCCAATCAAACCGTGTGTATGCTGGGAGAGACTACGCAGGTAATTTCCTCATATTCCAAAAAATGGAGGGACAATTCATTATAGCGGTAGTGAATCAGCCGGTGCTGTATGATCAGTCTCTGTTCATCTACCGGGATACAAACCGGAGGAGCGAGGCAAGGAGGGAGGTGGCAGAGACAGTGGGTGAAACTGGTAGGTTTTCGCCTGTTTGGGGATTTTATATCCAGTTTACTTCGTTTTAACATTGCTATTGCTTTGTATGTCGGGGGCGGGAGATTCATGTGATTGGTTGTTGGTCGCGTTGCTCGCAAAAAATCCCCACGCTTCAGACACGCCCACGCCAAGCGTCAACGCACGCTGCTGTGTGGACGCTCCGTTAGTCTATGGCCCCTACACACGGCAGCGTGCGTTGCCGCTTCAACGCTTCTGCCCATTCACTTTGAATGGGGTGACGTCACGATTCGCCGAACTGCATTGTGGGAACAAAGCGTAGCTTTTCTCACGGTGCTCGCTGCAAAAGTAGAGCAATGTTCTACTTTTGACGCCTCGACGGAGGCGTCAGCCAATCAAATCCCATTTATGCAAATCTGCCAGTACAAGCGCTAGCCAATCAATCAAACCGCGTGTATGCTGGGAGAGCCAGACCGCAGTTAATTTCCTCATATGCCAAAAAATGGAGGATAAAATAATCATAGCGGTAGGGAATCACCCGGTGCTTTATGATCAGTCCCTGTTCACCTACCGGGATACAAACCGGAGGAGCCAGGCATGGAGGGAGGTGGCAGAGACAGTAGTGGTAACTGGTAGGTTTTCGCCTGTTTGGGGAGTTTATATCCAGTGTACATCATTTGAATAGTATTTAGCCAGCATGGAATGTTGCGTAAAATAGCACCATAGGCATAAATGTTCATCATATAAAGTGTGACATGTAAAACCTTTTATGCAATTGACAGGAGAGATTCATGTGATTGGTTGTTGGTCGCGTTGCTCGCGTAAACTCCCCAAGCTCAAGACACGTCCACCGCCAAGCGGCAATGCACGCCTCCGTGTGTAGGGCCGGAGCTACGGTGTTGCCGAACAAGATATGGGCCGAACAACTGGTGATATTCTATTACGGTATAGGCAGATGTATCAGGGGCGTGGCCTTTGTCGAATAACCAGGAAATACACATTTCGATCGCTTCTTCTGTCGTTTACATAAATCTTTTGGTATATTTGGCTCCATAGGAACACTTATGCGATGCCGATATGCGGACAGCGAGGACTACAAAAAGACACACGAGGTGACCTCGGCCTCTTCAAATTCTGCTCGACCAACTCCTCTGATTCTGACTTCTCCCTCTTCCATCCGCTGTAACTCTTTTAGGCAGCCATCTGCAGCCCCCATCATGCCACTGTTCTTGTACTGCTTTGCATTTAATCTCCTCCTTTACAGTCTCTTTGCTGCTTTGGTTCTGGGATTGTTCTGGATGCAGTCTTGTTGTTGTTGGTTCAGCTCTGGTTCTCTGTCTGTTTGATGGAGAAGCAGCAGTCTCCTGCTTGGGTTAGGTCTTTGTTTTCTCAGGCGGGTCGGGTCTTAGCCGCCTGACAGGCAGAGAGAGAGAGTCCAGGTCTCGGGATGCATTACCTATAGAAATTTTAGCACATTGAGGTTAAATACATCCAACCGTTTCCACTCTGTCTTTTTCTAATCATACTATCTGTCTTGGTTGTTAAATGCCATCTTAACAACAACATGAATGTCTCCTAATGATATTACAGAAGTCCTTTAAAAAAAAATTACATTACATGTCACTTGTTAGACACTTTTATCCAAAGCGACTTACATACTCAATACTGTAGGCAATCCCCCACAGGAGCAATTTGGGGTGAAGTGTCTTGCCCAGAGACACAACGACATACTGACTGCAGTGGGGTTTGAACCTGTGCTCCCCTGATCACAACACCAACGCACTATTCCACTGCGCCACAGCCTCCCTGTAAAAAGTACTTTTAGCAACCAAATGCTACATTTTCTGTCATGTGCCCTAAGCTGTCCCTGCCACCATTTTAGGATAATATAGTAAGTTCATAGGAAGGAATGAGACAATTAAGCTGTCGTCACTCACCTAACGTAATCACCCTTTTAAACCTATGCCGTCCTTGACGGGCTCTCCGTAAAAATACTTCACTTACTATAAATATCTTACTTTGAATCCAATCCCTATTTTTCTATAAGGTCCCAGACTATTATCTTTAATACTTCTATAAGGTCCAAGACTCTTATCTTGAATTATTCTATAAGGTCCCAGACTCTTATCTTTAAATCTAGGATCCCGGACACCTAAACCATGTGCACACTTATCAGAAATATATCCCTTGCTCCCCCCACACTTCAGTTGTCTCATATGTTTTACATTACATCCTCTGTTCATCCACCAACACTCACAGTTTCTAACAGTCCTATTCTACCTATGCAGAATGTTGGTAGTTATACAACAGGCTTCTGCTTACCTTTGATTTTGGCCCTGTGAGTATTGATAGGAATCCGGAGGAGGTCTCCGCCGTCCTTCAGTCCCTCGGACTCGAAGACGGGAGTTCCCAATCGTCTTTTTTGAATCACGTCAGAGTCACCATTTTGTTGGGTTCAGAATTCCAGAAAAGACAGACAACTTCTAAGTTTAACTATTTATTGTAAAGAGAGCAAAATATATATATTACTTGGCCAAGGACTCATCACGTCTTTGGGAATCACAGGCAGCAAAGCTGTAATCTGTAACCACCAAATCCGTCAAGAGCCTCGACCCTCGTGCGACAATACATTTTATTACACAGGGCGTTGCCCATACATTTATGATTGGTCAAGCCTAGCTGAAGAGATACCGCGGTTTAGACTTGGTTCTCTTTGGTTGGTGTGCAGACTCCGATAGAGTCTCTTGGCAACACTATCCTCCAATCAGCATTTGGCCGGCCTGTGGAAGTCCCTGCCTACTCTGGCACCATCATACTAATTTGTTTTCTCTAACGTTTCTTCAGATATAGTGGGAAACCATAATGTTGCTTCCTAGCTTTGCGGCTCCCATACAAGTGAAGGCCAGTGCGATGTGCTGTTCTGACTACCTCTTTGTGTTCTC
The DNA here is from genome assembly GCA_902827135.1 of Harpagifer antarcticus. Lineage (NCBI taxonomy): Eukaryota > Metazoa > Chordata > Actinopteri > Perciformes > Harpagiferidae > Harpagifer > Harpagifer antarcticus. Next base: position 564,276 of record CADEHL010001266.1, on the reverse strand, counting down.
TCAGTCTCTGCACTCGACCTTGCTACTTTCAATATTGCAAGCTAAACACTTTCTCATTAAACTTTTCCCTTCGTTCCTCAAAGCCACATACAATAAGCACAATAAGCTTATAATGTAATAATAAGAATCAGTCTTTCTAATGTTATATAAAAATAGACTCCACAATAGCATAAGCCACCACCTGGCGATTGTGCTGGCACATCTGAAGTAGCCTTCGGCTAGCTTCTGTAGCAGGTGACAAGTGATCAAAAATACGACTCATAGTGTCTATAAAGTCGGTGAATGAGTAACATAGTTCAGTGTCTCTGGACCATTCTGCAGTCGCCCAGGCTGCAGCTCTTCCCGTTAAATGGGACACAATGAACGCCACTTTACCATGGTCTGATGAAAAAAAACCCTGGGTTGTGTTGGAAATGCAGATCGCACTGCACCAGGAAAGCTCAGCAATTTATGGAATCTCCGGAGAACCTCTCCGGAAGAGCCAACCGTAGTGAGGAGGAAACAGCCTGGCTCATGATCCACGACATGAAAGCAGTCAGCTGTGACTGACGTCATCGGCGGAGCAGTCTGAAGGTGAGTAATGAACTACTGCATCTGATCCGTCAGTGGTCGTATCTGTGCAGAGACGGAAACTTGGAGCTCGACCTGGTTTCCTACCAGTTTCTTGACTCCTTGGTTGATTAATCCCAGCTGTTTCCCGTGATGAAAAATCCTCACGCCTTGGGCTGACAGGGCGGCGTGAAGAGTTTTTGGGTCGGCTGAGTCCATTGTGGTCAGTTCGTTCTGTTACGAACTCGGATACACATGAGAAAAAGGACTCAAATGCACGACCCGGGAAGCCAGAGATAAAGTATATAGTAATATACTTTATTGCAAAAATAGGATATACAAAAAAAATAAGGCACTTTTAACGAGACGACAAAAAATAGGCTTCACTAAAGCGTAACAAAAAATCACTCACAAACGTGAGGAGCAAACTTATAATACGTTTTACAGGAGCATGAATTCAAAAAGAGCAAACGCTGAAAAGCAGAATTCTGGCATGAGGACAGGACAAGACGAACTGACAACGAACAGAGGGAAACAGGGGAATATAAACAGGCGATAACAGGGCACAGGTGAAAACAATCAGTCGCGGGGCTGATGCTGATGAGTGCGGGAGAACACACTAGAAAGAGAGTCAATGAAACTGAAGAGACGATACAAAACAGGAAATGAAAAACAATACAAGAATATCAACATAAAACATGACTGACTTGGCACTTTTGACGGTGCACAACAGTGAGCTTTAATAAACATTAGTTTGCCTCTTTACTTTATATTGTTTGCTACTTATTAACTTGTTTTCCCCCTGTCGTGTACTGGCCCTTAGCTCTTGTGACACTGTACATTTCTGATCCTGAAACTATGTGCTGGTTATACTTATACCAAAATGGTCAGTGAGTGAGCAGGAGTTATTAAGTATAATGATTCTTGATTTTCTTAAGATCCGTGATAAATATATAAAATATTATGATACAAAGACAATACAATTGTCTTGAGCAATTATTATAAGTCACTTTGGATAAAAGCAGTACAAAAATAAATGTGATGTATTGCCTGTTATCAACACCCACCATCACTGATTCACAGCATCTCTTCAATCTTGTTCTTTTGTGACCTTCTCCTCGGCAGGTTGTCAATCACCCAGAACACTGCAGCAGCAGATTTTCACTGATTATTTCCTGTTCTCCGACTGAAGGTGTGCTAATCACTGGAATCTGCTATGTTAACAACAATCGGACTGACACAAGTCTGTGAGACAAGCTCAGAGTAGAAATGAACACAAAGTAAGTGAATACATTCTTCCCACGATGAAAGGTAGATTATGTCAAAATAGCATGAAATGTCCACAGGAAGTATTATCACACATTAATGCTGCATTTCCAGTGCATTGTGTGCGGTTTAATTTAATTTCACAATTTTTTTTATCCCGGTTTTTCTTAGTACACACCGAGTACCGCTTCCTGTCCAGTTCCAACTGAGCCTAAGCGAGTGAAACGGAGATAAAACATTTGTGAGTGTTTATTAGTTTGTTTCTTTGTAATGTGTTGTGAATTTTGTTTCTATGAGATTCTTTCATTGTTATTTAATTTTTCCTGTGGGAACACTTTTACATTGCATGTTGTTGGTTTACCTTCTGTTTGTCATTTCCCACCCTCCCCTCACAGTGATGTCAGCATTGTTCAACCCAGGTCTCACGGCATTTCGTGTAATAGTCACGAAATATATTAATCTATTGATTCGTATTTCTATTGGTAGTATGTTTCGTGCCTGTTCCACGTCTTTTTGTCCGGTCGGGTCTTGGAAAGACCAGAAGCTGTGTGGTTCATAAAAACATTTTTCTTACACAATATCAAGCCACGATTATTGTTTTTATTTTAAATTGTATAATTTCTGACTTTTTTTGCCGTCCGCGAGAAAATAAATAGGGCTCAGAGCCTCAGAATACTGAAATCTGTATTTTAAAATCTTTTTTTTCCTTGTAATCTGTTATTATTTGGCGCAGGCACAAAACATACTACTAATAGAAATACATTGCTTCTAAAATCGTTCTGTGTCAGAATACTGAAATCTGTATTTTTAAATAGTTTTTTCCTTGTAATCCGTTATTATTTTTTGCGCAGGCACAAAACATACTACCAGTAGAAATATATTGCTTCTAAAATCGTTCTGTGTCAGAATACTGAATCTGTATTTTTTAAAATCTTTTTTTCCTTCTAAATTTGTTATTATTTACATTGCTTTTAAAATCTTTCTGTGTGACACTAAAAAAAATGGGGAAATGGTGTTGGTGAACACGAATCAATAGATTCATTTTGTGATTATAACATGAAATGCCGTGAGACTGGGTTGCATTGTTGTGGGGTAGTTGCGCTGGGAACAGTGTTGCAATTTATTGTTATTACTTGTGTTAAATGTGTTAATTTAATGTATGACAGATGTATGTGACAATTTAAGTACATCATTAATTGGTTTTGCCGTGATTCAGACACCTGTGCCATGTTGTTGATGATTTCTGACTTTTCTTTTCGTCTTTTAGAGAATACCTTACATTGTGTTGTTGTTATCCTCAGGTATGTTTATTTTACACAATCTTTCACATGTATTGTATTTGACTTCTGTTTTAATTCAATTTATGGGTAAAAGTAATGTTTTATTGGGAATTCATTGCTCTTGTTTAATTCTTTAAATAAGTAATAGCACAGTGTTGTCATAATTGTTGTGGTAAAGGACTTGATGAGCAAAGTGAAGTTAAAAGGACATTACAGGACTGTCTCCAGAAAATGAGAATATTGTGATAAAGTTCTTTATTTTCTGTAATGCAATTAAAAAAAAAATGTCATACATTCTGGATTCATTACAAATCAACTGAAATATTGCAAAGCCTTTATTATTTTAATATTGCTGATTATGGCATACAGCTTAAGAAAACTCAAAAATCCTATCTCAAAAAATTAGAATAGTTCCTCAGACCAAGTAAAAAAAAAAAGATTTATAACAGCAAAACACAATCAAAACATTTGAAAATGTCCATTAATGCACTCAGTACTTGGTTGGGAATCCTTTTGCACGGATTACTGCATCAATGCGGCGTGGCATGGAGGCAATCAGCCTGTGGCATTGCTGAGGTGTTATGGATGCCCAGGATGCTTCAATAGCGGCCTTTAGCTCATTAGCATTGTTGGGTCTGGTGTCTTTCAGCTTCTTCTTCACAATACCCCACATATTCTCTATGGGGTTCAGGTCAGGGGAATTTGCAGGCCAATCGAGGACAGTAATGCCATGGTCAGTTACACCAGTTACTGGTGGTTTTGGCACTGTGGGCAGGTGCCAGATCATGCTGGAAAATGAATTCCTCCATCTCCATAGAGCTTTCAGCAGACGGAAGCATGTAAAAAGTATTATCTGTAATTAAATATGTAACTCGTAATATAAAGTGTATTACTATTATATGACTTTAAGATATTTCTTTGTAATTTTAAGGTAAACGTAAAACTGTCAAAAAAAAGCGTCAAATTAAAAAAATGTAAGTAAAACATTTTTACATAAATCATTTTCTCAATATTCGATTGAATCCACCAGAAACACAAAATATCCAATTGTTGAAACAAAGTAAATAAATATGTTTTCATTAAATTCCTAACTTACTATATTGTAAATATCTACAGTTGACAATATCATTAAAAAAAATAAAAATCATAGAAAGTGGAGAAATCTCTGCAGGGAGGACCCAGGTTTAAAACACACACTGTTATTTACTCAACAATAAGTCACAGTTATCCTTGTTTTTATTTATGTGTTCTGTTGCTGTGTTTTTTTCTTTTTCTATTCCACACAGCGGCATGCGTTTGAAGCTTCCAACGCTTCTGCCCATTCACTTTGAATGGGGTGACGTCACTTTTAGCCGAACTGCATTTTGGGAAGCGACGTGGAGCGTTGCTGGCTTCAAAAGTTGAGCAATGTTCAACTGTTGGCGCCTCGGCAGAAGAGTCAGCTAATGAAATCCGTTTATGCAAATCTGCCAGTACAAGCGCTAGCCAATCAAACCGTGTGTATGCTGGGAGAGACTACGCAGGTAATTTCCTCATATTCCAAAAAATGGAGGGACAATTCATTATAGCGGTAGTGAATCAGCCGGTGCTGTATGATCAGTCTCTGTTCATCTACCGGGATACAACCGGAGGAGCGAGGCAAGGAGGGAGGTGGGCAGAGACAGTGGGTGAAACTGGTAGGTTTTCGCCTGTTTGGGGATTTTATATCCAGTTTACTTCGTTTTAACATTGCTATTGCTTTGTATGTCGGGGGCGGGAGATTCATGTGATTGGTGTTGGTCGCGTTGCTCGCAAAAAATCCCCACGCTTCAGACACGCCCACGCCAAGCGTCAACGCACGCTGCTGTGTGGACGCTCCGTTAGTCTATGGCCCCTACACACGGCAGCGTGCGTTGCCGCTTCAACGCTTCTGCCCATTCACTTTGAATGGGTGGGGGTGACGTCACGATTCGCCCGAACTGCATTGTGGGAACAAAGCGTAGCTTTTCTCACGGTGCTCGCTGCAAAAAGTAGAGCAATGTTCTACTTTTGACGCCCTCGACGGAGGCGTCAGCCAATCAAATCCCATTTATGCAAATCTGCCAGTACAAGCGCTAGCCAATCAATCAAACCGCGTTGTATGCTGGGAGAGCCAGACCGCAGTTAATTTCCTCATATGCCAAAAAATGGAGGATAAAATAATCATAGCGGTAGGGAATCACCCGGTGCTTTATGATCAGTCCCTGTTCACCTACCGGGATACAAAACCGGAGGAGCCAGCATGGAGGGAGGTGGCAGAGACAGTAGTGGTAACTGGTAGGTTTTCGCCTGTTTGGGGAGTTATATCCAGTGTACATCATTTGAATAGTATTTAGCCAGCATGGAATGTTGCGTAAAATAGCACCATAGGCATAAATGTTCATCATATTAAAGTGTGACATGTAAAACCTTTTATGCAATTGACAGGAGAGATTCATGTGATTGGTTGTTGGTCGCGTTGCTCGCGTAAACTCCCCAAGCTCAAGACACGTCCACCGCCAAGCGGCAATGCACGCCTCCGTGTGTAGGGCCGGAGCTACGGTGTTGCCGAACAAGATATGGGCCGAACAACTGGTGATATTCTATTACGGTATAGGCAGATGTATCAGGGGCGTGGCCTTTGTCGAATAACCAGGAAATACACATTTCGATCGCTTCTTCTGTCGTTTACATAAATCTTTTGGTATATTTGGCTCCATAGGAACACTTATGCGATGCCGATATGCGGACAGCGAGGACTACAAAAAGACACACGAGGTGACCTCGGCCTCTTCAAATTCTGCTCGACCAACTCCTCTGATTCTGACTTCTCCCTCTTCCATCCGCTGTAACTCTTTTAGGCAGCCATCTGCAGCCCCCATCATGCCACTGTTCTTGTACTGCTTTGCATTTAATCTCCTCCTTTACAGTCTCTTTGCTGCTTTGGTTCTGGGATTGTTCTGGATGCAGTCTTGTTGTTGTTGGTTCAGCTCTGGTTCTCTGTCTGTTTGATGGAGAAGCAGCAGTCTCCTGCTTGGGTTAGGTCTTTGTTTTCTCAGGCGGGTCGGGTCTTAGCCGCCTGACAGGCAGAGAGAGAGAGTCCAGGTCTCGGGATGCATTACCTATAGAAATTTTAGCACATTGAGGTTAAATACATCCAACCGTTTCCACTCTGTCTTTTTCTAATCATACTATCTGTCTTGGTTGTTAAATGCCATCTTAACAACAACATGAATGTCTCCTAATGATATTACAGAAGTCCTTTAAAAAAAAATTACATTACATGTCACTTGTTAGACACTTTTATCCAAAGCGACTTACATACTCAATACTGTAGGCAATCCCCCACAGGAGCAATTTGGGGTGAAGTGTCTTGCCCAGAGACACAACGACATACTGACTGCAGTGGGGTTTGAACCTGTGCTCCCCTGATCACAACACCAACGCACTATTCCACTGCGCCACAGCCTCCCTGTAAAAAGTACTTTTAGCAACCAAATGCTACATTTTCTGTCATGTGCCCTAAGCTGTCCCTGCCACCATTTTAGGATAATATAGTAAGTTCATAGGAAGGAATGAGACAATTAAGCTGTCGTCACTCACCTAACGTAATCACCCTTTTAAACCTATGCCGTCCTTGACGGGCTCTCCGTAAAAATACTTCACTTACTATAAATATCTTACTTTGAATCCAATCCCTATTTTTCTATAAGGTCCCAGACTATTATCTTTAATACTTCTATAAGGTCCAAGACTCTTATCTTGAATTATTCTATAAGGTCCCAGACTCTTATCTTTAAATCTAGGATCCCGGACACCTAAACCATGTGCACACTTATCAGAAATATATCCCTTGCTCCCCCCACACTTCAGTTGTCTCATATGTTTTACATTACATCCTCTGTTCATCCACCAACACTCACAGTTTCTAACAGTCCTATTCTACCTATGCAGAATGTTGGTAGTTATACAACAGGCTTCTGCTTACCTTTGATTTTGGCCCTGTGAGTATTGATAGGAATCCGGAGGAGGTCTCCGCCGTCCTTCAGTCCCTCGGACTCGAAGACGGGAGTTCCCAATCGTCTTTTTTGAATCACGTCAGAGTCACCATTTTGTTGGGTTCAGAATTCCAGAAAAGACAGACAACTTCTAAGTTTAACTATTTATTGTAAAGAGAGCAAAATATATATATTACTTGGCCAAGGACTCATCACGTCTTTGGGAATCACAGGCAGCAAAGCTGTAATCTGTAACCACCAAATCCGTCAAGAGCCTCGACCCTCGTGCGACAATACATTTTATTACACAGGGCGTTGCCCATACATTTATGATTGGTCAAGCCTAGCTGAAGAGATACCGCGGTTTAGACTTGGTTCTCTTTGGTTGGTGTGCAGACTCCGATAGAGTCTCTTGGCAACACTATCCTCCAATCAGCATTTGGCCGGCCTGTGGAAGTCCCTGCCTACTCTGGCACCATCATACTAATTTGTTTTCTCTAACGTTTCTTCAGATATAGTGGGAAACCATAATGTTGCTTCCTAGCTTTGCGGCTCCCATACAAAGTGAAGGCCAGTGCGATGTGCTGTTCTGACTACCTCTTTGTGTTCTCTCAGTCTCTGCACTCGACCTTGCTACTTTCAATATTGCAAGCTAAACACTTTCTCATTAAACTTTCCCTTCGTTCCTCAAAGCCACATACAATAAGCACAATAAGCTTATAATGTAATAATAAGAATCAGTCTTTCTAATGTTATATAAAATAGACTCCACAATAGCATAAGCCACCACCTGGCGATTGTGCTGGCACATCTGAAGTAGCCTTCGGCTAGCTTCTGTAGCAGGTGACAAGTGATCAAAAATACGACTCATAGTGTCTATAAAGTCGGTGAATGAGTAACATAGTTCAGTGTCTCTGGACCATTCTGCAGTCGCCCAGGCTGCAGCTCTTCCCGTTAATGGGACACAATGAACGCCACTTTACCATGGTCTGATGAAAAAAACCCTGGGTTGTGTTGGAAATGCAGATCGCACTGCACCAGGAAAGCTCAGCAATTTATGGAATCTCCGGAGAACCTCTCCGGAAGAGCCAACCGTAGTGAGGAGGAAACAGCCTGGCTCATGATCCACGACATGAAAGCAGTCAGCTGTGACTGACGTCATCGGCGGAGCAGTCTGAAGGTGAGTAATGAACTACTGCATCTGATCCGTCAGTGGTCGTATCTGTGCAGAGACGGAAACTTGGAGCTCGACCTGGTTTCCTACCAGTTTCTTGACTCCTTGGTTGATTAATCCCAGCTGTTTCCCGTGATGAAAAATCCTCACGCCTTGGGCTGACAGGGCGGCGTGAAGAGTTTTTGGGTCGGCTGAGTCCATTGTGGTCAGTTCGTTCTGTTACGAACTCGGATACACATGAGAAAAAGGACTCAAATGCACGACCCGGGAAGCCAGAGATAAAGTATATAGTAATATACTTTATTGCAAAAATAGGATATACAAAAAAAATAAGGCACTTTTAACGAGACGACAAAAAATAGGCTTCACTAAAGCGTAACAAAAAATCACTCACAAACGTGAGGAGCAAACTTATAATACGTTTTACAGGAGCATGAATTCAAAAAGAGCAAACGCTGAAAAGCAGAATTCTGGCATGAGGACAGGACAAGACGAACTGACAACGAACAGAGGGAAACAGGGGAATATAAACAGGCGATAACAGGGCACAGGTGAAAACAATCAGTCGCGGGGCTGATGCTGATGAGTGCGGGAGAACACACTAGGAAAGAGAGTCAATGAAACTGAAGAGACGATACAAAACAGGAAATGAAAAACAATACAAGAATATCAACATAAAACATGACTGACTTGGCACTTTTGACGGTGCACAACAGTGAGCTTTAATAAACATTAGTTTGCCTCTTTACTTTATATTGTTTGCTACTTATTAACTTGTTTTCCCCCTGTCGTGTACTGGCCCTTAGCTCTTGTGACACTGTACATTTCTGATCCTGAAACTATGTGCTGGTTATACTTATACCAAAATGGTCAGTGAGTGAGCAGGAGTTATTAAGTATAATGATTCTTGATTTTCTTAAGATCCGTGATAAATATATAAAATATTATGATACAAAGACAATACAATTGTCTTGAGCAATTATTATAAGTCACTTTGGATAAAAGCAGTACAAAATAAATGTGATGTATTGCCTGTTATCAACACCCACCATCACTGATTCACAGCATCTCTTCAATCTTGTTCTTTTGTGACCTTCTCCTCGGCAGGTTGTCAATCACCCAGAACACTGCAGCAGCAGATTTCACTGATTATTTCCTGTTCTCCGACTGAAGGTGTGCTAATCACTGGAATCTGCTATGTTAACAACATCGGACTGACACAAGTCTGTGAGACAAGCTCAGAGTAGAAATGAACACAAGTAAGTGAATACATTCTTCCCACGATGAAAGGTAGATTATGTCAAAATAGCATGAAATGTCCACAGGAAGTATTTATCACAACATTAATGCTGCATTTCCAGTGCATTGTGTGCGGTTTAATTTAATTTCACAATTTTTTTTATCCCGGGTTTTTCTTAGTACCACCGAGTACCGCTTCCTGTCCAAGTTCCAAACTGAGCCTAAGCGAGTGAAACGGAGTAAAACATTTGTGAGTGTTTATTAGTTTGTTTCTTTGTAATGTGTTGTGAATTTTGTTTCTATGAGATTCTTTCATTTGTTATTTAAATTTTTTCCTGTGGGAACACTTTTACATTGCATGTTGTTGTTTACTTCTGTTTGTCATTTCCACCCTCCCCTCACAGTGATGTCAGCATTGTTCAACCCAGTCTCACGGCATTTCGTGTAATAGTCACGAAATATATTTAATCTATTGATTCGTATTTCTATTGGTAGTATGTTTCGTGCCTGTTCCACGTCTTTTTGTCCGGTCGGGTCTTGGAAGACCAGAAGCTGTGTGGTTCATAAAAACATTTTCTTACACAATATCAAGCCACGATTATTGTTTTTATTTTAAATTGTATAATTTCTGACTTTTTTTGCCGTCCGCGAGGAAAATAAATAGGGCTCAGAGCCTCAGAATACTGAAATCTGTATTTTTAAAATCTTTTTTTCCTTGTAATCTGTTATTATTTGGCGCAGGCACAAAACATACTACTAATAGAAATACATTGCTTCTAAAATCGTTCTGTGTCAGAATACTGAAATCTGTATTTTTAAATAGTTTTTCCTTGTAATCCGTTATTATTTTTGCGCAGGCACAAAACATACTACCAGTAGAAATATATTGCTTCTAAAATCGTTCTGTGTCAGAATACTGAAATCTGTATTTTTTAAAATCTTTTTTTCCTTCTAAATTTGTTATTATTTACATTGCTTTTAAAATCTTTCTGTGTGACACTAAAAAAAATGGGGAAATGGTGTTGGTGAACACGAATCAATAGATTCATTTTGTGATTATAACATGAAATGCCGTGAGACTGGGTTGCATTGTTGTGGGTTAGTTGCGCTGGGAACAGTGTTGCAATTTATTGTTATTACTTGTGTTAAATGTGTTAATTTAATGTATGACAGATGTATGTGACAATTTAAGTACATCATTAATTGGTTTTGCCGTGATTCAGACACCTGTGCCATGTTGTTGATGATTCTGACTTTTCTTTTCGTCTTTTAGAGAATACCTTACATTGTGTTGTTGTTATCCTCAGGTATGTTTATTTTACACAATCTTTCACATGTATTGTATTTGACTTCTGTTTTAATTCATTTATGGTAAAAGTAATGTTTTATGGGAATTTCATTGCTCTTGTTTAATTCTTTAAATAAGTAATAGCACAGTGTTGTCATAATTGTTGTGGTAAAGACTTGATGAGCAAAGTGAAGTTAAAAAGGACATTACAGGACTGTCTCAGAAAATTAGAATATTGTGATAAAGTTCTTTATTTTCTGTAATGCAATTAAAAAAATGTCATACATTCTGGATTCATTACAAATCAACTGAAATATTGCAAGCCTTTTATTATTTTAATATTGCTGATTATGGCATACAGCTTAAGAAAACTCAAAAATCCTATCTCAAAAAATTAGAATAGTTCCTCAGACCAAGTAAAAAAAAAAGATTTATAACAGCAAAACACAATCAAACATTTGAAAATGTCCATTAATGCACTCAGTACTTGGTTGGGAATCCTTTTGCACGGATTACTGCATCAATGCGGCGTGGCATGGAGGCAATCAGCCTGTGGCATTGCTGAGGTGTTATGGATGCCCAGGATGCTTCAATAGCGGCCTTTAGCTCATTAGCATTGTTGGGTCTGGTGTCTTTCAGCTTCTTCTTCACAATACCCCACATATTCTCTATGGGGTTCAGGTCAGGGGAATTTGCAGGCCAATCGAGGACAGTAATGCCATGGTCAGTACACCAGTTACTGGTGGTTTTGGCACTGTGGGCAGGTGCCAGATCATGCTGGAAAATGAATTCCTCATCTCCATAGAGCTTTTCAGCAGACGGAAGCATGTAAAAAGTATTATCTGTAATTAAATATGTAACTCGTAATATAAAAGTGTATTACTATTATATGACTTTAAGATATTTCTTTGTAATTTTAAGGTAAACGTAAAACTGTCAAAAAAAAGCGTCAAATTAAAAAAATGTAAGTAAAACATTTTTACATAAATCATTTTCTCAATATTCGATTGAATCCACCAGAAACACAAAATATCCAATGTTGAAACAAAAGTAAATAAATATGTTTTCATTAAATTCCTAACTTACTATATTGTAAATATCTACAGTTGACAATATCATTAAAAAAATAAAAATCATAGAAAGTGGAGAAATCTCTGCAGGGAGGACCCAGGTTTAAAACACACACTGTTATTTACTCAACAATAGTCACAGTTATCCTTGTTTTATTTATGTGTTCTGTTGCTGTGTTTTTTTCTTTTTCTATTTCCACACAGCGGCATGCGTTGAAGCTTCCAACGCTTCTGCCCATTCACTTTGAATGGGGTGACGTCACTTTTAGCCGAACTGCATTTTGGGAAGCGACGTGGAGCGTTGCTGGCTTCAAAAGTTGAGCAATGTTCAACTGTTGGCGCCTCGGCAGAAGAGTCAGCTAATGAAATCCCGTTTATGCAAATCTGCCAGTACAAGCGCTAGCCAATCAAACCGTGTGTATGCTGGGAGAGACTACGCAGGTAATTTCCTCATATTCCAAAAATGGAGGGACAATTCATTATAGCGGTAGTGAATCAGCCGGTGCTGTATGATCAGTCTCTGTTCATCTACCGGGATACAAACCGGAGGAGCGAGGCAAGGAGGGAGGTGGCAGAGACAGTGGGTGAAACTGGTAGGTTTTCGCCTGTTTGGGGATTTTATATCCAGTTTACTTCGTTTTAACATTGCTATTGCTTTGTATGTCGGGGGCGGGAGATTCATGTGATTGGTTGTTGGTCGCGTTGCTCGCAAAAATCCCCACGCTTCAGACACGCCCACGCCAAGCGTCAACGCACGCTGCTGTGTGGACGCTCCGTTAGTCTATGGCCCCTACACACGGCAGCGTGCGTTGCCGCTTCAACGCTTCTGCCCATTCACTTTGAATGGGGTGACGTCACGATTCGCCGAACTGCATTGTGGGAACAAAGCGTAGCTTTTCTCACGGTGCTCGCTGCAAAAGTAGAGCAATGTTCTACTTTTGACGCCTCGACGGAGGCGTCAGCCAATCAAATCCCATTTATGCAAATCTGCCAGTACAAGCGCTAGCCAATCAATCAAACCGCGTGTATGCTGGGAGAGCCAGACCGCAGTTAATTTCCTCATATGCCAAAAAATGGAGGATAAAATAATCATAGCGGTAGGGAATCACCGGTGCTTTATGATCAGTCCCTGTTCACCTACCGGGATACAAACCGGAGGAGCCAGGCATGGAGGGACGGTGGCAGAGACAGTAGTGGTAACTGGTAGGTTTTCGCCTGTTTGGGGAGTTTATATCCAGTGTACATCATTTGAATAGTATTTAGCCAGCATGGAATGTTGCGTAAAATAGCACCATAGGCATAAATGTTCATCATATAAAGTGTGACATGTAAAACCTTTTATGCAATTGACAGGAGAGATTCATGTGATTGGTTGTTGGTCGCGTTGCTCGCGTAAACTCCCCAAGCTCAAGACACGTCCACCGCCAAGCGGCAATGCACGCCTCCGTGTGTAGGGCCGGAGCTACGGTGTTGCCGAACAAGATATGGGCCGAACAACTGGTGATATTCTATTACGGTATAGGCAGATGTATCAGGGGCGTGGCCTTTGTCGAATAACCAGGAAATACACATTTCGATCGCTTCTTCTGTCGTTTACATAAATCTTTTGGTATATTTGGCTCCATAGGAACACTTATGCGATGCCGATATGCGGACAGCGAGGACTACAAAAGACACACGAGGTGACCTCGGCCTCTTCAAATTCTGCTCGACCAACTCCTCTGATTCTGACTTCTCCCTCTTCCATCCGCTGTAACTCTTTTAGGCAGCCATCTGCAGCCCCCATCATGCCACTGTTCTTGTACTGCTTTGCATTTAATCTCCTCCTTTACAGTCTCTTTGCTGCTTTGGTTCTGGGATTGTTCTGGATGCAGTCTTGTTGTTGTTGGTTCAGCTCTGGTTCTCTGTCTGTTTGATGGAGAAGCAGCAGTCTCCTGCTTGGGTTAGGTCTTTGTTTTCTCAGGCGGGTCGGGTCTTAGCCGCCTGACAGGCAGAGAGAGAGAGTCCAGGTCTCGGGATGCATTACCTATAGAAATTTTAGCACATTGAGGTTAAATACATCCAACCGTTCCACTCTGTCTTTTTCTAATCATACTATCTGTCTTGGTTGTTAAATGCCATCTTAACAACAACATGAATGTCTCCTAATGATATTACAGAAGTCCTTTAAAAAAAAATTACATTACATGTCACTTGTTAGACACTTTTATCCAAAGCGACTTACATACTCAATACTGTAGGCAATCCCCCACAGGAGCAATTTGGGGTGAAGTGTCTTGCCCAGAGACACAACGACATACTGACTGCAGTGGGGTTTGAACCTGTGCTCCCCTGATCACAACACCAACGCACTATTCCACTGCGCCACAGCCTCCCTGTAAAAAGTACTTTTAGCAACCAAATGCTACATTTTCTGTCATGTGCCCTAAGCTGTCCCTGCCACCATTTTAGGATAATATAGTAAGTTCATAGGAAGGAATGAGACAATTAAGCTGTCGTCACTCACCTAACGTAATCACCCTTTTAAACCTATGCCGTCCTTGACGGGCTCTCCGTAAAAATACTTCACTTACTATAAATATCTTACTTTGAATCCAATCCCTATTTTTCTATAAGGTCCCAGACTATTATCTTTAATACTTCTATAAGGTCCAAGACTCTTATCTTGAATTATTCTATAAGGTCCCAGACTCTTATCTTTAAATCTAGGATCCCGGACACCTAAACCATGTGCACACTTATCAGAAATATATCCCTTGCTCCCCCCACACTTCAGTTGTCTCATATGTTTTACATTACATCCTCTGTTCATCCACCAACACTCACAGTTTCTAACAGTCCTATTCTACCTATGCAGAATGTTGGTAGTTATACAACAGGCTTCTGCTTACCTTTGATTTTGGCCCTGTGAGTATTGATAGGAATCCGGAGGAGGTCTCCGCCGTCCTTCAGTCCCTCGGACTCGAAGACGGGAGTTCCCAATCGTCTTTTTTGAATCACGTCAGAGTCACCATTTTGTTGGGTTCAGAATTCCAGAAAAGACAGACAACTTCTAAGTTTAACTATTTATTGTAAAGAGAGCAAAATATATATATTACTTGGCCAAGGACTCATCACGTCTTTGGGAATCACAGGCAGCAAAGCTGTAATCTGTAACCACCAAATCCGTCAAGAGCCTCGACCCTCGTGCGACAATACATTTTATTACACAGGGCGTTGCCCATACATTTATGATTGGTCAAGCCTAGCTGAAGAGATACCGCGGTTTAGACTTGGTTCTCTTTGGTTGGTGTGCAGACTCCGATAGAGTCTCTTGGCAACACTATCCTCCAATCAGCATTTGGCCGGCCTGTGGAAGTCCCTGCCTACTCTGGCACCATCATACTAATTTGTTTTCTCTAACGTTTCTTCAGATATAGTGGGAAACCATAATGTTGCTTCCTAGCTTTGCGGCTCCCATACAAAGTGAAGGCCAGTGCGATGTGCTGTTCTGACTACCTCTTTGTGTTCTCTCAGTCTCTGCACTCGACCTTGCTACTTTCAATATTGCAAGCTAAACACTTTCTCATTAAACTTTTCCCTTCGTTCCTCAAAGCCACATACAATAAGCACAATAAGCTTATAATGTAATAATAAGAATCAGTCTTTCTAATGTTATATAAAAATAGACTCCACAATAGCATAAGCCACCACCTGGCGATTGTGCTGGCACATCTGAAGTAGCCTTCGGCTAGCTTCTGTAGCAGGTGACAAGTGATCAAAAATACGACTCATAGTGTCTATAAAGTCGGTGAATGAGTAACATAGTTCAGTGTCTCTGGACCATTCTGCAGTCGCCCAGGCTGCAGCTCTTCCCGTTAAATGGGACACAATGAACGCCACTTTACCATGGTCTGATGAAAAAAACCCTGGGTTGTGTTGGAAATGCAGATCGCACTGCACCAGGAAAGCTCAGCAATTTATGGAATCTCCGGAGAACCTCTCCGGAAGAGCCAACCGTAGTGAGGAGGAAACAGCCTGGCTCATGATCCACGACATGAAAGCAGTCAGCTGTGACTGACGTCATCGGCGGAGCAGTCTGAAGGTGAGTAATGAACTACTGCATCTGATCCGTCAGTGGTCGTATCTGTGCAGAGACGGAAACTTGGAGCTCGACCTGGTTTCCTACCAGTTTCTTGACTCCTTGGTTGATTAATCCCAGCTGTTTCCCGTGATGAAAAATCCTCACGCCTTGGGCTGACAGGGCGGCGTGAAGAGTTTTTGGGTCGGCTGAGTCCATTGTGGTCAGTTCGTTCTGTTACGAACTCGGATACACATGAGAAAAAGGACTCAAATGCACGACCCGGGAAGCCAGAGATAAAGTATATAGTAATATACTTTATTGCAAAAATAGGATATACAAAAAAAATAAGGCACTTTTAACGAGACGACAAAAAATAGGCTTCACTAAAGCGTAACAAAAAATCACTCACAAACGTGAGGAGCAAACTTATAATACGTTTTACAGGAGCATGAATTCAAAAAGAGCAAACGCTGAAAAGCAGAATTCTGGCATGAGGACAGGACAAGACGAACTGACAACGAACAGAGGGAAACAGGGGAATATAAACAGGCGATAACAGGGCACAGGTGAAAACAATCAGTCGCGGGGCTGATGCTGATGAGTGCGGGAGAACACACTAGGAAAGAGAGTCAATGAAACTGAAGAGACGATACAAAACAGGAAATGAAAAACAATACAAGAATATCAACATAAAACATGACTGACTTGGCACTTTTGACGGTGCACAACAGTGAGCTTTAATAAACATTAGTTTGCCTCTTTACTTTATATTGTTTGCTACTTATTAACTTGTTTTCCCCCTGTCGTGTACTGGCCCTTAGCTCTTGTGACACTGTACATTTCTGATCCTGAAACTATGTGCTGGTTATACTTATACCAAAATGGTCAGTGAGTGAGCAGGAGTTATTAAGTATAATGATTCTTGATTTTCTTAAGATCCGTGATAAATATATAAAATATTATGATACAAAGACAATACAATTGTCTTGAGCAATTATTATAAGTCACTTTGGATAAAAGCAGTACAAAATAAATGTGATGTATTGCCTGTTATCAACACCCACCATCACTGATTCACAGCATCTCTTCAATCTTGTTCTTTTGTGACCTTCTCCTCGGCAGGTTGTCAATCACCCAGAACACTGCAGCAGCAGATTTCACTGATTATTTCCTGTTCTCCGACTGAAGGTGTGCTAATCACTGGAATCTGCTATGTTAACAACATCGGACTGACACAAGTCTGTGAGACAAGCTCAGAGTAGAAATGAACACAAAGTAAGTGAATACATTCTTCCCACGATGAAAGGTAGATTATGTCAAAATAGCATGAAATGTCCACAGGAAGTATTTATCACAACATTAATGCTGCATTTCCAGTGCATTGTGTGCGGTTTAATTTAATTTCACAATTTTTTTTATCCCGGGTTTTTCTTAGTACCACCGAGTACCGCTTCCTGTCCAAGTTCCAAACTGAGCCTAAGCGAGTGAAACGGAGTAAACATTTGTGAGTGTTTATTAGTTTGTTTCTTTGTAATGTGTTGTGAATTTTGTTTCTATGAGATTCTTTCATTTGTTATTTAAATTTTTCCTGTGGGAACACTTTTACATTGCATGTTGTTGTTTACTTCTGTTTGTCATTTCCACCCTCCCCTCACAGTGATGTCAGCATTGTTCAACCCAGTCTCACGGCATTTCGTGTAATAGTCACGAAATATATTTAATCTATTGATTCGTATTTCTATTGGTAGTATGTTTCGTGCCTGTTCCACGTCTTTTTGTCCGGTCGGGTCTTGGAAGACCAGAAGCTGTGTGGTTCATAAAAACATTTTCTTACACAATATCAAGCCACGATTATTGTTTTTATTTTAAATTGTATAATTTCTGACTTTTTTTGCCGTCCGCGAGGAAAATAAATAGGGCTCAGAGCCTCAGAATACTGAAATCTGTATTTTTAAAATCTTTTTTTCCTTGTAATCTGTTATTATTTGGCGCAGGCACAAAACATACTACTAATAGAAATACATTGCTTCTAAAATCGTTCTGTGTCAGAATACTGAAATCTGTATTTTTAAATAGTTTTTTCCTTGTAATCCGTTATTATTTTTGCGCAGGCACAAAACATACTACCAGTAGAAATATATTGCTTCTAAAATCGTTCTGTGTCAGAATACTGAAATCTGTATTTTTTAAAATCTTTTTTTCCTTCTAAATTTGTTATTATTTACATTGCTTTTAAAATCTTTCTGTGTGACACTAAAAAAAATGGGGAAATGGTGTTGGTGAACACGAATCAATAGATTCATTTTGTGATTATAACATGAAATGCCGTGAGACTGGGTTGCATTGTTGTGGGTTAGTTGCGCTGGGAACAGTGTTGCAATTTATTGTTATTACTTGTGTTAAATGTGTTAATTTAATGTATGACAGATGTATGTGACAATTTAAGTACATCATTAATTGGTTTTGCCGTGATTCAGACACCTGTGCCATGTTGTTGATGATTCTGACTTTTCTTTTCGTCTTTTAGAGAATACCTTACATTGTGTTGTTGTTATCCTCAGGTATGTTTATTTTACACAATCTTTCACATGTATTGTATTTGACTTCTGTTTTAATTCATTTATGGTAAAAGTAATGTTTTATTGGGAATTTCATTGCTCTTGTTTAATTCTTTAAATAAGTAATAGCACAGTGTTGTCATAATTGTTGTGGTAAAGACTTGATGAGCAAAGTGAAGTTAAAAAGGACATTACAGGACTGTCTCAGAAAATTAGAATATTGTGATAAAGTTCTTTATTTTCTGTAATGCAATTAAAAAAAATGTCATACATTCTGGATTCATTACAAATCAACTGAAATATTGCAAGCCTTTTATTATTTTAATATTGCTGATTATGGCATACAGCTTAAGAAAACTCAAAAATCCTATCTCAAAAAATTAGAATAGTTCCTCAGACCAAGTAAAAAAAAAAAGATTTATAACAGCAAAACACAATCAAACATTTGAAAATGTCCATTAATGCACTCAGTACTTGGTTGGGAATCCTTTTGCACGGATTACTGCATCAATGCGGCGTGGCATGGAGGCAATCAGCCTGTGGCATTGCTGAGGTGTTATGGATGCCCAGGATGCTTCAATAGCGGCCTTTAGCTCATTAGCATTGTTGGGTCTGGTGTCTTTCAGCTTCTTCTTCACAATACCCCACATATTCTCTATGGGGTTCAGGTCAGGGGAATTTGCAGGCCAATCGAGGACAGTAATGCCATGGTCAGTACACCAGTTACTGGTGGTTTTGGCACTGTGGGCAGGTGCCAGATCATGCTGGAAAATGAATTCCTCATCTCCATAGAGCTTTTCAGCAGACGGAAGCATGTAGTGCTCTAAAATCTCTTGGTACACAGCTGCATTTACTCTGGGCTTGATGAAACACAGTGGACCAACACCAGCAGCTGACATGGCTCCCCAAACCATCGCTGACTGTGGGAACTTCACACTGGATTTCAAGCAACTTGGATTTTGCTCCTCTCCAGCCTTTCTCCAGACTCTGGCGCCTTGACTTCCAAATGAAATACAAAACTTGCTTTCGTCTGAAAAGAGGACTTTGGACCACTGTGCAACTGTCCAGTGCTTCTTTTCCTTAGCCCAAGTCAGACGCCTCTTCCGTTGTCTTGAGTTCAGAAGTGGCTTGACCATGGGAATACGGCTATTGTAGCCCATTTCCCGGACACGTCTGTGAACAGTGACTTTTGATACCTGGACTCCAGCTTCAGTCCACTGTCTTTGAAGCTCCCCCAAATTCTGGAAGCGACTCTTCTTCACAATGCTGTTAAGGCTGCGGTCATCTCTCTTGGTTGTGCAGCGTTTCCTGCCACATTTCCCCCTTCCAACAGACTTTTTGTGGATGTGCTTTGAAACTGCACTCTGTGAACAGCTTGCTCTTTGAGAAATTTCTTTTTGTGTCTTACCCTCCTGATGGAGGGTGTCAATGACGGTCCTCTGGACAGCAGTCAGATCAGCAGTCTTCCCCATACTTGTGATTTAGTTTACTGAACCAAGCTGAGTGTTTTTCAAGGCTCAGGAAACCCTTGCAGGTGTTTCGAGTTAATTAGACGATTCAAGTGATTCGTTGAACACCCTACTAGTATACTTTTTCATGATATTCTAATATTTAGAGATAGGATATTTGAGTTTTCTTAAGCTGTATGCCATAATCAGCAATATTAAAATAATAAAAGGCTTGCAATATTTCAGTTGATTTATAATGAATCCAGAATGTATGACATTTTTGTTTTTTTAATTGCATTACAGAAAATAAAGAACTTTATCACAATATTCTAATTTTCTGAGACAGTCCTGTATGTTGTTGCTGTCCTCAGTGAAAATAAATGATGATGAAGTTACAACTTTGGAGACCACAGATTGGTCAGAGAGAATATTTACTAGTAATCATCAACAATTGACATTCTGTCCAAACCTGCAATTTAAAAAAAGCAAAGCTAACACATATCTTCTTCCTTTTGTTCTTCTATGAAATAATTCAGCAATTTTCACGGTAAAGATGTACCACAACAGTTTTTACTTGACATCACTCTGCGATCAGATGAGAATCCAAACTACTCTGAGGGTTTATTAGGCACACAAATATATGAAATGAAGAACTCCTTGTTCAAAGAGTATGTTACGTTAAACCATCCAGTGAAAAAGAGGCAGGGGACCTTTTGGTTGAAACACTAACAGAGGCCGTTTCTCAATTGGGAGTACACATGCTGCAGAGCAACTATTTCAAGTATACTACGTCATAGAGTGGCGCAGAATGCTGGGCATTTAACATGCATTTAAACAGTCCTTCGGCGCCACTCGATGACGTAGTATACTTGAAATAGTTGCTCTGCAGCAGTTTTATTTGCGATTGAGAAACGGCCTGGGACACCGTGGGTGTTTCTCAATGTCGAGTACGCTTGCTTGGTAGCATATGTCTTCCGAGTCACTGACTTCAGAAGCGAGGCAAGAATACTTCCTGGCATTCGGAAAACGAAGAGTGTGCAGGTGTGTGTCATAAGAGAGGCCCCGCCTTACATTTTCCGCCACACATTTGGGGAAATTGGTCAGTGCGCAAAGCATTGTGGGGATTTTAAGACCGCAGAGTCTACACCAGAGTTCCTGTTAGAATATTTTTTCGCCGGTCAACATGTCCGTTAAAGTTTAAATCTTCCGGACAAAATTAGAAAAGTGCAGGTCAAAGGTCTTCTTTGTTATTTATTGTGCTTTAAAACAAATTGATATGATTCGATATTAAACAAACTAATTATAGTAGATTAACTACATTATTCAAAAGTGTTCAGAAACTTACAATAATACGGGAATAATAAACGGAGCGCTCTCCCTCTCCTGACATCCCGTCAGTATCATGCAGCTCGCGGATCCAATAATGAGTGACCCGACAGTAAAACTAAACATATCTATAACGAGTTTAGGTAGTTTGAGAGGTCATTCAAATAGCTACGTGTGCTATTCTAACCTGTTGTGTGTTTTGTTCCGCTCACCGCTGCATGTGATCATGCAGAGCTGCGTGTCGACTCGTCAGCAGCAGCTTATCTCTCTCTCCCGTCAGATTAGACTTCACTCGCGTTTATGTCCATATTGATCAGATCTAGCTAGTTCTAGCTAATGATAGGACTACCTGCTTATTAAAAGACACCTAAACAATAAGCGTCGCTATGCAACCGGGTGAGGCCGCAAAGTATAGCCCAGCATTATGCATTTGTTTACATGCCCACCGGAACCCCGAGGCATTACCAACAGATCAACGCACAATCAACCCATACAGGACATCGCTTTCTCCACATTACGTGTGAGACAGGTTAGACATTAGAATTGACTATTCTTGTCTGTCACATACTCTTTTGTCTGTCACATAAATGGCGCAAGTTGCGCAACTGATGTGGTATTGCGCTAAGCGGAAATTATTTTGAACGGACACTTTGACCGGAGAGATTTTGATTTGCCGGTCTTCAGCATATTTTACTGGTCGTAGTCCGGTAATTAACGGCTAACGGGAACTCTGGTCTACACATGTGCAGCCTCGACATTTCTCGCTACGAAGTATGCCGGGCTCGGTAGAATTCCAAGTATGCTGGACATTGGAACAGTCATTCGGCGGCACTCGATGACGTAGTATGCTTGAAATAGTGGCTCTGGAGCAGCTTTACTCGACATTGAGAAACACCCCGTATGGGCTCTGGCAGTGTTTAAAGACTGGTTATTGGAAAATAAAATGTGAACAAACTTTGACAGTTACAGGAAACCTCGATCTGTGCTGCCATCATTTTAAGTTATGTTGCTTGAATTTTAAGTTTGGCTTCACGTAGGGATCATGATCACCATGTGTTCTTTTTCATTAATGACTGCCCCGCTGCACATTACTCACCGTCCGATAAGGATATCTAGATGAATTTGGAACCTTCCGTGTACTTGAGTTCACCTTAATTTAACGATAAGAGAACATTTCTTTATTTCCATTTCTCATTCAGTATGTGAGTGTTTGTATTGCTTGTTGACTTATTACTTTTGTACAAACATTTGTCTCCCTCTTCAAGCTAGTGTGTGCATGTGTGTGTACAACAGATTTGGTTATATCACAACCCAGCCTCGCCTCATTACCAAGGCAACAGGCCACAGGAGCTCAATGTCGTGTTTTTTTCTTTTGACTTAATTCTAAAATCGATAGTCCTGACTCTGGGCGCGCACACACACAACACACAATGCCACCACACAACACCGATTTCAACAGGCAATAAAACCACTTGGATTTCTTTCTTCTTCTTTTTTAAATTGATTCCAATTATGGCAAAACCCAAAAGAGCACAACAGTATTCTGACAAGTGGAATTAAATTAATATGACTCACAGCACAAGACTGTTATTTCCATGGGATTTGACTTTTACAATCCACCTGTTGAAGCCCACTGACTCAGCTAAATGCTTAATATTAGCTGTTATACTGCAAACATAATAAAGTTCACTAAGACAAGTTAACACTGACATTTCGCACTCCATGTTTTCAAAAGGCTAATCGTTTTTTGGTAATATTCTATTGGCTTTAGGGAGGACACTCAAGTTCAAAAACATTTAAGAAGAAAAACACTAGTACAAACATGGACATTCATAGTTAAATAAATAAATAGGCCTCTGTGTGACACTCCTATGACGTGTTAATTTCTGCAATAGCTGCTGGGATAAAACTGTTTTTATACCGCTTCGTTCTACAGACGCTTTTCTGCTTGCTCCTGCCTCTGCTTACTTTTTATGCTGATTTTCCTATTCTTATTCTCTGAAAACTTCGAGCAGCAGCTCCTGGACATTAACTTATCACTGGGACAGTTCATCTTCGTAAATAGACGGAGGGTTTCAGCCATATTTCAACATTTTTACGACGACCTCAGTCTTACAGTAGCGTGGCCTAGCAACAGCTAAAGCCTGGTAGGCTACTGCATGCTAGTTGGTAGCAAAATGCCTCCGTTCTCTACAGATGACTTCCACAAACTTATACAGAAGATGGCTGTGTTGGAAATGAAAATGCAACGGTTGGAAGTTAACGTGGAAGTGAATGGACTATGTCATGGGAATGACACCACTTTACCAGTGTTGCAATATAATGGAGAAGGGTATGCTAACTCACAGCTAGTTAGCAGCTACAAGGATTCCAAGGAACAGGGGGCCTGTGTACTGGGTAATAAATCTACAAGTGGTAGTCCTCCCTGGAACTCTCTGGGTGCAAAGCCGAAGAGTAAATCATTTCCATGGGATTTGGGAGGACGGATAACAGGCAGAGCCCAGCGCTCCGAAATCTGTGATGCGACCGGCTGGCCTGCATTGTTATCACCCAGGAAGAGCGCCTCTTCAACCCCTAAGCAGCAGTGGACATCTGCTAAAGGGAGAATTACAAACAATCCTCCTAAACCACCAAGTGTGCCAATCCAGAACAGATACGCTCCGCTGACCGAGAACCGGAGATCTCTTTCTGATTACCTGGATAACCTGTCCTCTTCACACAACAGGGTAAGGAACAAAAGTAAAAGGCTAGAGGGAAAGCTAACGGCTGGGCCTGAAACTCTGATTGTGGGTGACTCTGCTGTAAGAGATGTAAAAGGTCTGTGTAATAAGAACAACACCAAAGTACTCTATTTTCCCAAGGATGTGGTCTCTGACTTGGCTGAGAAGATCCTGCATATTGGGGCTAAACATCCAACTGTGAAGAATGTGGTACTACACATTGGAACAAATGATGTTGTGAAACAACAGTCAGAAGTGCTGAAAGAAGACTTTAAATGTTTGTTGCAAACTGTCAGCTCTCTAAATGCAGAGGTGTTCATCAGTGGCCCTCTACCGCCAGTCAGAAGAGGAGTGGAGAGATTCAGCAGATTGTTTGCACTGAACACCTGGCTTTCCAATGCCTGTACTGACCATTCTGTCCATTTTATTGACAATTTTAACTTTTTCTGGGATCGCAGACATCTTTTCAAGGCAAATGGAGTTTGCCTGAACAAGTCAGGAGTGAAATTGTTTATCTCTAACATTTTCAACTGCCTGCGTCATCAATCTGTTCCCTCTGCCAAGGACAAGCGGCAAGAGGAATCAAAACAGGAGAAAGACACAACACATCGTGCAGAAAACCCTGAAGAATTATCACTGCACCCGCCTGAGGAATGTTCTGATTATGGGAGACCTATGACACACATGGAGGACTCTCCGCTGCCCGTCACCCCCCCCCCTGACAACGCCTCTGAACACATGAAGGCGATACAGAGGGTTGGCACCGATTCTTTCCTGGAGTTCAAAGACCAAACTAAGGCGATACGCAGGGCTGGCAGCATTTCCTTTACCCCCGCTCCTCAACGACGCCCACCAAAAAGACGGGCACCATCTCCCCCCCCCGTCTTCATCACCGAGCCTACGTCAACCACCTCCCCCCCCTGGCAGCATGTCTTCTACCCCTACACCATCTCCTCCGTCTCCATCACCGTGCCTACGTCAACCACCTCCCCTCCCTTCAAGAAAGCATCTGCAGTCTCCGAAGCCTGATAAGGATGTGTGTGTACAAATGCTTACTGATGTGTGCTGGGTCCAGGCTCAAGGGCGTATGGCACTCTCAACTCTTTCCAGGACATGCCAGGGCCCTGCCTGCCTGTAGCTTTGCCGATATCTGTGTTGATAGGTAATAGATTAAGAGCGGTGAATCATCGTAGATACAGGAAGCGCTCAAACGTTTGTGTGAGTTCATCTAATTTAGCAGTGATTCCATGTCAGCGACAGCTTGTTACAAAAAACATGACTGATAGTGTGTTTAACAAACTTAAACTAGCTTTATTAAATGTCAGGTCTTTGGCGGGAAAAACATTTTTAATCAATGATTTTATCACTGAGCACAATCTCGATTTTATGTTTTTAACAGAAACTTGGATTGAACAAAATAATAGTGCAGCTGTTCTTATCGAATCAACCCCCCCCAACTTTGGTTTTATGAGTCAGGAAAGAATGCATAAGAAAGGGGGTGGAGTTGCTATTCTGTTCAATGATTCCCTTCAATGCAGGAAGACATCTTATGGGAACTTTGCTTCTTTTGAATATGTGGCCCTTCAGCTGAAATGCTCCTCTCGAGCTCTGTTCCTAAATATCTATAGACCACCCAAATACTGTGCAAGCTTTTATGATGACTTTACTGAACTGCTGTCTATAGTGTGTATTGACTTTGACCGTTTAGTCATTGTTGGTGATTTTAACATCCATGTTGACAACCCTCAGGACAGAGGGGCAAAAGAACTGTTTTGTGTTCTTGATAGCCATGGACTGACTCAGCATGTGACGGAGCCCACGCACAATAAGGGGCACACTCTGGACTTAATTATCTCAAAGGGTCTGAATATCTCTAAGGTTGTGGTGACTGATGTTGCACTCTGATAATTCCTGTGTTTTCTTTGAGAGCTCTATTTCTGTTCACAAAAATGTTCAAAAAGAGGTAACCACAAAGCGATATTTAACTGAAAACACTAGGGAAATGTTTACTCAGAATTTTTCTTCCACACTTGCCCCTGCTAACATCTCAGTAAATGAGCTAGTAGATCATTTTAATTCAAAAATTACAAATATTATAGATGCCATTGCTCCAACTAAGGTAAAAGAAGTGACTGGCAAGAAAATATCTCCATGGAGAAAAGCCATGACCGTGAGAGCAGAAAAAAGAGAGTGTCGAAAAGCTGAACGCAGGTGGCGAAAAACAAATCTCCAGGTTCACTTTGAAATCTATAAAGAGAGACTTGGCCTTTATAATTTGGAATTGAAAAACGCACGACAATCGTTCTTCTCTGACATCATTACCAAAAACAAAAACAATGCACGTGCCTTGTTTGCTACCGTCGACAGACTAACTAACCCCCCAGTGTCAGTAGCCTCTGAATTTCTATCCACCAGGGCGTGCAATAATTTTGCCTCCTTTTTCACTGACAAAATTCAGAAAATAAGACAAGCAGTCAGTGCCTCTGCATCAGGAACAGCAAATGTGTTGTCTCTGTGTCCACTTAACATCAATTCAAACACCATGACACAATTCCATCAGATTAATGATAAAAACCTAGAGGACATTATTCAACTTCTGAAATCCTCCTCCTGCTGCCTTGATATTATTCCAACGGGATTTTTTAAAGATGTTTTGCCTTGCATGGCCTCAGATCTACTTCATATAGTAAACAAATCTCTTCACTCAGGTATTTTTCCACAGGCCCTGAAAACTGCAGTCATTAAACCGCTCTTAAAAAAGAATAATCTAGATGCTTCAGTAATGAACAATTACAGGCCTATATCAAACCTGGCATTTCTAGGTAAAATCATTGAAAAAGTTGTTTTTCAACAGCTGAGTAATTTTTTGCATTTAAATGACTGTTTCGATGTGTTCCAGTCAGGCTTTCGTCCAAACCACAGTACTGAGACTGCTCTTGTAAAGGTCTTTAATGACATCCACTTAAACACAGACAGTGGCAGAACTTCAGTGTTAGTATTATTAGATCTCAGTGCTGCATTTGACACTGTTGACCACAGCATATTACTAGACCGACTGGAAAACTGGGTGGGACTTTCGGAAACCGTCCTAAATTGGTTTGAATCCTACTTAAAGGACAGAAACAACTTTGTTTCTATTGGTAAATACACATCTGAGTTGACAAATATGACATGTGGGGTTCCTCAAGGCTCCATCCTGGGGCCGCTTCTCTTTAACATCTACATGCTACCACTGGCTCAGATAATGAAAAACAACAAAATAAGTTACCATAGCTATGCAGATGACACACAAATTTACGTAACAGTTTCACCAGGAGACTATGCTCCAATTCAAACACTGAGTAAGTGCATTGAACAAATCAATGACTGGATGTGTCAGAACTTTCTCCAATTAAACAAAGATAAAACTGAGGGTAATGGTTTTTGGAGCCAAGGCAGAACGTATAAAAGTTAGCGCTGAGCTTCAGTCTGCAATGTTCAAAACAACAGATAAAGCCAGAAATCTAGGTGTAGTCATGGACTCTGACCTGAGTTTCAACAGCCACATTAAAACAGTTACTAAATCAGCCTACTATCACCTAAAGAACATATCTAGGATTAAAAGACTAATGTCGCAGCAGGATTTGGAAAAACTTGTCCATGCTTTATCTTCAGTAGACTCGACTACTGCAATGGTGTCTTCACAGGTCTCACTAAAAAGTCTATTCGGAAGCTGCAGCTGATTCAGAACGCCGCTGCTCGAGTCCTCACTAACACTAAGAAAGTGGATCACATCACTCCTGTTCTGAAGTCTTTACACTGGCTTCCTGTGTGTCAAAGAATAGATTTCAAAATACTGCTGCTGGTTTATAAAGCTTTGAATGGTTTAGGCCCAAAATACATTTCTGATCTACTGCTAAATTATGAACCATCCAGATCTCTCAGGTCTTCAGGGACTGGTCAGCTTTCTGTCCCCAGAGTCAGAACTAAACATGGAGAAGCAGCGTTCAGTTATTATGCTCCAAATATCTGGAACAAACTCCCAGAAACCTGCAGGTCCGCTGCAACTCTGACTACTTTTAAATCCAGACTAAAGACTTTTCTTTTTGTCGCTGCTTTTAATTGAACTATTCATATCTTAGACTGCACTGTAACTTTTATCCATGTATTTTTTCTTTTAGTGTTTATCCATGTATTTCTTCTTTTAATGTTTATTTTATTAGCTTTTCTTTTTAATGACTGATTTTAAATGCCATTTTCTTAATGTCTTTCATTTGTTGTAAAGCACTTTGAATTGCCTTGTGTTGAAAAGTGCTCTATAAATAAACTTGCCTTGCCTTGCCTGCCTTGCCTTGCCTTGCCTTGCCTTGCCTTGCCTTGCCTTGCCTTGCCTTGCCTTGCCTTGCCTTGCCTTGCCTTGCCTTACTCTTTGGGACAACTAACCTCCGGCCCGAAGAAAAAAGCTTAAATTCTGAGTGCGGAGGTTGTGAGTCATCGTCTAATATGGAGCTGGATAACCGCAGTAACTGCCTGAGGTACAGGGTCTCCAGGTTTAGCTGTGGCTCACCAATCAGTCTGCTGGACCACTTTATGATCGGACTCAGAGAGATTCTGCTCTTTAAAGTCAGGTTACCAAACCATGACATTAATGAAAAAGACATAATTTACTCGATAAAACATGATCAGCATGGTGCATGTAAATCAGTGACCATCAACTGGCGCAAGACGGGGGTGACTGTGGCGTTATTGCGTTCACCCCCACTCATTTTCTTTTTTATACAATGTCTCGCGAGTAATGTGCAGTACCGGAGTCCAAGAGAGAGGCAGCAGCTGCGGGACAGTAGACTGCGTACTGCGTAGCCTTCCCTGCCTTGAAGAATAAGTGTTCCTTAGTAGTAGTACACATGCCCTTTCAATCACATTAGTATGCATAAAAAGTTACATGTGGGCACGCCCCCAATTATGCAAATGAGCTAAGTCCCGCCTCCCATTGCTCGAGATCCTTTGATGTGAGGCGGTGAGGTGTTATAACGGGTAGGTGTGAAAAGCCCCCTTGTGGAGTGCCTTTGTTGTCTAATTCTTTGATGTGTTGATTAAGGCAGTCTCTTTGAAGTTATGTTGTCTGGCCCCTGCCCCCTCAAACCCCTTTGTAGTCTAAGCCTTTGATGGGAGTTGTTTTAACAGGTAGATGTGAAAAGCCCCCCTGTGTAGTGCCTTTGTTGTCTAATTCTTTGATGTGTTGATTAAGGCAGTCTCTTTGAAGTTATGCTGTCTTGTCCCTGTCCCCTCAGGGTTGTCTAATCTAATTAGCCTGTGATGTTTTGCCCTTTGATGTGAGGTGTTATAACAGGCAGATGTGATTTCACAATGTTGTGTTATAAGCCTTTGATGTTAATCTAGGTGTCTCTTTGAAGTTATGCGTGAGACGGTCTAGCCCCCCGCCCCCTCCCAGCCCATGCCTCTCCTCCCTTTTCTCCACCCCCTTCCTTTTGGCTATGAGGCAGGCAGATAGTGGGGGGTGGGGGGTAGGATTAGTAGGATTGTTATTCACGTCGGTGGTAATGATGTTCGTTTACGCCGATCAGAATGCACCAAACTTAATGTGGAGTCGGTGTGTAGTTATGCTAAAACAATGTCGGACACCGTAATCTTCTCTGGTCCCCTCCCCAATCTGATCAATGATGACATGTATAGCCGCATGTCATCATTTCAGCGCTGGTTGTCTTGGTGGTGCCCAGCAAACAATGTGGGCTTCGTAAATAATTGGACAGCCTTCTGGGGAAAAAACACGGTGAGGTTGTCAAATACTATCAATATGTCAAGCCCCTCGATGTTTGAAATTGAAGCACAAGGCATCCTTTCAAATCTGTATGATACAAAGCAGCAGAGAAAATATTAGCATGTTATATGGTTCTATACACATCACTGAGCACCACCTGTGGTAAAACCTTCTTTGGTTTTGTATTTTTTTTTTTTGCAGCTACTATATATATACAATGATTTCAGTAGTATTTGTGATTGTCGTTTTTAAATAAAGTTTCTGCGTTCTTGTTTACTTTTGTTGTATCCAAGAAAAAGTCCCTTTCCTGAAGACAATAAAGTTGTTTCTAATCTAGTTGGTGAAGTAATACCCTTCTGACCTTCATCTATGAGGCTGATAACACTGATTATACCCATTTAATCGTCTGAATTTATTGGATCAAGTGTTTACCGTTCACATAAAAGCTAAGCAATATTGACGGCAGCGAAAGCCATTTGTGAGAAAGGACACAGAGCAAAGTCAGATAACCTGAGTCGACCCCACTCAGGCCAGAGCAAACACAGAGCCCCCCCCCCCAGTGTTTGCTAGGAGGGATTATGCCAGGTAAACGGGATTTAGCATAATGTGGGCCATGCCTGTTTTGGCTTCAGCAGGATATGGGGTCATGTAAACATTACCGTGGCAACCCAATCCAGTGTGGGAGGAGGTGATTAGAGAATTAAGGGGAATGAGCTGTCTAATCCCTTTAATTTGACTCTCTACGCCTCTCCCCTGCTTTCTCTCTCTTTCACACACGTTTCTAATTTTCCCTCGGCTTGTTTTCAACATTGTCTTGTTATCTCTCTTCTTTCTTCCTCTCCTATTGTCCGTTGCTCTCTCACTCTCAGAGTTTCACCTCTACAGAGAAAGAACAACCACAAAAAGTAAACTTTAATTTTGGATAAACTCAATAATGCACTGGCTAAATATGATTTGAAGTTGTTTCACCTTCCTTTAGTGTGTTATATAGGTTTTTGCACATGTAAATGCAGTGGTGTTAAGTCACTAAGTACATTTTCTCAAGTACTGTACTTAAGTACAATTTTGAGGTACTTGTACTTTACTTGAGTATTTCCATTTTATGCTGCTTTGTAATTCTCCTCCAATAAGATACTGAGGCCAATATTGTACTTTTAATCCACTATATTTATGTTGTACCTTTTAGTTACTTTGCATGTATAGAGTATGATAAACAATATGATCAACACAAAAAGATGTTTGCATTTCGATCTCCCTGTCTGTATCACATACACAAACAGAAGATTCAAAATAAAGTATTTATACACTTTGCTAACACTGATAACTTTTCAATGCCAGAACAGGAGGCCCACTGGAAGATTAGATAATGTTGAAGTTGAACAACATGATTTTTACCTTACTGTCCTTAAACAGCAACCCACCCACCAAGAAACAAAGCTTTGGTGTAAATAAATAAATCAAGCAAAAGACAGCTCTACTCAGTGGGTATGTTCAGAGCTTGTGACACACAACTAAACAGTTAAACTATTGGTCAGTGTGACATATGGCAAGTGTAGTGGAAATTTCATATTTCACCTTATATGTCTTATGTTACCTTATATGCTAAAACCAAATGCTTCTAAAAGCATTGTCTAACACTACTGTACCATTTTCAAGGCTATGTGCTGTTCTTTCTGCATACTCTAATGAGGGTTTTTATTCCCAAGAGCTTCAAGGCCACAGAGCTGATTTGTCAGACTTTGTTGAAACTACTCCTCACACAAAGTCTCACAAGAACTTCCCTATTCTGAGAACCGTTATACTATCTACAGCTCAAGGACAGGTGTCTAACAACAATATGAGACCGTGTGAAGACAGATTTCTGAGCTTCCCGCCCTTTTCCTATTTTATTACTACTGCGCACACTCCTGCAGACTATCCTATACTCTGTGAGACATGTGTCTTTGAATATATTCAAATAAATAACCAGAAAGACAACTCTGTAGGTTTCACCATTTATTGTTTGATCATTCTGACTCGTGTATCTCCACAGTATTGACTAGGTCTAAGATTTCCATAACACAAGGTGCCCCCAAAAATCAAGCTTGTTTTGACATGTAAGCATATTCATGCATGAATTAATGCAAAAAGATCAGTAATGAAGAGAAAATACATCTATTAATGTAACAACTATCATATTGTAATATAAGCCGTTTTTTAAAGGCATAATTTATCAACGTATTTTTCTTTATGATTTTACTTGTGTAGCCCATGTACTGATTTCACCCGATAGCTGCTATAATAAAAAAACAACAGAAAAACGAATGTGGCAGTGTGTTGGTCTTCAACATGGGAAATAACAGTGAACGGGTGGTCATTAAAAGTAAGGTAAAACAAAAAGCATCACACTAAGCGTGTGTGGTCACGTTCTAGTCACTTTGCTCTGCGCCCCTGCCCCCACCTCCAATGTAAGCGTGACGTATTTGGTTCTTGGTTCATGACGGGCAATCGAGTGGGGCCAGATAAGAACCAGTTTTCAGGGCTAAGAGGAAACAGGAAGAAACTGTGCTTTATCGGACACTATCTCCGAACTGGCCCTGGAAATGCTTTGGTGGGAAAGGGGCATTAGCCTGTTGAACCCCATCTCCCCGCCGCCGGGCGGAAAAAACGCATCATCTGCAGGAAACAGCGTCTGAGCAGTGGCGAGCCATCAGGGCCCTCTGTGAGGGCATAAGATATTCAAAAAAATAATATTTGAAAACATAAAAAAATATATAATATATAATATTTTTCAATATTTCTTTTTAATATATTTTTTTTGTTAAATGTTTCATTAGTTTTACCAAAATAACTTGATTTAATTGTATTTTTAAAATAAAATTTCCAAAGAAATAAATCCTTCGCATCTGCCTGTTCAGTTTCTGCCGTCTCTGCGAGTTACTGTGAAGACGGGAGAGCTTGTTGGTCCCTCTATACATTCACAGAGGGCCCGCTATAGTAACTCAATGTAAAGTAATGTCAAATGACAGTACAATTGACCAATCATATCTTCCCTCTAAATGGGTGGGCTTTATTTTCGCGGACTTTATGACAAGTTCCGCCCGCTGTGAAGTCTATGCAAGTGGTGCAGTGACGCGTCCTAAAACCCGGAAATAAGCTGCGCTCGGGTTCCCTCGACAGAAAATAAATGGGATATCTCCATAGGATTTTGGAAAATAGCTGGAAATACGGTCTGTGGAAAACGAACCTGTTAGGTAAATGCACGTTTTGTTCAGCCGGATAATATCCACATGTCTACCCTACTTTTATTATTTTCGAATCATAAATCTAATCGATAGATTTATGATTAGCATAAGTTCGTTCATGATGGCTCACTTCAGTGATAGTGATGACATCGTTGCGAAATTATTAACCGAGTCATTTTCAAGATTGAGTTACAATGATAAACTGGAGTGGCAAAGGATCAGCTGAATGACTCGCCATCAGGTGCTTCATCCAAAAGGACAGGAGGATGGACTTTGTGTTTAAGTGATTTGATCATCAAAGGTAGGCCAATGTGCCGAGTTAATTCATTTGTAATTGTTACTTGGCTGTGGGTGCCCTGTCATGATAGGTGTTTAGATAAATGGTGTTGTTTTGTGTGGTAGAGGGTCGCTGGCATTGATGCGTTTTGCACCCCGGGCCGTTGCTTTGATATTCCGCTGGGACGTAATAACTCTTCTTTTTTTTCAAGGGAAGGGGGGGGTATAAAAGTCACGGCTTGCCACTGTGTCTGAGGGCTTCTTAATATTTAATAAACTATGAATGTTTCATATCCATTTTACGGGAAGAAACTCAGCTAACTGATGATATGAACAATTTTTAGCAAATAAAAACACAAGGCTAACACTGAGCCTCTGAATTAGCCCGAGCGAAAAAATGCTAATGCCATTAGCACAGAAAACACGGTATAACACCCTTATTACTTATCGTAACTGCACATCCAACATATCGATTAGCATCGTGAGAATACACAGAATCGATAGGTATCTATATCATTACATTACATTACATTACATTGCATTTAGCTGACGCTTTTGTCCAAAGCGACTTACAATAAGTACATACGACCAGGAAGACACAGCCCAGAAGAAAAACAGAATCATATAAGTACAGCAGGTATCATAGAGCCAAACATTTCAAGTGCTACTCAGCTGGCTATAGATAAGCCAGTCCTATGTTAGTATATAAGTGCTTTGTCAGCTGGCTATAGATAAGCCAGTCCTATGTTAGTATATATAAGTGCTTTGTTAGTAATTCTATCGCTCGAAGTGGAGTCGAAAGAGATGAGTTTTCAGTCTGCGCCGGAAGATGTGCAGGCTTTCTGCCGTCCTGATGTCAATGGGGAGCTCATTCCACCATCTTGGAGCCAGGATAGCAAACCCACGTGTTTTTGCTGATGGGAACTTGGGTCCACCTCGCAGCGAGGGTGCAGTGAGTCGTTTGGCTGATGCATGATCAGAACTCGCAACATTATAAACAAAAACAGACATCACAACATGTGGCATTAGGTAGAAAACACGGCAATATGTCGTTGTCTGATCAAAAGTTGTCTTCAATGGCATTAAAACGATAAAAACGCTGCTGAAGGTTAATACATAGGTTAATCCAATGTGTTTGTGTCACTTTTAAATGATTTCTGATAATCCATCGACAATAAACCTAGTTTTAAGTTTTCAGATTTCAGAGCGTAAGAAGGTTTCGCTTTAGGCAAACTGCGTGCGCAAGGTGCATAGCCCCCACTTCTCAATGGTAACGTTGGTGTGTATGTGGAAATTCCCCTGCGATTATATTGGCTCTAACGGTTCAAAAGAGATGTCAATCATCAAAATCGACCAATGGGTTCCAGAGAAACGACAAAAACGCCCATTTCCACCCAAATAAGTTTTTGTTTTCTAAACCTCTCTAAAAAGGTCAAATGTCACTTGTTTTGCATCAATCTTGATACAGGGTACTTATTATATGTTGTACTTTGGATTCCTAAAGCTTTTAGTCTACCAACCCATCATCCAAGGGTGGTTTTCACTATAAGTAAAAAATAATTTTTGGACGTACACTATAATTTACATTTGTTTACTATGTTCAATCTGAATTTTCTTTAAAATAAAAAAACATCTATATTGATTCTGGCTTTTCTACATCCAACTCACAGGTATATCATTACTTTGAGAAAAAAGATTATTAATTTTCCCCTTTTAGAAGTGTAGTAAAACAGGCTTGGGGTTTAACAGGTTAGAGAGTAATTTTTGAAAGCACCAACTGTTCTCTAGATCAGTGGTTTCCAAACTTTTTGTGCCCAAGGCACACCAAAGGACAAGTAAAAATCTCAAGGCACACCTATTGTGCAAAATAGCCCTTATAACCAGTAGCGTGGCGTGGGGAAAAATGTAGGGGAAGCCCATTTTTTGGGTCGGGGGGGATGGTCAATAACGTAACCAGACGAGTGATTACAGCGCCCGGTATCATTTTACACACATTTGTATCTACACAGATGCAGGACTTGCACACGCCTGTTATCTAACCGAAAGGTCCGCTCGCACTCTCCAGCTGAAACTCTCTCCTTATTAATTTAAGCATTTTACTTATTAATGTATGCAGACAATCACACAATCTATGTGATTTTTGGATTTACCGTGCCTCTCAATTGCCCGTGACAGGTTGGCAAGGTCGATGAATCCTGAAGTTGCCCAAGGATTGTTCAGGGAGCACGAATCCTTGTCAAAAAGAAGACATGCCAGCAAAATAGACGCTGAAGTTTAGCGCTTCCAGTGAGCCACTCCGTGCGGACATAATTGTCCTCATTGAACGTCCGATTCTCTCCCTTTTTCCTCTGTGTACACACAGCTCAGGTGCGGGCATTGGCCTGTCATCTGATTTAATTTTTAGTTGCTGCTGTAGCGGAAGTTTAGTAAAGTTATGTTTGATTAAGTACACCAAATCTCCACCCTCCATAATGCTTCATTTACTTGATAATTTCTAACGGCGGTGATGACAGTTACAGTATTAAAACTGATGTTGATGTGATTTGATTGGATGGCAGTGTCCAATCAAATCGCCAGCCGCCTCTGAAGGGAAGCAAGAGGCAGCTGGCTTCCCTTGACATGGCCCTGACCAATCACAGGTTGGCAGGGGCATCACGTGGGCCTCATCTGATTGGTCAATCCCTCCATTTTTTTTCACCAAGGGAAGCCAGATTCGGCTGGCCTCCTCTCGCAACAGCAAGTGCAATCTACTGTTTCACCATAACATCTAGAGGGGCGCTGTTTGTTTCACTCTTTGTAAAATACTCAATGAGAATGGGGGAGAGACGGGCCGGCAGCAACACACAGCAAAGGAGAATTATCGAACACAAAACAAAGTCTTTTATTTATTTATTTAAATTATAACTACAATCCGAAAAAACAGGGGAAGCCTGGCTTCCCTTGGCCTCCGGGAGAAAACGCCACTGCTTATAACACGTGTTATCACTCATATCATGTAAAATACTTTGTTTTGTTGTCTTTAAACAACTCTCCTGTTATCTCCACCAGAACAACCTTCTGGATCCGCACCAGTCTGGTTTCAAGGCAGGTCACTCCACAGAAACGGCCCTCCTTGCTGTCACTGAGGAACTGCACACTGCTAAAGCTGCATCCCTCTCCTCTGTCATCATCATGTTGGACCTGTCAGCTGCATTCGACACGGTGAACCATCAGATCCTCCTTCGCACTCTCCAAGAACTTGGAGTTTCAGGCTCTGCACTCTCCCTCCTCGCCTCATACCTCAAAGACCGTACCTACAGGGTAACTTGGAGAGGGTCTGAGTCTGACCCTTGTCAATTAACTACAGGGGTCCCTCAGGGCTCTGTTCTTGGTCCCCTCCTTTTCTCTCTGTACACAAACTCGCTCGGATCGGTCATTAGCCCGCATGGTTTTTCTTACCACTGCTATGCTGACGACACCCAATTAATTCTGTCCTTTCCCCCGCTCAGAGACCCAGGTCGTCGCACGCATCTCTGCTTGTCTAGCTGACATCTCTCAGTGGATGTCTGCTCATCACCTCAAGCTCAACCTTGACAAGACTGAACTGCTTTTCCTTCCGGGAAAAGATTGTCCCACTCTTGACCTGACGATCAACATCGGCACCTCTGTTGTTTCCCCGACTCAGACTGCAAGGAATCTGGGTGTGACCCTAGATAACAACCTCTCCTTCACTGCAAACATCGCTGCTACAACTCGTTGCTGCAGATATACGCTGTACAACATCAGGAAGATTCGTCCCCAGCTGACCCAGAAAGCCACCCAGGTTCTGGTCCAGGCTCTCGTCACCTCACGCCTAGACTATTGCAACTCCCTCCTGGCTGGTCTACCTGCATGTGCCATCCGACCTCTGCAGCTCATCCAGAATGCAGCGGCTCGTCTGGTCTTCAACCTTCCAAAATGTTCCCACACCACTCCGCTCCTTCGCTCCCTTCACTGGCTCCCGGTAACTGCTAGAATCCACTTCAAGACACTAGTACTTGCATACCATGCTGCGAATGGATCTGGCCCTTCCTACATCCAGGACATGGTTAAACTGTACACCCCAGCGCGTGCACTCCGCTCGGCATCAGCCAAACGACTCGCTGCACCCTCGCTGCGAGGTGGACCCAAGTTCCCATCAGCAAAAACACGTGGGTTTGCTATCCTGGCTCCAAGATGGTGGAATGAGCTCCCCATTGACATCAGGACGGCAGAAAGCCTGCACATCTTCCGGCGCAGACTGAAAACTCATCTCTTTCGACTCCACTTCGAGCGATAGAATTACTAACAAAGCACTTATATACTAACATAGGACTGGCTTATCTATAGCCAGCTGACAAAGCACTTATATACTAACATAGGACTGACCTATCTCTAGCCAGCTGAGTAGCACTTGAAATGTTTGGCTCTATGATACCTGCTGTACTTATATGATTCTGTTTTTCTTCTGGGCTGTGTCTCCCTGGTCGTATGTACTTATTGTAAGTCGCTTTGGACAAAAGCGTCAGCTAAATGCAATGTAATGTAATGTAATGTAATGTAATCTGTAAATGTGCATAATTATTTACTAATGCCAAATAAAATGTGACAAAGACAACTATATTACTCAGAAATGAATTTGAAACTTTATCAAATTAGGCTTCATCAAAGCAGCAACACACTCATTTAAACCAGACAGGTCACACAATTAAAAATGAGGCAAAGGAAACTCAGCAGAAATTCAGCACAGAGAACTGTCAATGCAAGGAAGCTGCATTGTCCATGGTCCTGAACTACACATTATAAATGTAACATTTCAGCAATCAGCATTGAAACATGTGCTATTGTAAATATGTTTGCCGACATACAAATTAGTGAGATACATGTGCCTGTCGGGGCGCGCAGCATTTTTTAATCCTTGGTGGCACTGAGGAGAGGGCCACTCGCAAGTCCTGTTCAACAGAGAGCCGTGACCTTCTGTTGTTCTTCATGTAAATCAGAGTAGAGAACACCAACTCCAGAGATTGGGTCGTTACTAAAAAAAATTAATATATTACACTACTTCGTTACTATCTACATAAAGTAACTCGTTACTTTACTTGCCGAGCACGTACGAACTGCGCATTCGTGAGTGGCAATAACTTTCCTTACCAGCAGGCGGCGGTAATGTGTATTTGTCATTCAAAACAGGCAACAACCGGAAGACAGAGAAGAAGAACAGACTACGTGATGCTAAAAATTTTGAGAAAATGCCACTCAAGGGTCCTGCTCTTCCCCTTAATGGACCCTTTTTCGGCTGTTAAGTTACATCAGGAATGAATGTCGGAATTAAATGTGAATGATCTTCTTTTTCCTGTTAGAGGAATTGCAATTTGATTATCCCTTCTTGAAAATGCATGCATTGAATTTATTTATTCATGCCAATAAATCACACTGAATTGAAGCTGACACTGAGAGTATGCGGGACATAAATCCAGAGGAAAGGAGGTCATACAGCTATAGGGAAAGTTCATCCAGGAAGCACACCTCGCACACTCTTATTATTCTTTCGTAGCCTTTCATTTACATTCTTCCTATTGTAAATCAGCATGCTGCATTTTCTCCTTACGCCATGGTTACTACAAATAATTTAATCTGTTAATTGCTGTCATGTATTTAATAGATGACAGAGACCCATGTCTCTGGCTGCAGTCACCACTCTGTGTACACGAGCAATGTCCCGCCCACAGCGCTATCTGATAGGCCAGGAGTGGGGAACCTCCGGCCCCCGGGCCGTATACGGCCCGCGAGACCATTTAGTACGGCCCTTGAGGTAATTTATAAACACACGCAAAAAAGAAAAATTTAAGAAATCTAGACCGCAAAAAAAATTAAACAAGGGAGTGCCTGTTTTTCCTGGCCAAGGTCAGGGTCCTTGAACACAACACGAGCCTAACATGTCATCACAGTTGCTCTCCGTCAGTGCAGTTCTGACGGAGAGCACCAGAATGCCACTCCGCCACTTCCAAAAATGGCAGTACCCATAAGGAGCCGTACACATGCCGCAGTTGTTGCGTGGCTTTGTCTTAGTTGTAAGCCCAGTGGCGATCTGTTCATCTGTCATACTGATCATACAGTCAATAACTTTGTTGTTATTAGCATCTGGTTAGCTAGCTATGCTAATGAATATAAGAACCTTTTTCTACAACCAGGGAGGTAAAGGCACA
Source organism: Harpagifer antarcticus (assembly GCA_902827135.1). NCBI lineage: Eukaryota > Metazoa > Chordata > Actinopteri > Perciformes > Harpagiferidae > Harpagifer > Harpagifer antarcticus. The sequence goes on along the minus strand of CADEHL010001266.1, from coordinate 524,839 downwards.
TCTTTATATGATCATAATAGTTATAAAAAATAAGAGAATAAAGTAACAGGTATAAAATACTATATGACTGTAAAAAAAAAGTTCTTATTAATAAACAAGAATACAGTTTGAAAGGGGCGTAATTTGTAAAATATCCATAAAGAAAAATAAAATCTGCTTACAGTTCTGTTTCATATGGATGTTGAGAGATGTATCCATAGATCTCCTAATGTTGCTCTCAAAGTGCACCAGATTGATGCTTTTAACTTCAACATTTAAAAAAAAATCTTGGTGGAACATGCCCCCCGGACCTCCCTAGAGGAGGTTAGGTCCCTCCCCCACTTAAATAATGTCCACATGGATAGGATACTAAATACATTTGCACACATCATGTGTCCATATCTTTCTGTTTTGGTGGCCATGCCACAACCGTGCACGTGCATGCATACGTGAGTCATGGTAAAATATCTGGATTAAGAGGTTGCTTTTTCTTTGCAGAGCATGAAAGAAAGGCGAAATGAATGGGCGGTGATTTTAGTATTTTTAAGTAAAAAATTGAAATGGCCCTTGAGAGGAAAAAGGTTCCCCACCACTGTGATAGGCTATCACTGAAGATTTTCCGGGCGGGAGCCAGGCAGAGAGGCGGGACCTTCTCAGATTACAGGCAGGTGCAAAAGAATACAGACACAGACTGAAGCAAGCAGCAGCGCTGAGCGGCAGAGCCATACATGTGTTACACCGAAGTTCAATAAACATCCCTATCCCCTATGCTGAAGTTGCAAAAACACCACGATCTCATGATCCAATTCTATCAGTTACCCAGTTACACAGGGACGCGGGAAGTCAGTCAGAGTTGGGGGTGCGTGCATCGTCACGCAGCGGAGTAACTGTGGTGCGGAGGGGGGGCTGCGAGTGGAGCCTCACAGTTTTTCAGGTTGATATGTGAAGCTGATTAGCTAGCCAACATGTATCTAGCAAATCTTTAGCAAAAATATTAGAAGTGAGGCTACTAGACTAACGTTAGGTCTACTGTAATAGCCTCACTTTTAATAGTTTAAAAAACATTAGCTAGCACTAGTGTTTTGCAGTTGCTAGCAGCTTATTGGGATTTTATGCTAGATAAACAGGCATTGTTTTGATATAATAAATTAAGCATTATTGTTAGTTAAGCATGTCAGCCTGCAGCCCCACTTCTTGTCTCTCTCTCTCGAACTCATTGCAGATGGCTGCACTAAAGAAAAGGGCACAGAGAGGAAACCAGTTGTAAAATGTTTAAAAGTTCATTAAACATAATATATGCTTCAATGCATTTCAAATAAGCTGTGAGTTGAGTTGTGTTGAAGTTTGTGTTATTCTACATTTTGACACCAAGATTTTCTGATTTTACTGCAAATGTATATTGGTTATCGGTCTCCTTGATTACTAATAATCGTATCGGCCTTGAAAAAGCCATATCGGTCGATCCCTACTATTATGAGTGAATATCGGCTGATAATGACCGGCGGCTGATCGATCGGAGCATCCCTAATTATTACCGGACATTTTGACCAGCAGGTTTTGAATTTACCAGTTTTTAACCTGTTGACCCCCACGCCTGTTTTCCAGGTCTCAGGCTCGAAAATGACACCCTCAAACTTTGAGTGACCCCCCTGGCGGCCCCCCGGGGGGTCGGGGCCCCCACTTTGAAAAACACTGGGTTAGTAGACTAAATGCTTTAGGAATCCAAAGTACAACATATGATAAGTACCCTGTATCAAGATTGATGCAAAAACAAGTGAAATATGACCTTTTTAGCGAGATTCAGCAAAGAAAAACACTTCTGGGGTAATTTGGGTGGATTTGACCTATCTCTGGCCCCTCTTGGTCGATTTTGATGATTGGCATCTCTTTTTAACCGTCAGAGCCAATGGAATCGAGGGAAAGTTCCACACACACACACAGGTTACCAAATAAGGAGGGACGCGTAGAAAAACCGGAAGCTGCACTAACCTCTGGTGGCTACCATTAGCAGCTAATTGTTATTCTCCGATTTTTGCATAAAAATTGAATTATGGATCATCAATAATTTTTTCAAAGTGACAGACACATTGGATTAACCTATGGATTAACCTTCAGCCGCGTTTTTTCTCGTTTTAATGCCATTGAACACGACTTTTGAACAGAATAACAGCTAAAGTGAGCATATCTCCGTGTTTTGCTACCTAAATCTATGTTGTGTGTTGTCTGTATTTGCTTCCCCTGTCACGAGCGCTGATCGCTCAGTGATGATAAGTATATCGATCGGTATAGCTAGAGTTCTGTAATAACGGCATTAAGAATTTTTTCGCTCAGGGCAGATTCATATGCTCAGCGTTAGCCTTGTGTTTTTTTTGCTAAAAATGGTTCATATCATCCGTTAGCTGAGTTTCTTCCCGTTACATGGATATGAAACATTCATAGTTTATTAAATATTAAGAAGCCCTCAGACGCTGTTTCCTGCAGATGATGCGTTTTTCCGCCCGGGGGCGGGGGGAAGGGGTTCAACAGGTTAATCAATTTGATCTGCTAAAAACCGGTAATTACCAGCTAACGGAAACCCTGGTCCGAATATCTTTCATTTGTGTCAGACGAAGTATAGACTTCAATAAGTGTGTTCATAGAGGCACTGCTTCAGCTACTGGTTCCTTTTCTAGTAAAATATGTTCAGATTTGACATTCCTCAAACAGTTGAAAAAATGAAACAACAAACCAACTTAATTGACTTGTTTATTTTCCTATTTTGTTTTGGAATATTTGTTCTTCTTTTGTCTTGACTTGTTTTACCTCCTGTCTCTGTGCTTTCCCTGTGTTTAGTTGGCCGTGTCTCAATTCAGGGGCTGCACCCTTCGGAGTACGCAGCCTACACGGTCCACGGAGGACCCAGGGCTCGTAAACCGGGTAGGCTGGACCGAGCGGCGTACGAAATGAGACGGTCTAGCCTACGGAGCGCTTCGTATTTACGTCACGTGATAAGCGCTGTTCGGTTGCGCTGCTCCAGCAGCCTGCTAGCAAATTAGCTTACAAGCTAACTCAGCTGAAAAGGATCCAGACATATTTTTTGGAGATCACCGTTGGCGATGAAATAAAGAGGACCATAACCAGGTAAATAAGATGATGCTGTTCCTTTAGCCCCCAGCAAAGTTAACAAGTAAATTATATATAGCTGATGTAATTTAATCATATTATTTCATATTTAAAATAAGTCTTAATGTTTCTGTACTAATAAAAACAATGTTTTTTTTAAAAGAACAATAGCATGTTGTATAGATTGATTCTTAACAATATTAGTGTTCTAATCGTGTTATAGCATAAAGTTTAATACAGCGTATTTCTGGTATATTCATTTTATTATGTCACCTGATATATAAGAAGTGTGTTGAATGATGTTATCACTAATATATGTGTGTTTTTATATATTCTTGTGTGTACTTAATTACGCGACCCGACCACGGATAAGCGGAAGAAGATGGATGGATGGACTTAATTACTTTGTATTAAATAGTAGCAGTCTGTATAACAAGAAGCTGGAAATATGAGAAGTGAAACATTTGTATTGAGAGTAGTGGGATGGGAGAGATGAGATATCCTTATTTGGACACCGCGTGGCAGACATCTGGAAGACAGCAGAGTAAGATGGGTGTGTGTTCATTGCAGTGGCTTTATGCTGTACAATTACTGTTCAAATATACCTGTGTTTGTGTTTTATTGATTTCTCTCTGTTTTATTCTTTCATGTTGTGAGTACTAAATTGCCACAACATTGTGAAGTAGTTGGCTTAAATATGCTTAATTACTCTGTATGAAGGAGCAGTTTTGCATGACAGGAGACTAGAGATGTGGGAGAGGAGACATCCTTATTTAGACACAGCAAGGCAAGTATCTGGAAGGCTACATGTCCAAATTAGGTGTGGGATCTAAAGTAACTGATAACTGATGAAAAAAACAGGGTGAAAGGCCATGCCTGTTCCGGTCCGTTCGGTAATTAAGAGATTAATAAGCCCGATCTGAGTTCAGGGAGTTAAAAAGATAAAACTTGCTTGGCGACTCTGTGAATTCACTAAATACAAAGGTGGAGTTGTCCATGTTTTGTCAGGCCGTGATGTAGAGCCTGTGATAAAGCGCTAAATGTTTTTGGAATACCATAATTTGTTGTTTGTTAATTGTTCAAAGAAGCCCCCCTTCTCCTGAAAAGGCTGAGAACTCCAGCCGGGGTGTGTCTGTCTTTGTCTGTGAAAGTATCTCCCCCCCCCTTCTCCCCATTCTGCTCTAATTGTCGAGCAGCAGCCCGGAGTGTGACTGCTTGTTCTTTCGTCTAATGCCTGGAAAAAGGCTGCTGAGCGTTGAAAGATCAATGAGTGAATACATTGAAAATTAATAGATCAATGTGTGATTTGATGTAGTAGATATATTGAAATAAATAAGAAACTATAATTTGTTGTTTTTAGCATAGTTTTTGTAGGACACAGTTACATCACATTGTGGTTTTCATGAGAAGTTTTGAGAACTGATTGTTACCATTGCATTGCGTTGTGAATTTCATGGTATTTGTCATTAACTAAGAATTGTACTTAATTATATTTTGCATTTACAATCAATATTAAGAAAGTTCACAATTGATACCATTGAAGACCGTTTTGGATTAATAGGGCGTGTCTGTCATAAACATTCGTGCTCAGATGGAATAAAGTGTTGAGATGTTCTCAAGAGTGGGAGTTTTCAAAATGCTTTTTAGTTTTTATTGAAACAACTAGGTGATAAGGAAAGAAAACTGTTCCGTGATGATTTATTTAGGTTTTAGCTTTAGTAATGACGATTACATTTTGTGTGGAAACTTTTCCACCAATAATTCCTTTAAGTGTTCACTAAAAAGTGATAATATTAATAATTTTAATAGAAAGTAGACATAGGCCTACACTTGAGTCAAATCTAATTACTGTGATCTGATCAAAGACCTATCCCAAGCAGGAGACTGCTCCTTCTCAATAGACCAGACAGAGAACCAGAGCTGAACCAACAAAAACAATAACTGCATCCAGAACAATCTCCACCTGTACCAGCCAGAACCAAAGCTCCATAAAGCAGCAGAGAGACTGTAAAGGAGGAGATTAAATGCAAAGCAGTACAAGAACAGTGGCATGATGGGGGCTGCAGATGTAACTGGGCAGATGGCTGCCTCAAAGAGTTACAGCGAATGGATTCAAGAGCTGATGGACAAAGGGGAAGGAGTCAGAGGAGTTGGTCGAGCAGAATGTGAGGAGGCCGGGGTCACGGCTCGAGATAAATCAGAGGAGACGGGAAGGGAATCAATCGGAATGAGTGAGTTTGCACATAAACACACATATTCAAGTAAAAAGAACCACATTTAAAGAAATTGAATTGACTTGATAAATAAGTAAAGATACAAAGTTGTATTACCCATTAATTAATCAATTGGTAAATTAAAAATAGCAGTAAAGAAGAAACTATTAAAATAAAATGAGGAAATAATCCTAAAACACTGAGGGTACGATGGGATAAAGGGGGACACATGATGGAAATATTCACTACACTGTAAGCAGTGGGTGTTTTGGAGTTAGGAGTACAGAGTAGAACAGATTCTTCAATCTTTTTTACATTACATTGCATTTAGCTGACGCTTTTATCCAAAGCGACTTACAATAAGTACATACGACCAGGAAGACACAACCCTGAAGAAAACAGAATCATATAAGTACATCAGGTATCATAGAGCCAAACATTTCAAGTGCTACTCAACTGGCTATCGATAAGCCAGTCCTTTATTAGTATATAAGTGCCTTGTTAGTAATTCTATCGCTCGAAGTGGAGTCGAAAGAGATGAGTTTTCAGTCTGCGCCGGAAGATGCGCAGGCTTTCTGCTGTCCTGATGTCAATGGGGAGCTCATTCCACCATTTTGGAGCCAGGATAGCAAACCCACGTGTTTTTGCTGATGGGAACTTTTCATCATATGGACAAATGATTCTTTTAGAGTTTTTATTCATGTGTGAATTTGGTAGAGATTTAATTTGTTACAGTATTAATCTACAGTTTAAAGGGAGAGTTTTAGTAACCACTCTATAAAATCAGACAAATATTTATTTATTTATTTGTCATGTTGAAGGGAAAGCTAGTTCAATTTGAGGTATTGGTTTCACCATTGAGGCATATCTCTACAGGAGAACTTTTTATGGGAAATAACTGTTGTTTGTCGTCCAAAATGTAGAGTTTAAAATAAAATTAAAATAAAAAACAGCACATTTAATTTTGAAAAAGCAATATAAATTGTACAAACATTGGGGCCTTGGATCACCCATTGTAATGGTGCATATTATTGACGACCAATAGGGAGAAGGGGTCACTTGACCCACTCTGCAGTGGTTTTTAAAATCTTACTTGCAGCTTCACAGGGAGCGCACAGCACCATATTATGAGTTTAAAAGACAAGCGTCACCACCTCCTAATGGACATCCATTTAATTAGTAATGACCTGACATTTAGAGATGTTAAAAAGTAAACACATACCTACCATAAGTGATAATTCCTAAATTCAACTACAAACCATTGATGAAATGACTTCTGTTTTTAAATCTTTGATAAAGGGAGGAGTGATTGTTACATATTCGGACACCCAAGGTTCCACGCACTGTTAAAGAGGTTAACATTGTTCTTTAAGTGGACCAGAATTGAAGATAAATGAATATGAGTTATGAAATACATAGCAGAGCTTTACAGATCCTAATAATGTTTTGACTCAAGAAAATAATTATATGCACAACTTACTGAAATAGATCGATTAGACATTTTAAGATAGATTAGGTGTTAATAAACTGCAGTAGTAGTACTATGAGGAAGTGACATATTTGGCTAACACATTTCAGGGAATGTGGGAAACAGCTGTCCCAATGAAAAGTTAGAGATATCTGGAAAATGATAGTTGTAACCGTGAATTAATAAATGATGGCACTCCATATATGACAGATTTTTGTAGACAAAGGATACTGGCCTATGCTGAAATATCAAAGTCTCTGCAGAGCACGACACATGGCCAAAAAAGACTGAGACCAAATGACCTTTGACCCTGACCGACAGTGTTACTTGAGAAAGGCACTGTCGATGACTGACTCTGGGGTGAATCTGACCAAACTTGACTTTACAACCTGACAGTGTCAGTGTGAGTGTATGTCTGCATGTGATCAGTGTAACTGCATGATTTAAAACAATGACTAATCAAGCATGTTTTTGGACTAACACATTATTCTGGGGCTCTGTGGGCAACGAGAAGTTTCCTAAAATTCCACAAAATTGGAAAACCGCACATGTGACCCGTTTCTAATCTACTTGATGATATTTCAGACAAACAATCCTTAAAGGATAATTTAAAATGATGTACTGTTTTGGTTTTTAAAAAACTAAAGAGATGAAATCATAGTCACACTTGCATCCCTTTGACAGCACTGCACAAACAAAAATCAAGCAAAAGGTTGCTGTCTATTTTTGATTGTCTTATTATTATGAGATTACGATACATTAAATAAACTGTAACCTAAATAAAAGATGATCAAATCTGGTGGAAATATTTAAAATAGGCTTTTTTTTAGCCCTACCTCAAAAGCATCATGAGCCGAATAAAAAGGTTGTAATGTTGTCCCAAAGTTTAATAAACAGTAAAACATTGCAACATCAGTCAGAGAAATAAATAAAGCTAACTGCAGCTACACAGGGTAGCATTTTATAAATCCCACCGTACTGTAGGCTATACCAGGCGCGTAGCTGTGGGTGGGCCCAGGCCCCCACCTGGGACCAAGGCCCACCCACCAAAAGGCTGAAAAAGTATCTAGAAAATCTGTCACAGCAGCCAGCGAATGTAGCATATTGTAAATTGTCTGACTTTCAATACTTTTTTATTTTTCGAAAATCATTGTATCTTACTTCTTTATAAATTCAGATATTAGCGTCAGTTTATTTTGAATGGCAGGTGCCACTCTCAGTCCCGCCAATCGCATCCACAGGCACGAGCGGCGCTCCGATTTCATCCACTGCGCATGCGCTATGTATTGTTATCAGTAGCCTTGAAAGTTTGAAACTAGCTTGACATTAATGACAACATGGAAAAACAAAGTACTCTATTGCAATTCTTAACAAAAAGAAGTAGAACGGAGAAGGATGACTCTGAAGTCGCTCAGTCATCATCCTCAGCAGCCCAGACTACTTCAGCAGCGGTTTCTGTAGAGTTGGAAGAGGATGCTGGTTTGGAAATCAAGGCCCCATCAGATTTGTCCACAATAGATGAACCAGCGACACAGCCCAAACACGGTTCTTTCCCACCCACAACCTTAGCCGGCAAGCTCCGGTGTTTTTCTTTCAGGTGGTATGGACTTTTCCCATGGCTGGAATACAGCACCTCAAGAGATACTGTCTTTTGTAAGGGATGTCGACATTTTCCAGAAGCTACCACTGAGGACCGATTTATAAAAACGGGCTTTAAAGACTGGAAACACATTTCACAGTGTTGTGTGAAACACGGGGCTAGCAGGGCACATTCTGCGGCGCTCGGCAAAACCGAAGGCTTCAGACAAAGCCATCAACCAGGACGGGGAAATATTGTTAACCAGGTGAACAACGACGCTTGCAACAGGTCGTTTGTGGAAAGGAATAGATAGCACATTAAGGTAGTAATAGACCTCGTTTTATTTTGTGCAAAGCAGGGGATTCCGTGACGTGGGCATCGGGAAAACGAAGAGGCATTGAACAGAGGCCACTTTCTGGAGTTATTTCAAATGATCTCTCACTATGACCCAGAAATTAAACGGCAACTGGACGACCTGCCGGGGAACGGGAAACTTACAAGCCCCGATATCCAGAATGAGATACTGCAAATAGCTGCTTCTTTACTCATCCGAAAAATAAAGACGGAATTGCATGATGAGACGGACAACTTCTATGCAATTTTGGCAGACGAATGCAAAGACGTGTCTAAACGAGAGCTTGTGGCAGTATGTATCTGATACATGCACAAAGGTATGATCAAGGAAAGGGCTGTGGGTTTTTTGGAGACTGGAGACATGCACGCAAATGCCATATCAGCGAAGATCCTGCAAGTGCTGGAGCACACTTTTCCATCTGTGTGGAAGTTGCAGAACACGAAGTGTTTGTACAGCAGCTAAAGAGAAAGGTGACAGCGGGCATAACCTTCCCATCACTCATGGAGGTGCTCGACTCATGTCCCACTGACATTTTCCCTCAAATGAATCGTCTCTTTCGGGCTCTCGTCACCCTACCCATAACAAGCTGTACTGTGGAAAGAGTCTTTTCTACTGTCAGTAGAGTAAAAACGGGGATGAGGGCATCAATGAACACAGACAGACTGAACTTGTTGTCCCTGCTCTCCTTTGAAAGAGAACTGACTGAATCCTTGGACTACAAGAATATTATTTCAGTGTTCAACACAAAGCCCCATTGACTCCTGCTGTAACCATCAAAGGTATTTGGACTGTAGGCTACGTGTATATTTTTTTTGATTAGATTTATTTCGTATTGTGCGAAAATTGAAGTAACTTGAAAGTTTGAAGTGAAAGTTTGATACAGCGTATGTTTGGTATATTCATCTTAATGACACCTGATATATAAGAGGTGTGTTGCATCATGTTATCACTAATATATGTGTGGTTTTATACATTCCTGTGTGTTAATATTTGAAGGAACAAAGTACATTTTTTCCTCTTAAATATAGAGAGGTTTTTTATATATTCCTGAAACAATGTTCCCTTTTTCATAAAAGTAGATTAGTGCAATAGTCTTTTTCTTCCACTTTTATGTGTAATCAAAAGGGTGGTTTTCTGGCTATCTGTGAGGAGGTAAGGTGCATAATTACTAGTTTCTGAGTGAAAAGATTACCCGTTCCAGATATAATGGTTAAATTCTTCTTAAGTTAATAATGCACATCCTGCAGGCCTTGAGAATTGAGTCACATAGTTAACAAGACAATAGTCGGTCTGAATTGTCAATGAATGCATTCATTCCAGTAAACGCTGACTTCGAGGTGAAAGGAAGTTCACAGAAGCCCTTAAAGCGACAAGAACAATTAACTTCTGTTAATGCTAAGGAGTGTGTGTCTATTTGAGCAGCTATATGTGAATTCTGCTCAGACAATACCTGTGTTTGTATTCTATTGACTTATCTGCTTTATTCTTTCATGTGTGAGTAGTAAAATGGCCACAACTTTGTGAAGTAGTTGGCTTCAATGTGCTTAAATTACTCTGTGTGAAATAAGGAGCAGGTTTGCATGACAGGAGACTAGAAATGATGGGGGAGGGGAGCAGAGAGGGAAGTCGGAAGAATGTGTGTGTGTGTGTGAAAGTTGCAGGAATACGAGACAGCTAGAGACTCTTGTTTCCGGGTCCTCTGCTGGCTCGCGCTGATTCACTACGACACGCCAGCTCCTCCTGTTTTGGTTTTTGCATATAAGCCTGTTCTGTCTTTGGTTCGTTCTCTTCTCCTCCTGCCGTCAAGATGATGAGGTTCTCCCGGCATTTGGACCAGAGCAGGGGTGGGCCTACCCCTTTGAGAAGTGTATTGTATTCTTACCTTTTATCATTAAAACAGATTATTGTTTAACCCCTACCCTGGTTGTTTTGAGTTTTCCTTCTTTTAAAACGAACTCATATAGGATCGGTGCGGAGCAGAGATATCTGCTCCAACAGTATGTGTAAAACAATAAAACAAAAAATAAAATATGAAAATGAACAGGGTTCCCACGGTACCTGGAAAACATGGAATTAATTTTTTCATTTTCCAGGTATGAAGAAGTCATGGAAACTGAGCAAAAGTGTACACTTACATGGAAATAGAAACAGTTGTCCTGGAAATTTTTATTGGACGAGTTGTAAAATAGTAATACAATGAAACTATTGAGCACAGAATTAAGCTTTTTACTGTAGATATAAATGGATGATCCCATGTTGTAGAGCATGCTCTTGGAATCCTATATGGTATATTGGATGTTGGAATTTGATGCAGGCAACTTGGTGATATGGACTTTAAAAGTATAGTTTCGGATTGGTGGACTTCAGGAATAATAACGTTACTCGCGATCTCAATAGAAGGGTCAAATACATGCATTTCCCAGCCAACACGGGAGCCTTGACATCTACAGTGAAACTTCTTATGAAAGTTTATCCTCAAATGCCTCCCTCTCCTCTGTCATCATCCTTCTGGACCTGTCTGCTGCATTCGACACGGTGAATCATCAGATCCTCCCTCGCACTCTCCAAGAACTTGGAGTTTCAGGCTCTGCACTTTCCCTCATCACCTCATACCTCAAAGACCGCACCTACAGGGTTGCTTGGAGAGGGTCGGAGTCCGACCCTTGTCAATTAACTACAAGGGTCCCTCAGGGCTCTGTTCTTGGTCCCCTCCTCTTCTCCTTGTTCACAAACTCGCTCGGATCTGTCATTAGCCCGCATGGTTTTTCATACCACTGCTACGCTGACGACACCCAATTAATTCTGTCCTTTCCCCACTCAGAGACCCAGGTCGTCGCACGCATCTCCGCTTGTCTAGCTGACATCTCTCAGTGGATGTCTGCTCATCACCTCAAGCTCAACCTTGACAAGACTGAACTGCTTTTCCTTCCGGGAAAAGATTGTCCCACTCTTGACCAAACAATCAACATCGGCACCTCTGTTGTTTCCCCGACTCTGACTGCAAGGAATCTGGGTGTGACCCTAGATAACAACCTGTCCTTCACTGCAAACATAGCTGCTACAACCCGCTGCTGTAGATACACGCTTTACAACATCAGGAGGATACGTCCCCAGCTGACCCAGAAAGCCACGCAGGTTCTGGTCCAGGCTCTCGTCACCTCACGCCTAGACTACTGCAACTCCCTCCTGGCTGGTCTACCTGCATGTGCCATCCGACCTCTGCAGCTCATCCAGAATGCAGCGGCTCGTCTGGTCTTCAACCTTCCTACATTTTCCCACACCACTCCGCTCCTCCGCTCCCTTCACTGGCTTCCAGTAACTGCTAGAATCCACTTTAAGACAATGGTACTTGCGTACCATGCTGCGAATGGATCTGGCCCTTCCTACATCCAGGACATGGTTAAACTGTACACCCCAGCGCGTGCACTACGCTCTGCATCAGCCAAACGACTCGCTGCACCCTCGCTGCGAGGGGGACCCAAGTTCCCATCAGCAAAAACACGTGGGTTTGCTATCCTGGCTCCAAAATGGTAGAATGAGCTCCCCATTGACATCAGGACAGCAGATAGCTTACACACCTTCCGGCGCAGACTGAAAACTCATCTCTTTCGACTCCACTTCGAGCGATAGAATTACTAACAATTAACTGCTAACAGAGCACTTATATACTAATAAAGGACTGGCTTATCTATAGCCAGTTGAGTAGCACTTGAAATGTTTGGCTCTATGAAACCTGATGTACTTATATGATTCTGTTTTCTTCAAGGTTGTGTCTTCCTGGTCGATTGTACTTATTGTAAGTCGCTTTGGATAAAAGCGTCAGCCAAATGCAATGTAATGTAATGTAATGTAATGGAGTCCAATCAATGAGACGAGATTGGAGGTGTTGGTTAAAGCTGCCCTGCCCTATAAAAAATACACACCAGTTTTGAATTTGCTATTCTTAAGAAGCATTGCCAGATGTGAACCATGCCTCGCACAAAAGAGCTCTCAGAAGACCTACGATTAAGAATTGTTGACTTGCATAAAGCTGGAAAGGGTTACAAAAGTATCTCTAAAAGCCTTGATGTTCATCAGTCCACGGTAAGACAAATTGTCTATAAATGGAGAAAGTTCAACACTGTTGCTACTCTCCCTAGGAGTGGCCGTCCTGTAAAGATGACTGCAAGAGCACAGCGCAGAATGCTCAATGAGGTGAAGAAGAATCCTAGAGTGTCAGCTAGAGACTTAAAGAAATCTCTGGCACATGCTAACATCTCTGTTGACGAATCTACGATACGTAAAACACTGAACAAGAATGGAGTTCATGGGAGGATACCACGGAGGAAGCCACTGCTGTCCAGAAAAAACATTGCTGCACGTTTGAAGTTTGCAAAAGAGCACCTGGATGTTCCACAGCACTACTGGCAAAATATTCTGTGGACAGATGAAACCAAAGTTGAGTTGTTTGGAAGGAACACACAACGCTATGTGTGGAGAATCCAAAGGGTTCACATACTTTTTCTTGAAACTGTAGTCCAAAGTGGGCTATGGCAAGGAAAAGCACAAAGGCTTCAAAACTGTACTGATAAAACAAATGAGAACATATTGTAAATCAAGGCAAATATTATTTGAACCAGCTCATGGTTTGAAATGTCAAACATTGAAAAGCAAAAGTATTATTAAAACCATGTACTAAATCATCACTTTGGTCCCATCATATACTCTGGGAATAGAATATTCACAGTGCTTCCAAACTAGTATCACATCATCATGTGAGGTTGACTTTGTGACCTGGAGAACATTTCAGCTGCAACATCAGCTCGTTGATAAACTTGGGATATGAGATATTTTTGTAGCCATTCGTGGTGAAGGCATCTGTGCTATTGTATGCATTATTTTTGACCCAACATTTCTACAGGCATGATCCCTGTTGCTGAAACTGTAGCTTAAGGTTATATAATATTTTAGCCAGTCTATTTTTATACCACGAGCTGCAAAATGACCGCCTAACCCCACTGTACAGGCGGGTACTTCTTTAGATATAGGCCTACCTGGGCAGGCTCTGTTTTGCCGTGGTATCCTGGCACCTGCGGGTCGCAGAGGGGTGGCGTAATTTCGGGTGACGAAGACCGCTGCTCTGGGGGTGAGGGCGGCGAGTCAGGCGGGAGTAAGCTAGTGTCCACAACGGAGGGTAATGTGATGTCCCCATCTGGCCTGTTGCTACTGTCTGCAGTAGTTGCAGTGTTGCTGGCATTTAGTGATGGTTGCTTTAATAATTTTCGTATAAATGATTATCCACAGATCTGTGTCACTGCTGTGGAAGCACTTTAGAAATGATGCACGCACAGCGGAGCAGGTCGCGCCATGGTTTACTAATCTACCCGCACAATTTGTCTCTGGTGTCGGAATGTCTCTCTATGTTAGTACATTCTTAAAAAACAAAACACCATTTCATTTCAGGTTAAAATGTGTTGTAACTGCGTTACTGAGCATTGTAACGGGTAATATATTACCAACATTTCATTAGTAATGCGTTACTTTTTGCTGTAACAAAGTAATGTAATATATTACTGTAACGCGTTACACCCAACACTGGTTGGGAATGGGGGTCTGTGTGTGAGTGTGTGCAGTTTTTTTTTTTTAAACACATAACACATTATTGGCTGTGAATAACACGGAATGAAATTGTTGAAAAAGGATTTGAGTTATTATTATGATTCTCTGTGTTTGTTGTCTTGCCTTCAGCTCCAAAAAATGTCATGAATTACTGTTAATTGCTCAGCACATTTATTTTATATCCTGGTTGAAACTTCAGGTTACAATTGCAGAACGTTTCATCACATGCAGAAAAAGCTCAAAATAAGAAACTGCTCAACCCTGGGCATCATCTTTGAAGTATGATTGACAGGATATTAGTCTACATCTTGTTAGTGGGAAAAATGAATGTTTATTTGATAAGATTTTCAACAATAAAAGTAAAAGCAACACATTATTTTGTTCTTAAACCTTTAGTTTGGGGCAGAAAGTAATGTCATATTCTTGGCACCCCATACACAAAAAAAGTCACATGCATAGAGGTGGATTTGTGATTTCGTTTTTAAAAAAATCTTGACTGAGGATTTCATAGTTCATGCATGAAAGGGTTGTGTGATCTACCAATCATAGGGTCATCCCATCCCCTGCAGTTACATGTCAAAGATCCTCAAATTCCTCTGTAGGAATGTCTTTAATACCCATTAGTGTATGCCAATGGCTTCAGATTAAAACATCAGCTAAAAAAAATGTCTTCAGTTAATCCTAAATCACCTTTATCATGCAGCTTTGTGTCAGAATTTAAGACATAACTAAGAATTGATTGCAGAGAACTAATTAAAGTGAGGTTTTGATTTTTGGCATATTAGGAAAGTTAATTTGATCTCTCCATGATTCTTGGTTTTAACAAATCCTCTGAACTCAGCATGTTGGAATGTGTGTAACAGCATGTATTTTTATAAAAGAAAAGGCTTCCCAGAGGACAGTCATTTTGTTAGAAATTATGTCCCTGTTAATTTTGTTTGAAATGAAAAATGAATTGCATCAAATGAGAAAAAAACACTTCCTGGTGTTTTACAATTGTTTGGCTTCCACTTTCGTGTCAGCAAAATGTTACATATCTGTCTGTCTGTGTAAGAGGCCAGTATCCCTGAGGGGACAGACATGAGGAGGTCAGCTCAGCGGGGAGTTATGGTTATTTCACAGTTCCTATTTATTGATGCTTTGGAGCCTGTGATCCTCCTTATGAAACTGACACTCTTTTTTTGTGTGCTTTATCTTGTTTTTTGGTATTGCCACCAAAGTGAGTGTTGCTGAATGTATCACATTATATCACCTGAATGTCCAAAAGGGTGCTTCAGGGCCAATTTCTTCAAACATTGACAAATCGCAGTCAAAGGAGGTGAGGGATGTTTGCTGCTTGATCTTTATTTTCTTCCATAATACCCACGAAGTGTTTTATTTTCAGGCTGTGTCAGTGCTGTTTGTCCAACATGCTCACTGGACTGCTAGAATAGTGATATCAAATATAAATTATTATTATTATTCTTTCCTTGTGTTCTCTTTTGGTTTTGGAGTGGTCCGGTCGGTCCTAGGTCCTGATTTCCTGTCTCTGTCTTATTCTGAATTTTCCTTGGGTGTCCCCCCTGGTTGTGCCCCCCGTGGTCTACAATTCATCCTGCTTCGTTCCTCTTATGTTTTGATGTTTTGATTTTCCTTTGTTATATTTGTATCTTGCCTGGTTCTTATCAGCTTTATTTTGATTTGAGCTTGCTTTTGGTTTTATACACATGCCTCCATTGTTTTCTGCATTTGGGTCCACCATGTTCGACTCCCCATCATGACTCACCCTAGCAGTCTGTCATCTGCCACGCTTCATCTGACAGTAAACTATTTTAAATGTTTTTATAAATGGGGAGTTAATTAGGAGGTGTCAGCAGTAAACAGACATATATTGTGAGGGTGTTTTCACAATTATCTTCTTGGAGAAAAAGTTGTTTTGCCTTTTGATCTAGCACATTGTATGTGTATAGAAAATTGACTTTTGGACACAACAGCTCTTTTTGGAGCCAATCGTGGCTCAATGTAACAACTTAAACAGAGGTTTCAGGTCACATGCAGAATACTGGTAATAAAAAGATCTTGTTCCAGCACTTAAACTTTTGAACTGTGCATATACATACTTTTCTAGAGTAATCAAGAGGGAGTACAATTATTTGTAATATGTTAGCTTAAGGCGAGACACCCCAGGTGAATAGGGTAATTTGTTACTTAAAGATATCAGCTAGAAATGTCTCCAGTTAATTACTTACAATAAGGCAATTGTTTTTTGTATTACAAGTTTTCTGAAATAGCATGTTTAAATATGCAAATTATCCATTATCTCATTAAATATGCACATATTTTAACACATTTCAGGAACCGACATCTGAACTTTGGATAAAGCCAGGTTCAAAATTATTGTTTCATTTTGTAGTCATATTAGTATCTAAGGCTTTTACAGAGGGGATTTTGGATATCTCTTTTTATCACTCCATAAAATCAGAAAATACTGTCAACAGCCCTACAATATCAATTTTCGCCATGTTTTTAGGTATACAGTGTTATATAATTCAGGCTATGAATGAGATATGAACAAACCCTTCTGTAAAAGCCTTCATAATATTGATAGGAATGTAACTGGAAGGTTTGGTGTATCTACGTGCTACTGAAGTGGACATTTCAAACTCAGAGTAGGAGAAAAAACTCATTTTGAGAAAACGACCTTTAAAGATTGCAGTGTGGCGCTAGCTAAACCCTCCTGTTCTTTGGATGACAGCTTGTACATCGACGCAGTCCATGAAGGTATTTCATGTTCGGGGTCATTTGTTTTTTGTATAACCTTGCTTCGTGCAAGTGACAACTGTTGTCGTCTTCTCTGTGAACGTTTTTTTCGCCGTTCTTTTGCCATTTTGAGATTTAAATTTCTAGCGGAAAGCTAACCAGGAAGTGTTTTAGCACACCACGTGACGCATCTGAACGAATCACGTTGTCAGAAATTTACACCAGCCAATGAGATTTTGTTTCTTGGTTTAAGACCCCTTTGTACTTTCACGATTGTTTGCTGATACAAAGGAAATGACCATATTTGGATCCGATGAGATTGTGCAGGAGAGACACAGTTTTCCAATGATATCTCCAGTGGTGGCCGGCCCATAGGGGCGCCCTCTCTTCCCACATGTTTGATTGTACATATTATATAGTTGGTATCAGTAACATGTATAATCTAAAATAAAATCTCGTTTACAATTGTGTTACATGTTTCCTGTCTGGCCGCAGCGTGTATCATTACCCTGTCTCGTCTGGGCGCTAAGAAAGGAGCCCTCACTCAGCCCGAGCAGCATCCAACACATTGCTGACTGTTGCTATCTGTAAACTATGCCGCCGAAACATAATTTCAGCCAATCAGCGTCGTCAGATCTGATGCTCAAAGGGCGGAAATGTCAGCGCCCGATGCAGGCTGTGAGTTGGTTATGGCTAGAAAGGATCCGCCTTTCAGTTACGATCGTTAACATCAGTGGGCCACAGCAAATTATGGTGAGAAGCTAAACTATCTATTAATGATGTCAATTACTGTGTGATTGTAACTGTGTGTGTGACTAGCTGGATGCAGACAGGTAAACGCAGTCTTTTGTTTCCCATGCTTGCTCTTCAAACAGCCGGGGACAGATACTATGTGCCTGTGATAAATAAACACACACACACACACATATTATTGTATATAGTTGAGTTTTGACAGCATCCATCAAAATAGATATTCTGCCTTAATGGTCTGTTTTCTAATATTTCTGTGTTTCTGAACCACGTCTGTGTCTGCATATAATGTTCATATTTAGTCTCCTGATTTTAAATGGGAAATAAATCATTTTGTGAGTGTTCCCAAAGAACCGGTGTTCTGCAGTTTGTGTGGGCCTAATGTACTGTTGCACAGTTTACTGTAGAAACTATGTCCAGGATCAGGTATTTGGAAGTTTTGGAAGATTCATAGCTAACCACACTGAAGATTATGGAGGTATTGATCAGTCTTCTCATATCTCTAACATCACCAGAAGTCATAATTTAAGGGGTCATTTCTCAAAATGTTCCCGTGTGGTTTATTCACCATTACAATAGCCCCACCTAAAATAATTTCCACCTGCCGCCACTGGATATCTCTGATGACATGGTGCTCACAGCGGTCACGGTACTTTATGTTACGTTAGAATGCTAACTTTTGGTGAATTTAGGATAAATCTACAGACGCAAATAGACAAACTATAGTGAAATAAACACTTAAATGTGTATTTTGCGCATTTTCCTTCCAAAAGCCTGAAAGAAAACACGTTATAGAATCAAAATAGCACAACATCTCAAAATGTACAAGTGCGTGAAAAACTATGTTTTTGCCTGCCGTGTTTCGCCTTAAAAAGGTTTGATATTTTGACTGAAGGGGATCTTTCAATAAAAACCTGTGAGGCACAATACTGTTGTCATGATGACAGTATATTTAAATTTTCTTTGTGCGTTTTAAGACAAATGAACTTGCTGTGCCCCACTTGTTCAGTCAGATTTACTTTCACTTTAGTAATATTCTCTAGGATAGGGTACAAAACGATTTAAAGAAATGTTAAGAGCTTGTTGTTGCCAGTTGTTCAAAAACAACTTCGGAGAAATTGTTCTAATTGATTAAAAATATGCAGGATTCACTTTGGTTGCCATGTTAAAATGTGAAAAAATCCTTTCAAGGGAAATATACATCCACCATTTTATAATGTTTTTGTTTACTCACTGATTTTGTATTTGGCCCTTATCAATTATTATTATTATTATTATTATTATTTCCTAACCATGATTATACCTACCAACAATACATCAGCTGTGTGTGTGTTTTACTGTTTTTTTTACTTTGCAAGGCCCAATCACTGGGAGCCCACCAATGATGTATAGCCACAATAAATAAATGGTGGGTTACATATTGTAACCCTGGTTATATAAGCACAGGCAGAGCCCTCTACTGGACTCTATGGGTACTACACACTTAAACATGTTGGGTTGTTTTGTCAACCCAACCACTAGGTTGAGCCTGTTGGTTAATTTAATTGGGTTATTTTGATGGAAATGGGTATTCTGAGAACCCAATTCGCTAGGTTATTTCTGTTGGGTATGGAGTTATTAGCTGTTGGGTTGCAATTTCTATGAAGTTGTGTTGGTTTGTTTTGGAATACCCAACACATTGGGTTGACGTGCGGGCATGCGCATGCGCATGCGCATTGCACCACCCGCGAAACCAAGCACCTCCCACTACTCTCCCACTCCAACACGACAGTGATGGTCGGACGGTCCCACTGAAGTGAAGAGAGGAGACTCAATTCAGTACAAAGCAAGGTTTGTTACATACATTACATATACATTGTTTTACCATCTAGTTGACTTGATATTATTATATAAAGCGTCATATTGTTGTTAAGATGTAAGTTCGTGGAGCACTATTATGTACATTGCATCAAAGTAGCAAGCTAACACGTTAGCTGGCTAGCTATGTAGCAAACACACTATGTTGTTGTTACTCGAAATGACTCGAGAAATGTGTCATGTATTGTAGCTAGGAGGACAACGTTAGTTATCTCGTCAATTTGGCTTTTAATGCAATATCACACAAGTGAGTGTTATGGAGGGGAAAGCGCGGTGGTGTATTAGCTAGCCTCTGCATGCTAGCAGGCCTCACCTAGCTAGCTCACCAGGCTTTCCACAGCACCCGTTTATCCGCCGACTAAAACTTTGGTAACGTTAACGTTAGGCCTAACCATTATGTTAAAACAGTGAAAAGACGTTTGGACTACTGAATTTTATTTCATGTTATTGTATGTTTTTTTCTTAATGGACTCTGTTTGTGTTGATGTTTCAGGTTGATACGAACAATCGATGGACGATTTTGTGACCTCAAAGTTGATTGAGTGGCAGCTTCCAGGGCTGATAGAAAGGTTCAGAGGTAAGCTAATTCATAAGTCATCTCCATGCCTTCATTTTATGGGTACTGTGTTATGGTTCAGCCCCTGTCATCATTATGTGCCTGCTATATGCTCTGTGCATAGGAAATGAATGGGACTAGTTAGCCACTGTAGCTTGCTGTCAATACCTCAGTTTTTAACACTGGGTCATCCATCTTGTGATTCAAATATCTTTACTGTAGTGGTTTACTGTAGTTTACTGTCTACTACAGTGGTGGACAACTTTGATGATGGAGAGGGCCACTATATTTCCACACTCTCTCTAGAGAGCCACATTGCATATATATACTGTAGCAAAAATAGCAGATCTACAAGCTCAAAAAGGGTTGCAGTGCGACACGTTTTACATTTTTTTGCTAATTTTTTTATTTCAATCCTGAAAAGTACGATTTTTACTTCATTTCAAATGCATTTAATAATAATTTCAAATGCATTTAATAATACTTATGCTAACTTTATGAACTTAAATACAAATACATTGGACATAAAAAAGACCATACCATTTTAATACAAGTCATTAAGCTACTAGTATAGACTGAAGTAATTAAAGCAACTGAAATCAAGTGTAACAGCTGAAATCAAATCAACCTGCGGGCCACATTAAATTAAGGTGCTGGCCACATGTGACCCCCGGGCCGGCAGTTGCTCATGTATGGTCTACTACTATTGGATTAATTGATTAACTGAACTGGGTGTTCCCACACAAATCAGGTGCATGGATGGTGTTCAGCTGCACTACTTCCTGAAAGGATGTGGGCTTCAATATTCCTTGTCTAATACTATAGGATTAATTTATTATCCATTATATGGCACCCAGACCCTAATATCTATTCATGAGTTGCAGTTTTAGTCCTAGACCTTTATAGAGCTTGTGGTATATATGGATGGTCACTGTAGTAATATTTTGTGTTCTGTCTTTCAGATGAGGCTATTGATGAAGAAAGCTTTGGGTACCTGGATCTTCACACCATCACCACCTTGATCCCCAGAATAGGCGAGAGGCTAAAATTCATTAACAAACATAATGAATTTGTAAGTTATGCGGTTGCATACACATTCACCATGTTCTAAATTAAAATTCAGACGGACGGACTGACAGACAGACGTTACCCTTCACTGCTTGCCCTTTTAGTTCAGAATTTAGATGAGTCATGGGATATTTAGATGTAAAACTCGAATTCCTGGGGATGTGAGAAGTCTTTTTATCCATCATGTTAATTATGCTGCAAACTATTTCCAGTGTTGTGAAATTGGCTGCGGTAGAACATTTAACTACATGCGATCGAAGACACTTACAGCAGCATGAAAATGTTGAGGAGGTGCTTGGTGTACCCGCTCAAGATCCAGTCCAGCCTGAGTTCCTTAATGCTGAAGGCCAGCCAGCAGAGGAAATTGAGGAGTGGGATGAGATTGAGCCAGAGGGCATTACTGATCGGGTAGCACATTTTTTAGCTCATTTGAGGTCTGTGCCTTTGCAAACATTGTCCGGCATTCATTTTTTTGTTGAGCAGACCTCTAGTTTAATCTCTGACATTATGGGTAGACTGCAATCAAGGACCTTGGCAGTTTTCAGTAGTTTGGGACATAATCAAATCCCAGAGGTAGACCAACTAATGGTAGAGTTCCAAGACTGTGCTGAGCCCTTCCGAGATCTAGTCACTGAGTATAAACAGATGCAGTATTTTGTCAAATTAGGAGGCTTCATTGAACCAGTTGAGGTAACTTTCCGTCATGACGAGGTTTCCTACGTCCAGAGAAGGGACTCTGCCACCGGCACTGTGAAACAAGTTGCGGTTCCTGACACGTTTCAACGTGTTCCACTTACACGCCTTCTAGGACAGGTCCTTGAAATGCCTGGCATGTTACAGGCAATGCTTGATTGGCAGCAAAGAGATGGTGGAGTCCTTCAGGATGTCTTTGATGGGGAGTTTTGCAAAACACACCCACTCTTCCTGAAAGAGACTTCCATTCCACTTATTTTGTACAATGATGACTGTGAAACAGTCAACCCTCTAGGACAGGGGTGGCCAACCAGTCAGAGGTTAAGAGCCACATTTTTTCTATTTTACTGCAAAGAGCCACATCAAACACACAGTCACTGATACCGCTTGTTTCAGTTTTTTGTTTTCTGGAGACAAGATTTCAACCACGACACTGATGCATTTTTGTGGCATTGGGATATATATTTTTTAAATCCTCTGGAGCAGAGAGAGGAGCTGTGTATTATTGTTATTGATTAATGCATCAGTGTTTCTTAGGGTCAAAAACACTAAACTCACAACTTAAAATGAAAGTTTAGTTTATTTAATAAAAGAGCACATGTTCAATGTGAAAAGTGACAGTAGTTATAGATTATTTTCAATTTGGTGCTATATATATATATTAAAAAATATTATATATATATATTTTTTAAATATATATAACTCCGTTCGCGGGGGCGCAGCGCCCCTCCAAGACAATGGTAGGGGAAACACTGGATAGTGTTTAATCAACGATAGGTTTCCCCCCCCCCCTCAAAGGTGATTGGTTCACTGCATCACAGGTATTATTGTGATTGGCTCTTGGGCCACATCAAAATTAGACGCGCTGTCATCCTCTCATACTGACACCTGACACCACACATACACACGTAGGGAGAGCCGGGACGAAAGTAACACGGGACGAAAGTAACGGAGCGATTTTATCCGAGCCCAAACAACTTTGACCGGCCAAATTACGTCAGAATGATCAGCATTCAATACTTAACAGACCTACTAAATATCAGGTTTAACTGTCAGGAGTAGCTAGTGTTGTCACGATACCAACATTTTAGTTTCCATACCAAGTCAAGAATTGCGATTCTGATTCTTTTTCGATACTTTTCTTAAAAAAAGGGAAACAGTCTTAAATGTAATTATTGTGCTTTATTTCACACCAGAACCATAACACAAACTTTTAAACAATGAGAACAATAAATACAATAAATGACAAGAATTCGTATTAAATAAAATTAATACGTTTCTCACAGACAGGCCTTGTGGTGTCCGTAGGCTTGCCCTCACTGTCAGAGATAGAGCTCAAATACTTCGAAATTTCTCTTTTGGCGTCTTTTTTGTCAACAAGCTGAGGCGCAGCGGCAGTTGCACTCCCACTTGCAGCCATGCTTCTCGTTTTCTCACATGCTCTGGCAGCTAGCGCGTACACGAGAGAGTTGAGGCACTTCAGCGTGCTTGAGAGGGGCGGGACTGCAGGCACGGCTGCAGTGCAGGGAGTGGAAGCAGAGCGCTGAACACACACGGCTCTTATTAAACGGCGCTTTCTCACCGGAGTACTTCCCCCCGTCATTCTTAAAGTACCGATACTAATGAAACGGAGGAATAGTAACGTTTTTAACGGCAGGGTATCGCGGTACCTTTCAAATCTCGGTACACCGTGTAACACTGGTCAGGAGTCAGTGTCTCTCCCCCAAACTCACACATATACAATTTGATATGAACTGAAGAGCCGCATGAAACTAGGCAAAGAGCCGCATGCGGCTCGAGAGCCGCGGGTTGGCCACCCCTGCTCTAGGATCAAAGACTGGAACACACAAGCTAGGCTTCATTTACTTTCTGATCAAGAGCTTGCCACCAGATCTGCTCTCAAGTTTACGGTCGCACTTCCTGTGTGCAGTATACAAATCAGATGATGCAAAAACATATGGTCTTGATGATGTCCTGCACCCCATTGTTGCAGAGCTGCAGTTTCTAGAGAAAGAAGGCATCCCCGTTGACACCCCTACTTTTCAAGGCGTTGTTAAGTTCTCGCTTGTCCAAGTAGTGGGGGACAACTTAGGCTTAAATGCCATCCTCGGTTATTCCGAAAGTTTCTTCTCTGCTAACCATATGTGCCGGTGGTGCAGAGTGCATAAACGTGTCTCGGAGCAGCAGACATTGGAAGATCCAGCACAGCTGCGTAATATATACACCCATCAGGCAGATCTGGAACTCGCAAGCCTTTCAGAGACAGGGTTGAAGAGAGACAGCAAGCTCAACAAACTCTCTTTTTATCAACTGACAATGTGGCACCGGACATTATGCATGACATTTTAGAAGGAGTAGGCCCCCTTGAGGTCAAGCTCATCTTGAATACTCTGAGCAAAAACTTGTCACACTTGACCAAATCAACTTCAGACTCACAAGCTTCGATTACGGCTTTTGTGACAAGGCTAACAAGCCCTCTCTGATTAGCAGAAATGATCTTAGCAGACCGGAAGGGGCCATGCGGCAGTCAGCAGCTCAAACGTGGTGCCTTATTAGGCTACTGCCCACCATGATTGGGGACCTGATCCCCGAGGGAAACAAGGAGTGGGAACTCCTCCTACTCTTACTACTGTGCATGGAGTTCATCTTCTCTCCCTCTATTACCATCGCTGCAACACTGTTTTTGACCAATATCATTGAGGAGCATCACTCCCTCTTCCTTGAACTTTTTCCTCAATTACATTTGCGTCCAAAGCACCACTTCATGGTTCACTACCCACCAGCAATCAGAAAACTGGGACCCTTGATGCACTTTTGGGCAATGCGGTTTGAAGCAAAACACAACTTCTTCAAACGTGTCAGTCACATCACATGCAATTTCCGCAATATTTGCAAGACAATGGCGTATCGGCATCAGATGCACCTATGTTATAATGTTCTATCTGGCACCGTGTTGAGTCACACTACGGAGGTCGGCCCAGGGTCCACCACCTTTCTGTCCTCCATAGACGGATTAAAAGAAATCCAAAAGGATCTAACCGATTTTCCTGTTTTCAGTGAGGTTTTGGAGCCAGCCTGGGTGACCTTCAAGGGCACTAAATACAGACCAGGCATGACAGTATTCCTCTCCTACGACCCAGATGGTGAACCCCAGTTTGGGCTTATAAAATCCATCATACTTCTGGGTCAAATGACAAACACACCAACAACTAAGTTTGTCATACAGAAGTGGGAAACAAACGGTTTTGAACAGCACTTTCATGCATATAGTGTGACCCAGACTCAAACGTTTGCAGCTGTTGATCCAAGTAAACTACTTGATCATCATTCATTACATGCTGTGAAATCATACAGAGAACATGATGACTGTTTATACATCTCCCTTCGCTATAGAGTATTTTAGAATAAATCAACAGACGGGGGGGGGGGGGGAGCTTGATGGAGGGTGAAAAAGATTAAGTAGAGCTAGGGTAGGGGGGTGAAGAGTTTCAGTGGAGACTAGTTGTGGGGGGCTGCTTTAAAGTTTACACAGCTCTCTATCCACAAGTTTCCTAGGGGTTTTGGGCATCACTTCCTGTCGATTTCATTGGATCTCATTGGATTTGATTGGATAACATTGACAGGAAGTGATGCCTACAACGCCCTAGGAAACTTGTGGATTGAAGCTTGTTCAACTCTTAAACTCAGTTTAACAGTTGAACAAGCTTCAATAGAGCTGTGGGGTTTAAAGCTTCAGAGTGCTGTAAAGAATTGCCCTGCACAGGTTAGGCACACTGTGTGCCCACCAGCCACACTCCCAACACCAGATTTGCCAGCTGCCACAGTTGCAAACGCAAACCCAGAGATGGCTGCACTTCCAAACCCAGACCCAGAGATGCCTGATGCAACAATGATGCCTGTTCTGCAGATAGTTCCAGTATTTGTAAGTCATTGTCTCCCAACATTTCTTAAAAGCTACTATTTCTATAAGCTATTTCTTAAAAATTGCTTTTGCTCTCACGCAGGAAACCTTTCTGTGAGCTTCCTCCAGGAAGTGCTGGAGCTGGACAACAGCAATGCATGTACTGTAGTTTATTTGCTTTTGTCTGTATTCTTTCAGGATATCCGCGCTGTTCTTTCTGCAGGTCTATAGTGGAGAGCCTGGACACAGACCAACTGATCACAGGAAAGGAAAGAAAGGCCATGGTGCGGATTTTGGTGTCTCACCTCATTGAAAAATGTGGAGAAACGTGAGTAAAAATGTACAGAAGGAGGATTTCTTTTTTAGATTAGTGTCCGCCCTGACTTTGAAAGGTCATGACTTCGATCCCCGGCCAAGTCATACCAAATACTGTTCAAAATAGTAACCGATGCCTCCCTGCTTGGCTTTCAGTATCAAGGGTAGGATTAGGGGTAAGTCCCTGTGACATATTGGCGTTAGACCTATGTCCTAAGATTGTACGTGTACATCAAGCTGTCTGACGCAACATACACAGGGGATGGGCCCCTGGCATAAGACCACAATGTTCTCAAATACTGTTTCTTGTCTTGTTGACATTTAGAGTGTTTTTACAGTATGACGACTGTTTTATTGTCTAATGATTGTATCTGTACATGTTGGCCATCAGACCTACCGCGGTGATGAAAATTGCCCTGGCTTCCGCTTTGATTCATGCATTCCCCTGCTTAAACGATGACAGTGGCAGTGGTTTTGTGAGTACTTTTTGTGAAGTAAAACTAAATACTATCTAAAAAAAGATTGATTCTTTTTTTAAATTGAATGTATATGCACAGGGTCAAGTAGACATGTTAGGCTCATGGGTTTATATGGGGATTATTTGAATATCTTGTCAGGGAACATGGTATGCCAAGGGGCGATCCCACCACCCAGCAACCGGGTTCCTAGAAGAAAGACTCCGTAATATCAGGACGCAGTTGAGGAGGAGCTCGCGCGGGCCCAGGCCACAGAGGGAACAAGACACTGTGCCCAGCAGGATAGTCATACCAGGTAATGCAATGTCTGTCCCAGATTTGCCTCTGGTTTAGAGTGGTATTTGTAATCTGACAGACAGCTCTGCAACAAAGTATTCTCTATGGCGTCATATTTGTTACGCAGCCTGTAATGCTGCATCTTAAATCTCGGTGCAGAATTCTGCTCTGGCTTTAGAGCTGTTATTCCATTAATTTTGTTTTTCTGTGAAACTGCCTCAATTGCTGCATCAATGTTGTCTCAGAGGATTTCGCTACTTTTATATACCAGGAAGTTGGCACACGTATGCATCACTTCAAACCTATGGAACCCTGTCATATCAGTGACATGAGAAAATAGTGTATAGCACATTACGAGATCACCGGGGTCGCATGGCCTGGTGTAATATTTATATTTGACAACAGTGTTATCTTTGGTATTTTACAGCAGCCACCATATCCGAAGAGCGAGCTGTGCAGTTTGCAGAATGGTTGAAGAATAATTCACAGCCCCTCGCCCAGGTGGAGGCTATATATGCGCGACAGCTGCCAGTACAGCGACAGCTGCCAGTACAGGGCAGGATGGATACGGGCCGACCACTCGAAGTCCATTCCCGAAGTCCTGGCCATGTTCCCTCGTCTTACTACTCCAGGCATGGTATGTGAAAACTCAAATATATTTATAGTAGCCTGGCGCCTGTTTGCTAGAGCAGTTTGGTAAATAGAAGCCAGGCTCTCCTCCAGGAGGAGACGTGTTTAGCCATTTTGTGAGAATGGAAACTACTCATTGCTTAAAGGAGAATTAGGACAGAGCGACACAAAATGGAATATATTGCTTCTTTTGAAAGAAAATTACCTGGACCATGTTTTTGGGGACCTGAGGAATAACTATACCTTTCAGGACAGGAACCCCTTTTGGCGTTCCTGTTGCTATGTACAGTATATAGCAACATACATTTTTTGTAATTTTTGAATACATATTTGAAGTTTTTCAGAAAATGTAGGTCATGATTTAGAAGGCGTTTTTAGAATCGGCCTCAGGTCTAAATGGGTTAATCCAATAGTATACACAGGACATGCTGTATAAAGCCCACTTCTTTTCAGAAGTAGTATAGTTGGTGCATATAATTATTGTGCACATACAGTAGCTTGTGCACATTATCTTATGCATTGTCACTACTCGTGAGTTTGGATTCCTACAGGCAATATCTTGGTCATGCTTTTATAAACCTTGCTTCTTTAAGTATTGGAGCTCAGCCATCATAGGTCTTGTCAACTTGCCCGAATTATGTCAATATCTTTATTTGTCCTGTATTTAAAACTTCATCACTTTATGGTCAGGAAAATGTATTTTTTTATGATGCACTAGGAATAGTGAGTGTATTGTCATATTGTCTAAATGACCATGTTTCTCAATTTGTCTCCATCTTTTAGATTGCACAAGATTTTTCAATCCTCTTTGCAGAGCCTGCTCCTAAACTCTTCGAAACGTGGGTTCCTCTTTACGCTGACAAGATCATTCGTCTGGCGAAACGCGAAGGGAAACTCGCATTGCCAGAGGAACAGATCAATCTGGGTAAGATAGTTATTTTATAACAAACTTAGCAAATGTAAAGAATACCTTACTAATAATAATAAGGAGTTTGTTTTTATATCATGCTTTTCTGGATACTCAAATGCACTATACATAAGAACTTAACTAACAAAACACTCAAACAAGAAAGACATTTTCTTTGGTGATTTGATTGATGTGGAACTTTATTTTATTGTATTATACGACTATTCAAGTCTATATTGACACCCATAATTGTCCTCCTACAGATGCCAGGGGAGAAGTAGCCCTGATGCTGCTGCCTGTCATGCTCCCTCCGCCTGTTTATAAACAGGGCAGAAAATTGGTCCGCGCCAGTGTGGAAGAATCAAAGAGATTCTTCATTGATGTTAAGCCTGTAACGCTGCGTCCACACTACAGTGTTGACAGCTTCAAAAACAGTTTCCAACGCGTCTGCCCATTCACTTTGAATGGGGTGACGTCACGTTGCCTCGCTTTTCGCCGAACTGAATTGTGGGTAGCATAGCGGTCCGTCTAGCCAGCGCCAGCCAATCAAATCCCGTTTCTGAAAATCTGACAGCTCAAGCGCTAGCCAATCAAACCGCGTCTAAGCTGGGAGAGATATCCCGCGGTTGATTTCTATATTTCAAAAAAAGATGGAGGAGAAACTGATTATCGCCGTAGCAAATCACACGGTTTTGTATGACCAGACCCTCTTCACCTACCGGGATACAAACCGGAAGAACCAGTCATGGAGGGAGGTGGCAGAGACAGTGGTAAAATGGTAAATGGACTGTACTTATATAGCGCTTTATCGAGTCTTTAAGACCCCTCAAAGCGCTTCACATACTACATGTCGTTCACCCATTCATACAGAGCAGTGTATGTTAGGACATGCACTAACATGCATACACATTCACGCACCGTTGGCCATGCCATCGGGAGCAACTCAGGGTTAAGTATCTTGCTCAAGGATACATCGACATGTTGACTGCATGGGCTGGGATCGAACCCACAACCTTCTGGTTGAAAGACGACCGCACTCCCTCGCAGCCACAGTCGCCCTATAGTCGCCCAGTGGGTGAAACTGGTAGGTTTTCGCCTGTTTGGGGAGTTTATATATATATATATATATATATAAAAACCCCGGGGATTAATGCGAGCTATATATATATATATATATATATATAGCTCGCATTAATCCCCGGGGTTTTTTGCTTTATATGTCGGGGGCGGGAGATTCATGTGATTGGTTGTTGGTCGCGTTGCTCGAATAAAATCCCCAAGCTTCAGACACGCCCAGCTCCCAGCTTTTTTTGAAGCTGTAGTGTGGACGCTCCGTAAGTTATTTACCTTTGAACAGAAATTCGAATATAAATTCATAGTGAAATGACTCCAATTATTCTTTTACACTGTTGGAAAGCCTGATTCCTCTTCACAACAAGGTGCAACTTGTAAAGATTATATTCATGGAATGAGTGACACAGCTTAACGTTTGTCAGAACACTCATTTCATGAAGCACTATTCTTACAGGTTGTAACTCGGTGTAAGTTGTTACTCCATATCGACGTGGGATGTATAAACCACAGACCACACATAAGTAGACTGGCCACGCACCCAGAATACATTGTTTAAGACCACGCCATTGAATTTAGGGCTGTCACGCTTCTTTCTTAAATCAGCTGATGGGGTGGGAGGGGGTTGAAAGAGCTTCAGTAGAGAGCTGATGACAATTTCTCTGCACCGGTAGAAATACTTATCTTTTTTCTTTTCTTTCTCATCATAGGTCGGAACTAACATGGTGGAGTATTTGGAGGAAGCCAAATCGTCCAGGTCGTGCCCGTTCGTGCTACAGCTTGAGGATGGGATGCTGTGCTCTCAAGCCTTTGTTGTGATCTCAGGCAAGGCTATTGAGACTGAGACGGCTCTTGCAGCTGTGGATACCTGTTTCAAGAGTTTTTATGTCTTTGACATACAATATACAAATCAGTGTTTGCCTACTTGGCAATTTTTCCAGGATGTTGTTTATGAACTCGAGGGAACTGTTTCCCCAGCAGTGAAGTTCCTGAAAACGCAAATACATGCTTGCAACTAGACTGGCCTGCATCCCCCCCACCCATCTCTTCCTTTCTCTCTCCTCTTCCTCTTGTTCCACATCTCTCCTAGTATCAATAACCCTTGTGTGAGGAACTGGGAATTTTGTATTTTGATTCTGTGATTTGAACGTTAATAAATCATTATTGTTACATTGGTGTGAGAATATATTTGATCAAGAAAACAACCGAAGGATCAGAGGTGAGTAAATGCCAACTAGATGTATCACACAATTGTGATAATGTGATAATTTTGTTAAATTGATGACTATCAGTTTTGCCAATGCAATGTCCATTATAAAAGGGAACAACCCATTATAATTAGTAATAATTCATAATTAATTATACATTAACAACTAAACCCAGCAGTGTAGTCAATGTGAACCCTTCATTGGGTTATATAACCAACCCTATGTGTCGGGTTATATAACCAACCCAATTTGTTGGGTTAAATTAACCCAGCGTGTGTTCTGTCCAATATTTAACCAGCGCTGGGTTGGGAAACTAAGGGAAAATTGGGTAGTTTTTAACCCAGTAGTTTTAAGAGTGTACCCTTAACCATGCTATGCAAGCATTCACATACTGAGTAGCATAAACGTACCTGAATGCGCACAGGCCCACAGTATACAAAGGTGGCTACGCCTCCTTCCTGTCATCCTACACCCTCTTCAGCGTTACCCACCCACCGTTATATTTCACACAGGCTCCACCCTCTACTGGACTCTATGGGTACAGTGGGTGGAGCCCTGATGGATAAACGCCCTGTCGTTCAACAACATCGACCCATCACACTGCCCCTGACTGGCTTTTGGTCCCCACACTCAAACACGCTCACCTTGTGTAGTGTGCATGGAAAATAGTGAGGAAGACGAGGAGCGCCCTCTAGTCCTGTACGGGGTTTACAGCATACTACGTGTCCCGGGTCCCTGAGGCGCATGGGAAAACATAAGCACACTATGTCCCGGGGGGGGGGTCAGATGCCTACTGACCCACAGCCCCCCCCCTCTCACCAGTCGTGTGTTGCCCCAGCAAGCACCGAGGATGAGCAGGAGTCAGACATGTCCAAGAGATAAGACCTTATGAAGGGGCCTGACGCCGCCGTGCATATGTCCTCCACACTCACCCCGTTGAACAAGGCTGTTGACACGGCCATACCCCGTGTAGAGTGTGCATGGACCCCAGTGGCATGTGAGATGCACTCGCAGAGCCATCCTGTCTGGCGTTTCTTGGACAGAGCTTTACGTTTCTTGGACAGAGCTTTTCTTGGACAGAGCTTTACGTCGTTCGTCGTCTAATCACATTGGTAAAACGTCTTGGTAACTTAGCTTAGCAAAACCTTAAATCTCCAGTGTTCTTGTTTTTCTTACCTTGTGCTCTTCTCTGTCCAGTATCCATATACAGTGGGGCAAAAGTATTTAGTCAGCAACCAATTGTGCAAGTTCTCCCACTTGAAAAGATGAGAGAGGCCTGTCATTTTCATTCTAGGTACACTTCAACTATGAGAGACAGAATGGGGGGAAAGAATCCAGGAAATCACATTGTAGGATTTTTAATGAATTAATTGGTAAATTCCTCTGTAAAATAAGTATTTGGTCACCTACAAACAAACAAGATTTCTGGCTCTCACAGACCTGTAACTTCTTCTTTAAGAGCCTCCTCTGTCCTCCACTTGTTAACTGTATTAATGGCACCTGTTTGAACTTGTTATCAGTATAAAAGACACCTGTCCACAACCTCAAACAGTCACACTCCAAACTCCACTATGGCCAAGACCAAAGAGCTGTCAAAGGACACCAGAAACAAAATTGTAGACCTGCACCAGGCTGGGAAGACTGAATCTGCAATAGGTAAGTAGCTTGGTGTGAAGAAATCAACTGTGGGAGCAATTATTAGAAAATGGAAGACATACAAAACCACTGATAATCTCCCTCAATCTGGGGCCCCACGCAAGATCTCACCCCGTGGGGTCAAAATGATCACAAGAACGGTGAGCAAAAATCCCAGAACCACACGGGGGGACCTAGTCAATGACCTGCAGAGAGCTGGGACCAAAGTAACAAAGGCTACCATCAGTAACACACTACGCCGCCAGGGACTCAAATCCTGCAGTGCCAGACGTGTCCCCCTGCTTAAGCCAGTACATGTCCAGGCCTGTCTGAAGTTTGCTAGAGAGCATTTAGATGATCCAGAAGAGGATTGGGAGAATGCCATATGGTCAGATGAAACCAAAATAGAACTTTTTGGTAAAAACTCAACTAGACGTGTTTGGAGGAGAAAGAATGCTGAGTTGCATCCAAAGAACACCATACCTACTGTGAAACATGGGGGTGGAAACGTCATGCTTTGGGGCTGTTTTTCTGCAAAGGGACCAGGACGACTGATCCGTGTAAAGGAAAGAATGAATGGGGCCATGTATCGTGAGATTTTGAGAAACAACCTCCTTCCATCAGCAAGGGCATTGAAGATTAAACGTGGCTGGGTCTTTCAGCATGACAATGATCCCAAACACACGTTGCCCGGGCAACGAAGGAGTGGCTTCGTAAGAAGCATTTCAAGGTCCTGGAGGGGCCTAGCCAGTCTCCAGATCTCAACCCCATAGAAAATCTTTGGAGGGAGTTGAAAGTCCGTGTTGCCCAGCGACAGCCCCAAAACATCACTGCCCTAGAGGAGATCTGCATGGAGGAATGGGCCAAAATACCAGCAACAGTGTGTGAAAACCTTGTGAAGACTTACAGAAAACGTTTGACCTCTGTCATTGCCAACAAAGGGTATATAACAAAGTATTGAGATTAACTTTTGTTATTGATCAAATACTTATTTTCCACCATAATTTGCAAATACATTCTTTAAAAATCAGACAATGTGATTTTCTGGATTTTTTTCTTCTCATTTTGTCTCTCATAGTTGAGGTATACCTAGGATGAAAATTACAGGCCTCTCATCTTTTTAAGTGGTAGAACTTGCACAATTGGTGGCTGACTAAATACTTTTTTGCCCCACTGTACCTGCTCCTCTGCCTGCCGCGTCCAGCCACCATCCCTCCAGCTGTGTTCCTCCGTGCTTCCACGCACACCTGCTCCAGCCTGCTCGCTCTCGCCAACTCCGGATCCCCGGCTTCCGACTTCCGCTCCTCCTCTGAGACACTCCCTGGTCCCGGACTTGTTGGATTATAAATCCCCTCTTCAGTTCAGTCTCAAGCCTGTTTTTGGTTATTAAACCCTTTTGGCTTCATAACTTCTGTCTCCTCTCGTCATTGTTCAGTATTGTGGGTTCACTCCTGTAAAGCGCTCGGAGAGCGTAACAATTATGATGTGGAGTAATGGTTTAAAGTTGCAAACCTCAATAACCTCAGAATTACACTTAAAGTGCACCTATCATGGCCTCTCCACCTCTGTTCCTTAATTCTTACTTGCTACCCTTTTCCCTCAACCTATCCTAAGGGAGTGCATGTACGTAGACACGTTGTGTCTCTCCACCTCCGCCCCTTTGGCCTAGGATTGGATTTTCAAACACCCACACACTGATCTGTGGCCCCTCGGCACATAAGGCGTTGGCAACAGACTCATCCGTCATGTGGCCGCTGATCAGTGCTCTTTATGAAGATGGATACCAGTCGATTTCCCATCTTTACAC
The DNA here is from genome assembly GCA_902827135.1 of Harpagifer antarcticus. Lineage (NCBI taxonomy): Eukaryota > Metazoa > Chordata > Actinopteri > Perciformes > Harpagiferidae > Harpagifer > Harpagifer antarcticus. The sequence continues at coordinate 490,656 of CADEHL010001266.1, read as the reverse complement.
AGCTGCTTTCTTATTTTTACTCAACTTTTTCTCACATTCCTTACATCTGTATGTGTCAAAACATTTGAGCGCAGACGGCCAGTCTTTTTTATCTGCCAGCAAAAATAAGCAAGCAGTAGACATGTGACTGTGCTTTTAATGCTGGAGTAACATTTACTGAAACACTTCAATTCAATGATATTACAAAAATGCTAAATTTATACATTATGATGAAAAAAGAAAACCATTGCCAAAAATCTCTTCATTCATTATACTAACTAAAAACATTAAAAGACAATAGTCCATTCAAAATATGTTGTATGTATTGTCACTCACCATAGTTTTATCTGGGGTTTATTACTCAAAGAGGACTATTGTCATCTTGATCCCCAGAAAATAACACACATATATGGACATGGACACACATTCACAAGCATGTCTTCCCTGTGGCCTGTTGTGTGAGAATTTATGTTCTGTAGAAGATAAAATGGGCACCTCGGGATAGAAACAGCTTCACTTAATTTCTCCCTGTGTGATCTGAAGTGTGTGTAGGAGTGTGTAGGTGTGGACGAAATCCATCAGCTGAAAATCAGCTCAGTATTTCTCTCCCCTTTTATTTTTTACTGTCTAATCCTTCCCATCTACCCTCGCTTTATTTCCTCGTTCTGTTTTTTTCATTGCAGCCTTCTTCCCACTTCATCATCTTGTCATCACCGTCTCCCTCTGACTTATTCTCCTGTTCTTCTCTCCTCTTTCAAACTGCTCACCTCATCTTCTCTCCATGCCCCCCACATGTCATCCTCCTTTTCTCTAGTCATCTTATTTGTAATCCTCCTATCTGCCCCTGAATCTTCTCAAACATCATGCGGCCATTTCTCCATCCCTTCCTGATAATCCAGTCCTCCCTATCTGTCGATTTTCCCCAGTTGTCACATCCTTTCTTACTTACTTGTTTCTTTCTTTTGATAAGGTAACAATCTGCAGCATACATATCAGTTGTCTTTTTTTTATCCTCCTTATCACCCATTTTTCTTCCGCCACTTGAGTGCCCTTTGCTGTCGGCTACCTGTTAAAATATCTTCGTATCATTAGCAACCAGATCTCTCACTCGTCCCTCTTCCATTTCCTCGTCTCACCTACATTTCCTCGTCTCACCTACATTTTTTTTTTTTTTTTTTAAATGTTGAAGTTAAAAGCATCAATCTGGTGCACTTTGAGAGCAACATTTAGGGCGCATTCACATCTAATAGTCCGCTTCTCTGGTGCACACCAGACCACAGTTTGTTACATTGTTTCATTTTTCAGAAGGTTCGGTTTGCGTTCACACGGGCAAAACTCAAACGGACTATAAACGTTAAACACAAGTCATGTGCACGGAAATGCTGTTCAACCATTAAGGGGGTAAAACCGCAAATCCCGGCAATTTCTACCGGAGCCTCCGCCATGGAGCATCGGCACTTTCGGCAGGTTATTCTCATGCTGCTGTTAATCTGGAGATCAACAGACACTAGCAGCCCGCACATATGATTATATAATCAGACAACGTCCGTTAAAAAACATTATAACACATAATGAGACGTTCTGCAGTAAGGAGGGGCGTTTCACCGACGACAGGTGTTCTTAATTTTATGTAGTTGACGGAGCATCTCTTGAAAGACTCTTTCGCTAAAGATATTTGAAGACATCCACGTTCTTGTGACACGTAAATACTACGCTTCCTATGTTTTGGTGCGGACTGCGTTCACACCGATGAACTGCTCGTTCATTCGTTCGCAAGCAAGCGTTCCGAGACCACCTATTTTAGCGGATCAGAGTCCAGTTGTTTAGTTCACTTAAGAGGTCTCGGACTGTGTTCACACCAACCCAAATGAACCGCACCAAGCGGCTAAACGCACCAGGGTTCGATTCAACCGAACTATAAAAGGCTGGTGTGAATGCACCCTAAGAGATCTATGGATACATCTCTCAACATCCATATGAAACAGAACTGTAAACAGATTTTCTTTTTCTTTATGGACATTTTACAAATCACTCCCCTTTTAAACTGTATTCTTGTTTATTAATAGCAACTTTTTTTTCTGCCATATAGTATTTTATACCGGTTTACTTTATTCTCTTATTTTTTTTATAACTATACTGATCATATGCTCTATCGAAATCAGTCGCATTGACCCGAAGAGTTTGAGTTGTATACACTGTTGGAAAGAGGATATTCCTAGCTTTCTAATGATATCAGGATTGTTGTTGTACTCCAAATATTAAGCGAAAATTGTCACATTATATAATGACTGTCACCGAGTCATCATTTTGAGAAAAAGGCCTTTAAAGTTTCCTCTTCTCTGGAATCCATCGATCTGATTGATTATTAGCGGAGCAAATTATCAAACTAGTACGGAGGGAAGATATTTTCGTTTGAATTACTGGTCTGGGGGAAGCTCGCGAGTGTGTGTGTGTATACGTGAGTGTGTTTGTGTAATTTTGCGTTTGTGTGTATTGTGTTGTATTGTATTGTGTCCCGGGGAAAACCCTCATGAGAAACACCAGCTGTTGTTATGCCTTCTGTGACATTAAATTACTCCGTTCTCCGCTTGTAATTATGCCGTTACAAGATTCAAAGTTGTATTTATCATCTGAATTTGCCGAAACAAGTTTAATATTCTGAAAGCCAAGACTTTGTTTAACCTGTTAAGCCCCAAAGTCCCCGTCGGCGGGTACTTTTTATTTTTTCACGACACTGGGGATCTTAATATTTAAGAACCTATTAATGTGTTATACCAGATTAACGGGAATAATCTCAGCTAACTGACGATACAAACAATTTTTACCAAAACAAAACATAAATCCCATAAGAAGCATCTAAATGACCCCTGAGCAAAAAATGCTAACGCACTTTGGCACAGAACTCAAGATAAAAGATACCCTTATTACTTATCGTAGCTGCACATACAAGATATCCGGATTAAAGCTGAGGTTCCACAGATTATTTAAGCAATAGCTCACGACAGGCCGTGGTATATGCTCATTATATCACAGCTAAGGGGCGTGATTCGGCCCGACGCGTGATATAATGAGCATATATCACGGCCTGAAGTGAGCTATTGCTTTTATAAAACGGTTACCAAGTGTGGCAATATGAAAGAAAAATACACACTCTAATTTAAATAGTTTTTATTAGTAAATAATGATGTTCAAAATAAAATAGTCCCTCCGTTGCCTTCTGCACGAAATATAGTGCGAGGTGGTTGCTATGCAACAACACTAACATATTAGACAGAGAGCGTTGATCCATTATTTGGCTATTTATTTACATTCATTTGTATGTTGCCGTTTATTGTGCACCGACTGAAAAACTGTCCAGCATCAGTAGCATGGCTTACGAGGTTACTTGTATAGGTTGAGGTTGTTCTAGGCTGTTGCTTGGCGTGGTGAGAATATTGCTCCACTTTCTCCGGTCCCCGAGATTTGGCTTCCAGTAGCTCTGGAGAGAGCTTTCGCACCTGTAGCCACTAACGCTCATCATTTCTCTGCTTTGTTTCAAGACCCGCATCAGAAAGCTTTTGAATGGTGGTTCTTTTCCAGTTGGTCTACCTACTCTTCACGTAGCTCTGCATGTCGTCGTTTAGGTGCTTTTTTTCTGGAGATAGGCACTCCTCAATTAAAAGTAGCACAATTCATTATGTCAAACCTCGGAAAGTATCTAGATATCCCTGCCCTAATGCCAAAGGAACTGCACACTGAATATGTTTTGCCGTTTGATGTCTGTGTCTGGACCGCTGCGTAAAAAGGACGGTTTCTGCCCGTTACTTCTCCGCTGCTTTCTTGTTCCAGTTTGAAAAGCAAACAGTTTGCTTTTCAGCCCAACGGTATACTGTTTTTCTCAGACGCGGAGGGATACTGACTTGTTGTGAAAAGTAACTTACAATTCTACCCGTGGTATACGCTCAGTATATCACGGCTAAGAACCAATCAGATTGCTTGATTTGACTTGTCCGTTTTATAATTAGGTATATATATCATCACTGAGTGATCCGAACTCGCGACAGGGGAAGCAAACACAGACATCACAACACGTACCTTTACGGAGCTTTTACGGGAGATCGTCTCACTGTAGCTGTCAATCTGATCAAAATACTTGTTCAATGGCATTAAAATGAGAAAAAACGCGGCTGAATCGGTTAATCCATAGGTTGATAATTTTTCTAGGTAATAATTTTTTTTATTTATAATCCATCATTCTATTTTTATGTAAAAATCGGAGAGTAAAAGTTAGCTGCTAATGGTAGACACCGGAGTTATCGCAGCTTCCGGTTTTGGCTATGCGGCAGTCTCACACACACACATTACCAAATAAGGAGTATATTTCACTTGTTTTGCATCAATCTTGATACAGGGTAATTATATGTTGTAGTTTGTTTTCCTAAAGCTTTTAGTTTACCATCCCATCATTCAAGTCATTTTTTTTTTTTTGGACGGACACAATCATTTACATTTGTTTTACTGTGTTCAATCTGAATTTGCTTTAAAATAAAAACATCTATATTGATTCTGACACTTCTACATCCAACTCACAGGTTTATCTTTATCTTTGAGAAAAAAGATTATTAATTTAACCCTTTTAGAAGAGAAGATATGGTCATTTGTTCTGGGAATGTCATTTTCGAGCCTGAGACCTGAAAAAACAGGCTCAGGGCTTAACAGGTTAAACAAAGTTATAAATCTACGCCTGCAGGCAGAGGGCATGCAGATTAATCAAGTGCATGCTTTAGTGTGTTTATTTGATTTTTAATTTGTGTACAATGTGTGTTTGCTTTTCAATATACCGCTCTGCATCAGCATGCAGATGAACTGTGTGAGTCACTATTTTATAGATATTGAATATTTAGTTGATCATAAATCAAAATAAAAAAGTTGCAAAGTCCCTGAGCAGAACAAAATTGAATAAAGTTCAGCCGGGTCCCACAGAACAGAATAATAACTGTATAAAGATGCAGTCATATTAATCAATCAGGCTACTTAGCATTTTGCTGACTCATGCTTTGCACTGCCTACTGTTCATCCAATCTCGCACTGCAAAAAGGCAAATGATTTACCTTAGCCTCTTATTTATACTTTATATCTTAGTTTTCATTGAGCTAGTGAGAAACATCAGCATGATGAAGAGTAAGGAAACACATTAATATGTTTTATACTGCAAAATATAAATCTCCACACCAAGTATTGAGTTTTAAACATCAGCAAAACAGATGATGCCAACCAATGAATAAAAACCCGGAGTACAGCTCCCTCCTACTGTCCCTTGATTAAAGAACATTCAGGATGATTTTGTCTCCGAAAACCAGACATCATATCATTTTTCATGACTCTTGAAAGAATAAAACGTCAAAGCACAGCATTCAGGCCATTCAGAATGACACATACCAGTTTCTTATTGGCTGGAAAGCATCTTATGAAAGCTTTAGCGCAAGTTCAATCAGGAAGACCTAACAATGAGTCACTTACATGTCACTCTATTGCTCCCTCCCCCCTCACTAAATACGAGGGCGTTACCCCTTAGCAGCCAATTGCTGCACAGGCTAAATTCCTTAAATGCCTGCTCTTCCTCCCTGACAGTTGTCATTTCAGGTGACCACACGCAACCCGCCTCCACCCCTCTCGTCTCCCGTCTCCTCCAGGACAAAGCTAAACCTTCCTTCTTCAGACCGGTCCCACCTACTTATCACCACCACCAGTGTCTAGACCCCGGGGATTTCCATTCTCCTGTTGTGTTATCATGGCAATAATTTCATTCATATGACGTGTAACAATAAATATGTATTCCTTTCATCACGTCTCTCCGGTTTCAACTAAAGAAGTTATACATCCGTTTTATGACATGACAACATCAACACCGAGAACGGCCGCCCATTTTAAAGTTCTGTTGAGCCATCCATCCATCCATCCACCCAGATGTCCGTCCTCAGAAAACATATATCCCTATAACGAGTCAGCTGCCTATGGAAGACTAAAGTAAAAATAATGATGAAAGCCTCAACTAGATGAAAGTTTATTTGTCAAACGTACACAGAAATAGAACAATATAAAAAATGTATTGGACAAATTACTTATTTTAATTAATTAATTTGTATATGTAATTATTTCCCAATTTGCTTTGATGGATAATAACTATGTAAGGTGTCTATGGAGGACTAAAGCTGCCATTGAAAAAAAAAAGGACAACAAAATAAGTAAAGAAAATAATAACGAAAGCCTCCACTATCAACTCTACTTAATTTGGAAATAATTGAATGTTCACAGAAATAGCACAATACCATTTTTTGTATCAAGGATATTATTCTTCCCTTTTTTCTTTTTTTACTTATTTGTTATCACAGCAGCTTTAGTCTTCCATAAGTGACTTCCTCCTTTGCTCCTATGAATAATTACATAATACAAATGTATAATAAATTATACAAATGATTGAGATGGCACATAATCATAATCAACACACATATAAGAATCCATACCGAAGACAGAGTGGGACATTGAGTGTGTGTGTTTGTGTTAGCTCTATGATTCCCTCGTCAGGGTGCTTTAGTTACTCGTCCACTTTTCTTTTCAATCTCGCTCGTCCTTCTCTTCCGTCCCCTAATGACATCATCCATAAATGCAGTTAGACAGTCATGCAGCACTTCAGGAGACAAATGTATGCGAGTGGTCGTGTGTTCAAAGTGTGTTTGGGCTATCTGTGCGTTTAGCAATGTTAACACTGCAACAGATAGATAAACCCTCTGAGAGTCAAGTTCATTATAATGACAAATGGCTCTGAGAGTCTAAAATTATGATTCCGTGGAAGTAAATTCGAAAACACACAAATGCAGATGGCACGCTGTTACGTCCCGACTAGGGGAAGAGGAAAGCAACATACACCAGATTGGAATTGGTAATAATTATAAATGGCTTTATTATAAACGGGTGAAACAAAATGGCAGGCAAGAAGCCTGAAACAAACAAAAGGGCCAAAAAGGCACAGGTTGATAACCAAACAAAAGGAGGACTCTAAAAAAGGAGTCTAATGGCATACAGGGAAAATAAATACTAATATAAAGAACGAAACAAAACCTCACTTTAAAAGTGGTACAACTAACCAAATAATCTATACAAAACACAGTTAACCTAAAGGCAACAGTCACACAATACTAACCACTCTAAACACTATCTAAACACAGACCACACAAGTTAACCACAGAACAATGAGCAAGTAGCGAGAGGCGTCTGTTCACTCAACAGAGCCTCCAGAGTGGTAGTTGTCCTCAGGCTTTGTAGTAATCTGCAGCAGGTGTGCGCCGGCTGTGCGCTGCGATTGGAGTGCGTCGGCCCGGCGTGCTCCAATCGCAATCTTCAGGGGCGGACCAGGAGATGGCAGCCAATGACGGGAGGGCAACCGCACAGCTCATTTACATAGAACACACGGCTGAAAACACTCAGACGACTAGTAAAGCAGCAGCCACATAACACATGTGTCTGTCTGCAGCCGGAGGAGAGAGGAGGGGTCAGGGACCGTCTACAAAGTGCAACACTGAAAAAAATAATGCAAATAAACTACTAAAACCACCTATTTTTGAGTTATTGAGTATATCTTTATTCAGTGTTGCACTTTGTAGACGGTCCCTGACCCCTCCTCTCTCCTCCGGCTGCAGACAAGAGGACATCTGTGTGATGTGTCCAGCTCAGAGGGCGGCGGGTGTGAAGTTGTTTTGATGAAATTGCATTGTGGATAGTTGTTTTCATTATTACGGTAGTTAGTTTCTGTTTTAGCAACGTTTTGTTTATGAGTGTTTGATCCGTGAAGTTCCAATCCTTCAATATAACTATCTGCTTGAATGTTTGAAGGACAATTATCTGACCAGAAAGTAGTCCAAGCTAAATTAAAGCTTCTCAACTCTTGAATATAAATCTGTTGTTGAACCAAAGATGACTAAAAGCCCTCATTTGAGATATACTTGCTAGTTAAAAACTTCTCTTCCTTTCATACCTTTAGAAGGGCCTTCTAGCGCGGAATCAATATCTGAAAATGGATAATAAAATATTAGAAAACGCATGGTAACCTTCAGTAACATTGCTTAGCCTACATGCAATTACATTAAAATATCTGAGTATACTGAAGGACTGAGGTGAGGGGGGCGGTCCTACCATCTGAGGTGCCTGGAGGTTCCTCAACAGGACGCCTTGCTGTCTCCATCCCTGCAAATGTTAGTACAGGTCAATATAATTGGTCATGTGATGTGAACAGGTCGGTGCCAATTCAGATATGAGATCAATCAGTTAAACAATTCTACTATTTAACTGTACTTTAAGATGCCCACACAGACTGTGCGGCCATAATCTACTATTCTTATTTGGATTTTAATAATTTGATGTTTGTGTATATATACATTCATTTACCCATATTTGTCTTTAGATGTGGGGCAGGATCCTCCTCTTCCGCCTCACTGTCTTCACTTTCCCCGATATCAGTCAAGTCTAAGTTATCTGTCAAAATAAAACTTTTAGCATCAAAGACGTTTAGCATTGCAAATGTTAAGTTACCATTTTTTTAAATTGTGATAAATCTGAAGCTTGATGAATGCTAAAGTTATAATGATGGATTTCTAAAGGTTGTCTATATATTACATTTTGCTTCAGTAAATGACTGTTCACAGTGCTTGTAATCCATTAAATAACTTTAAAATAGTAATACCTTCTATTTGAATCTCTTCTAGTGTTTTGCCTTGAAGATCTTTGAGGGACCCTTTCGATATTTTTGCCAGCTGGGTTGTTGCCTCTGGGAGCCTGTAATACTGTCTGTGGACACGAATATCGTGTCCTAGGAAGTCAGCAACTTGGTCCAACTCATGGTTCTTGAGGTTCAAGACCTGGGACAAAGTTGTAACATGTTTGCGCAACTGTGTCGACCTCAGAAGTTCGGGGTTCTTGGCGCCACATTCATTAGCATAAATCCTTAGACAGTCCTGTCCTCTGTAAGGAGTCAAACATTGAGGTCTTGCAAACAAGAAATAGTTGTCTTCTGGAATTCCACATTCTTTTCTTTTGCTTAAGAGTTGTTTTAAAGCATCAACCATGTCCGGTGATAGCAGAACAGCAACTTTGCGCCCTCTTTTTCCCCTAATTTCCACACGACTAAAATGTTTACAAAGTTTTTGTTCAAACTTTGAAAGGCCAACGGCGACATCCTTGTGGAAGGCAGTGGTGTCCATCTCGAGAAAGCCTTTGACGTGCATTTTTGATACTTCTCCTCCACGTCTTCGGTTGAAGAGTATTATCTTTGCCAGAGTTGCTTTGCAAAGTTGAGCATAGATATGTGGTGATGGCGTCTTTTCTAACTCCTCATATGCTAAACTTGCGGTTTTCTCGAGATGTTGGTGGAGAAGTTGGACGTCTGCTGTAAAAGGCAGAGTAGATGGCTTGTTGAAGCGCGCCTTAATTTAAGGTTGTCAAAGCTGTGTGTGAGACAAGTTCAGACCACTTTGAGGTATACAGTGTTTGAAAAGTCTGGGTGGACTTTATAAGCTCACTGTCTTCTGCCATCAGAGCTCTGCAGTGTATGATGTCACATATCTTTCGCAATGAGTGGCCCAACTTAAGTGCTAGGCTTGGAGTTTGGTAGAAGTGCTTTTCTTCCTTAAATCCAGACACTCTTTTGACAGCATGGATGACCACATTGAAGTTGGCAGGTCTTACAGCATCCTCAAGAGTTTGTATGGAAAATTCTTTGCGCAGTGTGAGAAGAAGTCTTCCAACTTCTCAGAGTTTCTGTCGAATATAATCATATTTGGTGGGATCCTGTCCATGTTTGTTGAAGAATGACTGGGCCAGTTGAAGAATGCAGAAGTCACTGCGGACAGCAGCAGAAATGTCATCAGATTTCATCGCAGTTAACATCTTCCAAACACCTGGTGATATCTGCTGACACAATGTCGACTCCGCCATACTGGCCATTGACAAGACCCTAGTTCTTCGTGACCCTGCATTGGCTTCCGCAGGCTTTAAAGAACATATCCGTACATGGCGCCACAGATCTCTCCGAAGATACAAAGCATGGCAATACATGCAGTGCACATACTCTTTTGAATCATACTCTTTCTTTGATTTGCGTCTAAGTTTCAGCAATCCGGACCCACTTGTTAAAACCTCTTTATTGTGTTCATAGTTCCCTTTGTTCCGTAGTTTGTTGAGCATTTTCGTACGTTCTTTTGAGTCCTTTGGGAGTGCTAAAGCTTGAGCAACATCCACACTTGTCTTCTCATGGGTTTTCAAGTGACGTGTACATTTTGACTGTGGTTTTCCACAAATGTAGCAAAACGTTTTGTGGCTTACTGAAGAGGGTTTGTTTGAAGAAAGTAAGCACTGATCTTCAGAAGCTTCGGTTCGTTCCCTAACAGATGTTACGGTAGCATTGTCTTTAGCCTGAACTCCTAATACGTGTGCTTGTTTGGCTTCCCTACAAGTCTTTTCAAGATGCGCTGGGCTGACGGCATCGTTAGGTAAGGATTTTTCCTCTTCTTCCATGAAACCTCCTAGAATGTGGCTTTTTTCTGTCTTCTTCGATGCAGACTCACTGCACGACGCTTCAACATATTGTATTTCAGAGTGTAATTTCGTTACTTTTTTTGGTGGCTCTATTAACAATTCCAATGAACTATCCGAATAACTGTCTCGATAAGAATCTGGTACATATTCCTCCTCTGATGATGTAGCTTCAGCTTAAGTTGGTTCTTTGAAATCCTGATAAAAAAAGGGAGTATTACTACCATGAGCCTTTAAGTGCACAACTTTAAGATTAATTCAGAGAACCAACTCACAAATTGCTGTGTTTTCAGGTTCATCTTCGATTCTTGATCATAGCAGGATTTTTGCCAGAAGCAGGAGCAAACTAAACAGAGCATTAGAAAGTCATTACTATTGAGTTTCAAAAATATTGTACAAGTGAAGTAAGCATTTGACTTACTGACTCACTCTTTTTACTCTCAGAGGCAGATTTAATCACCACAAAGAAGTTGTTGCCGTCTACAAATATAGTATTTTGTAATGTAGCATTTATGTAGTTTTTTACTTTACTTTTTTACCATCAGTGTGAGAATAAAATAGAAATCAATTCCACATTTTCAAAAAGCAGGTCAAATTGAAATGATAAACTTCCATTGACAAAACAACATTCGGACAGAAAATCCATTATAATAAAGTTTATGGTTGAGCATTCATGGACACCATTTCTTTATCAAAACAAAATACTCACTTTTACATTCCACACCAATCCACTTCAAGGGGGCAAAGGGTCCACGACACCTGGCACATTTGTCCAAGCTTGGTACAACTGAGGAGACCAACTCATGTTTACAGTTCTGTGGACAAAAGACATTGATTATGAAATAACAATAACGAATACTTTACTCTTACAATTTAAAACATTGTCTCCGACTTAATTTTAGTCTTAAATGGGTTGATAGGTAAGCTAGTGCAGATGTGACTAGAGAAACCATCACTGTTGCAATTAAAATACTAAATGTACTGTAACTACAATTAAAATATTATTGTCCCCATGTAAATATATCTTAAATAAGCGTCTTGTACATAGCTAACATTTAACATAATCACAAGAATAACCAACAGCTCCTCGGTTTCTTTTTCGTGGTCAGAAACGTAAAATACAACATTAAAAAAACGACTTCATTTTCCTTCTCCCCTTTGTAAAAACAACATATTTATCTGATAAGTGAACTTCAACACAACATTAATACAAACGTGTACTTGTTCGGCACAAGAGAGGATTACTCTAAGTGTTTGAACATATTATCTATAAGCAAGTGTGTTAACTAATCAACGGCATCTCTCTCCGTCTTTACTCGCAGCACTACTTCTTTGCAGTAGAGCAGCGGTTACTTATTAAATACTTCCATATCATTCATAAAATAAAATGATAAATATAAAAGTTTGTGCCATCCAGAACAGCAAATTTGGCACTCCCCAAATGTAATAAAATACTGATAATCCCACCCAGATTCATTAATTGTTTATTATAAAGGAGGCAAGACAAATCTGCCATGGACCATGTTGAACCCACAGTGGGACTCAGATGTCATGGCAGCATCTTCATGCTGAGTCTCTGCCTCAGTGGAAATCTTGTGGATGAAGAAGGACCAAGTTTAATCACTAGACATCCAGTGTAGTACACAAATGCTTTACTCGCTCTTGTTGTGAGTTAACAACACAATCAGGTAGAAAGACACTGATTATAGTGTTTAATATCTAAAGAGTATGATCATTCAGTTTAACATTAAGAAGAAAAACAGCATTGAAACACAGTCCTCTTAGTGTCTAAAGCGGTCCAGTAGAGTGATACACAGGACCTATGTATCTAACCTCACAATTCAAATCCAGTCTTCATGGTTTATAACTGGAAAGAAACATGTAACTAATACCAACATTGAGTTGTGGTTAACTCACCTGTTGAATGCCATCACAGTGGGACTCAGATGTCATGGCAGCATCTTCATGCAGAGTATCTGCCTCAGTGGAAATCTTGAGGATGAAGAAGGACCAAGTTTAATCACTAGACATCCAGAGTAGTACACAAATGCTTTACTCACTCTTGTTGTGAGTTAACAACACAATATCCACCTCATAGTTCAATAACAGGTAATCAAGTCAATGGCCACAATTTAAAATCATCTTTTGTATTAATATCATTTTGTATAGAACTGTTGAACTTTCTGACATTTCAATTTTCCATGTGACTAACATATTGGATATGGCAGAGCTAGGTTTGTTGTGAAAATAGTGTTAAATTATAGATTTACATAGCAGTGTTGATACAAGACACCATTCATAAATACCTTGCATCTCCATGGCCAATCAGAATCACTGTAGTCATAAGCTATCTCTTCTCCAGGACTGATGTTTTTGAGTGCAAAAAGACAAAGATGGGGCTTTTCATCCACTTTGATCAATTTCATTTTGCAGTTCGGGTTCACATGGTCATCGTTGACAAGTCTCCCTAGGGAGTTGTCCTCTTTGGCAGCATCAAAACTGATTGGGCAAGGACACAATTCTGATTACAAACTAACATTATTACAACCACAGCAAACTAGCATTAGATAAAATACATATAGACAAAAAAGGCTCAAAATGTACACTGTATGCCCAACTTAACATCAAGATAGCAGCGTTTGTATGTCTGGGTAACTACACATTTAGAAATAACATTACAATATTTACTTACCATAACTCTTGTCCATTTAAACGAAAGTCAAACATGAAAACCTTAAGTGCATTATGGTATACTTTTTGCCGGTTTTCACGTTCAGATTTAGTTATGACTTCTCCTCTATATTCAATTAGGAAGTCTCCGTTTTGAAAGGGTCGGCAGCTGAACACTCCTCGACCTAACAAAGATCAGAGGATGGGTCAGGAGAAGTGATGAGGTTACACAACAATACAAATTTGTCATGCTAATGACAAGAAAAGTAAGCAAATACTTTTGTCACTCACCTTTGAAGGAATTAATGAACTTCACATCAAATCCATCCTTGTCTTTGCACAAGGATGAAAAATGTGCAGCTTCTTCTCTAGGTTTAATCTTTGCTCTCCGGGGTCTTGCTGATGCCATATCCAGCAAAGGGTTCATTTTCACTGTTGGTGAGAAAACAGACCCTTTGATTATCTACGCAAGCCATGCCACTGAAACAGCTCAATATGTGTAACAATGGCTGCTAAGTCAGTGCATTTGGCATCTATAAACAAAATAAGCTGCAGCACAAGCCGTTCTTCTGTTGTTGTTTTATACAGGCTTGTCTGATTATCAGCTGTTATTAATACTTAGGCTAAACATTAGAACAAATTAGATTTGAAAATACGCCGGTAGGCCTACAGCAAAAGCAGCTTGTTATTGATCATCGAGACGTCTGCGGTGGCTAAGCTATCACTGTCTAGAAACTCTTTTCATTTCTATATTACCAAACAGTGTACATTTAAAGCTAACAAACATGTGAATGTATTGGGGAATATGTATCAGGGGACGTTGCTTGTGTGACAGTCAGACAGTGAATTATTCCTCTCCAGTGGTATCTCCAGTTAGCAAACGGTAGCTGAAACGCCGGTGGAGCACGGCCGTCGGCAAATGCTACTTAAATAGTGGCAAACAATGTACCACGTCACTCTGGATAACAGTATTAAAGCATAAACTGTATGTGCAAAGGTCAGGGATGTAAACTCATGAGGTATGAAAAAGGTGACAAGGATCCGAGGCCCGAGCCCACGGAATATCGGCTTTAAAATTAGGAATAACAGAGGATTTTAGCAGTCAGAACAACTAAAGCAGCAGTGTTCATAATAACAGAAATGCCAAAGAGTCACATCTAATAGAAATATATAAAAGCATTTATTTTAATTGTGTAGCAGTCAGTTTATAATTTTGGCAGCACTGTTGAGCATTTGAAAATGTATTTTCATGCCTCTGTGCAAGGCTTAGTCTTTCTATCTTTATAGCCACTGGTGTAAAGTAGGATAAATAAGTTCATAAACTCAAGTACCTGGGTACAATTTTGAGATACTTGCACTTTATTTAAGTATTTCAATGTTTTGCTACTTTATTCTTCTTCTCCTCTACAGCTCAGAGGTAAAAGGTGTACTTTTCCTCCACTGCATGTATTTAATACCTTTAGTTACTTTACAGATCTGGATGAATCATGTGAAATATAATCAAGTGTTAAATCAGACTTTAGTTCCACCTGGGGTAAATCCACAAGCTACCCTGCAGTATACAAAGTCATTCAAACTAGCTGCACCTTTACCAGCTTTGAGAACACTTTCATGATCAATCATTATAAAACATATCATATATATTATTCTGAAATGGACCAATCTGCACAATGACTACTTTTACTGTCGCTACTTTCACTATATTTTGATGAGAATACTTTTCTACTTTCACTTGAGGAACATTTTTGAATGCAGGACTTTTACTGCAACAGAGTATTCCTACACTCTCGTACTTCTCCTTTTACTCAAGTACAATATCTGAGTACTTCTACTTTTACTCAAGTACAAGATCTGAGTACTTATAATTTCACTACAAGATCTGAGTACTTGTACTTTTACTCAAGTACAATATCTGAGTACTTATTCCACCTCTGGTAGTGTATTAGTCTGAATTGTAGCCACAAAATCACGCAGAGCTGCATAAAAATAGACTCACAATGGTAACAAATGGAAAATAATATTTACAAATGTGTACAATGATTTATAGGTAATGCTGACTACTCAAGACACCTGACGTATACATCTTCAAAGGAAGACTGTGTTCATTCTACAATTACATGGGATTAAAGCAAAATGTAGTTTTACTTGTATAATACTTCAATTTGATATAAAAGACAGTTTGTTTTCATCTGTTTTTAATAGTGATGTAACGATATCAAAAACTCACGGTATGATAATATCGCGATAACAAGTCAACGGTACGGTATTTATCGCGATATTGAATAATAATAACTTTTTTTTTTACTCGGAAAATGTTTCTTTATTACATAATAAATCTGATTTGTACAGCATTTTAGTAGGATAGCAGTATTTTAAAGTGTCAAAAACAAAGTGACAGTAACAGACTGGAACAAGAAAATCAGTGTTTTTGTACCTATAGTACTACCAAACAAAGTAGGCATTTTCTTTGTGCCAATGCATCTCACAAATAAACAAGGGCATTTAAATCAGACCCTGCAATAAAATAAATCAAGTTTCACTTTAGTTTTTCAAGTAACTCAACTCAAACTCACTAGTCACTCACTCAGCATCATTAGACAGGTTTTTAGGAATATGAGAATGTCCACATTTCCAGGTATTTATAAGCTGGGATGTTTGGGCATTTACAATATCCCCTGCTCTGGAAAAAACTCTCTCGCTTGGTACTGATGTTGCTGGGACAGCAGTGGTCGCGTTAACCGAATATTTTATTTATCCATGACGGAAAAATCTGAAAGCAGTTTCTCATTTTGAGAGATTAGAACAAACTCGGAACAGCGCCAACGTTTCCCCGCAGCGAGGCTCTGGTGTTACGCAGTGTTATGCATGCCCTCCAAAAGGAAATGATATAGTTTCCAAACCGTACTTTGCCGTACAGATCAACACATGTCTGGGAGGTTTTGCTTTACGCTGTGTGCGCTCTCGCGAGGTGCATGCACACACGGCATAACAATAACACCGCCCCCCCCCCCCCGTTGACAGTTCACGAGCGTGCTCTCTTGTGAACAGTTCAGACCCGATAAGGGATTATGACGGACATTTTACGATCCTGTCTGTCAAAATGACGGACAGCAAAAAAGTCTAACGCCACCTCAGTGGGACGGAGAGATATGCTTTGGCCATGGGTGACAGCAGTGGGTGAAACCGTGCATTGTCTCTCCACCACTTCAAAAACAATACAGTTTTTGCCAAGAAGGTGAGGCTTATTGACAGGGTGAGATCTAAATATACTGTTGGTACTTGTCAATGTCTCTAGGTGTGTAAATGTAGCACTGTTAATACGATGTCCTTTTGTGTTCTGTTGTTTTATGTTCATGTTGTAACCTACTTGCTGCCATGTTGGACAGGTCTCTCTTGAAAAAGAGATCGATGATCTCAATGGGACCACCTGGTTAAATAAAGGTTTAAAACAAAAAAAAGTGTTTTAAAAAAATATATATTTAAAAAAAAAAAAATTAATAAAAAAAAAAAATCCCGGTAGATTTTGTCAGTCTCACGACGGTATTGGGACGTTTATTTACCGCGATATTCGGTATATCGTTACATCCCTAGTTTTCAAATAAACAAAGTATTGCCTTTCAGAATATTAAACTTGTTTCAGCAAATTCAGATGATAAATACAACTTTGAAGCTTGTAACGGCATAATTACAAGCAGAGAACGGACTAATGTAACATCACAGCAAGCATAACAACAGCCGATGTTTCCTGTAAGTGCCTCAAACCGGTGACATGAGTGGTTGTTCGAGCGGAGAATAGTTAGGAATTAATGACCTGCAGTATGAACACATACGCAAAAATGACATCATCTGTCGCTTAGTGACAGGTTTTCGCAGAGCAGCCAATGATGCAATACGCTTATCTGAAAGCGTTTTCCCCTCTCCTGAAATGACATGACCCAAAAATGTAACTGTTCTTTGTACATATTGGAGTTTTGACAAACTGGCCTTGTGGCCCTCGGCTGCGAGGTGTTTTAACAAGGAAATGGTATCAGCTCCACACTGTTCTGCTGTGGGTGTGCAAATCATGAGGTCATCAACATATTGTATGAGAGTGGTGCCTTTGGAAACTTGTAGAGAGGCCACTTGTACACAATGCCTGGTTGTACACAGTGGAAGATTCGCAGTAGCCTTGACACAAACGTGTGAATGTGTAAGGTTTACCATCATATTCAAATGTAAACCAGAATTGGCTGTCTTTGTGTACAGGGACACTGACAAATGCATTTGAGAGATCTGTGACAGTAAAAATGCTGCAGAGGCTGGAACTTGGGAAAGAGTCCGATAAGGAATTGGACCAGCGGTGCGCGTGCATGCACATCTGCATTTACAGCAAGTACATCCTGGACAAATCTCCACTCGTCAGGAGGTTTGTCTCTGATCTTTGTTGACAGGAAACACTGGAGTGCGTACCGGGGAATCGTTACACGGAATAATGACCCCTTGTTTAAGCAGAGAGGTAAACACTGGCCGAATGCCATCACGTTTCAATGGGTACTGGGGTTGATTTGGACGGAACGTGGACTTAGGAGTGATAACTACAAGCTCCGCAGAGCGGATTAAACCTACGTCATATCTGTGAGCTGCCCAGAGTGAGTATGGCACATCTGAAAGTGCGGCAGGAAGCTCAGAGATATGAGAATTACCCGTAAAGGCGGTAAAAATGGCATCACCAACGTCATCATCCTCAACCAACAGCAATGTGCGCAGAACGGCTATGTTCGTGCACATTTTCATTTTATACACGTCACTTGACATAGAGTACATGACATATTCTGTGTGTGTAGGTGCCCAATCAGTGACTGACTCCCAATCTTTAACGATTGGACCCAAATCCCTCCATCTATCAGTGGGGCCCCTGGCTAGTGAAATGTGTGTGACCGCCCCTGGGATTTGATACAGCTTGTGTTTGTGTGTGTGTGAGTGTAACAGAAACAGCGCTGCGCAGCAAACTCCAATACATAGTTTTAAGCATGAGCTCATCATTCAAACATTCCAGCAGAAAACTCTCCTCATAGTATTTACACGGATCATCAACAACGTTAGCAGTACAATGCAAATAAGAAGTCTCCATGAACACAGCAGGTGGAAAAACACGTTGATCAGTCAAACGCAACAACACCTGAGAATCAGGATATGTCCCCCTCTGCCTCCGCTGCCAGTGTTCTGTGGGCAGTCTGAATCCAATGTTCAACACTGCCACACTTGAAACATCTTTCGTCGTTTGAAGGTCTTGCTTCTCGTCCTCTGCCTCGGAAAACCTCCTCTGCCTCTCCCTCGGTATTGTGAGCGGCCAGCATTCTGCGCAGCGGCTGTGAGTCCGTTGAGGAAGGCATTACTGAGGTGCGTCCCCCAAACACCTGCTTGGTCCCCCAGGGCATCGGGTTTGTTTATCCCGCTGTTGTCCCGGAATACTTGGGCCTGATGGGGGTGGACGAGCTTGGAGTTGACGGGCAGTCTGTTGACTGCATAGCTGGGGCTTGTAGTGGCGGGGGAGGTCGTTCAGGTGGGCCAGCAGGATTGCCAGGGTTGTACGCCGGGGGAGGGAAAGGATACCCAGACTCAAGGAGAGGGTCATTCAGTCCTGTAATGGAAGGATACAGAGATGTCTGGGGTTTACTTGGTTTTGGAAATAATTTATTTTCCTTCTTTTCTTCACATTCATCTTCAACCTTAATATTTTCTTTAATGCCCGAGGCCAACTGCCTCCTTTCACGGCATTCTGCTTCATCCTCCCAGTATTATAAACACTTTCTGTGAGTGTCCAGCTTTTTATAAGTATTTTACTTTAACTTTACTCTTCTTTTTCATTCCATCTTGTTGTAGCAGAGAGGTTTTAAAACCCACCTCGGCTCCATGTGTTCGTTCGGCAAGCTGTTTAAAATCATAACAGGAGGGAAATCATAAAACACCAGGATACCAGTTAAACAATAATCTGTTTTAATTGTAAAAGGTAATAATGCAATGCAATACAATTCAATATAATTAGGAGTACTCCTGCTATAGTTTCTCGTGCTGGTGGGAATATTCGGTCTACGCAGCAGGAGAAAAAAGAGAGCGAACTTAATACAAAACAAACTTATATAGCCTAAAACACGAAAGGGGCTGAGTCAAATGCTCCTTTTTTCAATCATGTCATTGGGAGATGTAAAAACGCTGGCGTCTCTTAGTGAATCAGCGCAAGCCAGCCAGGATAATAAACAAGTGTCTCTGAGATGGTAGCAAAATACATCTGGTGTCCGTTATCTCATTTTCCTGCATAGACTTTCACACACACACTTTTCTGCACATTCCAGAGGCTTGAGCTGTGTCCAAATAATATCCCCTTGCTCACACAAAGATAATCCTTACATTTCCCATATTTCCAGCTTTTGTTTACACACTGCTATTACTAATACAAAGTAATTAAACACACATATACCATTCAAGATATGTAGACTTCACTGACATCTTTTAAGCATAATATCCCCTTCCCCCTTTTAGTCTCCTGCCCTGCATACTGCGCCTCCCCCACAGAGTAATAAAAGTCTGTTTACTCCAACCAACCCCGGAATGTTCATAGCAATTTTAGTCCACACATTTATGAAAGAATAAAACAGAGAAATCAATATAAAACACAAACACAGGTATTGTTTGAGCAGTCTTCACGTAGCTGCTCCAATAGTCTTATATCTGGGGGAAATCCTCCTGTTATTTGCGCAGACTTTCTGAAAAACACTTAACGGGTAATCTTTTCACTCAAAACAGAACTCACAAATAGCCAAAAAAACACCCTTTTGATTATATGTAAAAGTGGAAGAAAAAGACTATTGTGCTAATCTATTTTTAAGAAAAAGGGAACATTGTTTGAATATATAAAAAACCTCTATATTTAAGAGGAAAAATGTACTTTGTTCCTTCAACTATTAACACACAGGAATGTATAAAACCACATATATTAGTGATAACATGATGCAACACACCTCTTATATATGGGTGACATTAAAATGAATATACCAACAATACGCTGTATCAAACTTTCTGAATCGCACAATTCCCCCTTTTGGTCTCTCTATTAAGAGGCACTTGAAACATAACTACTGTCCTTCCTTTCCACTGTGTTCGTTCCCCCACATTATATTTAGAGCCCTTTAAACATTTGGAAACAGCCCATCATAACAATTTCTTATGACAGTGGAGAGGGAGACCGAAATATGTTAAAAAACTGCGTCCTTGTCTGCTGAGCCACCATACTCGTCCTCTCCCTCCGAGACATAGGCCAACAGGAGCATTTGATACGGAGGGGGAGAAGCAGCTTTCCCTTCAATGGTGGAACTGATTAGTCTGACACATAATGAGCGGATGCACGGCACACAACAACAACCACATGTTATTAAAATGGCCATAAAAGTAGCTACAGAAATAAAAAGAGACATTATTAAACCTTTCCATTGACCAAACATGTTAGTAAACCACTCTTCAAGGGGATTGTGTATCCCTGATTGCTCATGCATAGTTTTAGATAGGATACGAAGACCTTCTAAGGCTTTAGTCACGGAACCGTCCGGCGCCGTGTTGTTGGGAATAAACGTACAGCACATATCCTTGAACATTGAGCAAACACCCCCTTTCTCCGCCAGAAGCATATCCAACGCCATCCTATTCTGCACAGCCATAAGGGACGTTGGACTCAATTGTTCAGCCAGGCCTTCTACCGCGTCCCTAGTGAGATTGGCCAATCGGAGTATGTTGTAATGTACATAGTTGATCCTTTCTACATTTTTGACAGGGGTAACAGGGAAGACGGCAGAGATAACTGGAAAACTTTCAAACCCTGCAGCTATTTGGTCAGCTAGTTTATACTCGTTAGGGACCCCTCGTGGGACTCCTATGGAATCGATGTAGGTGGGAGAGTTGAGGGATAAATCAAACGTGTTTCTGGTGTCTCTTTTGGCCAGTACATGTAGGGAGGCTTTAGGGTCCGTGGGCACCAGTTTTTCGCCTAATAACATTAGGGGTGCATGGAGACGCACCATAGCACACAATCCTGCAGATAATTTGGGGATAATAGTAGAGACCAGCCCTGGCCCAATGTCCTATACTTGTGCTAGACACGGTGTGGTTACACCAATCCGTAGGGATATTTCCTAGGTCAAAACGTGGAGATTTTTGGACCATGGTGAAACAGGTGTACCGACCGGCGCCTCTGCTAGGCGTGAATAGGCCTGTCCTAGTACCATTATCAATTGGAGGGAAAACCTTGGCTAGGGTGGTGCAGTTAGGAGGACTAGCCATCTTGGTCAGCTGTAACATACAGTTGTAACCCCAGGTATCTGTTGGAAACAGGGGCGCAGGGTCAGTTACTAATTGCGGGCGGGCCGTGGCACAGGATAGGCAATACCCTGCCATTTGTTCTTGGGCTGTCCGAGCAACCCATTTTAACCATAGATTGTCATCTGTGTATCCTGTGGCCATTTGGATGACGTCTAGAGTTTGAAGTTGGCTATAATCCCATTACGTACATTTATCTGTGCATGTAATTTTAGACAGGTATTTAACCTTAGATCCTGCCTGAGGAAGGTTTTGCTTTACCTGTGGTATAACTTTAATTTCGAAGAGTACTTGTGGCGAACCCCTTCCTGCATGTACTGCGAGGACATAAAGTCCAGCGTCGGAGAGCACGACATTCTTTAGCGTTATGAGTACCGGATTACAAGACCTAGCGGAGCACGGAACGCCAGGGTCTCTCCTTACCACTTTCATTCTATATTTGAGGGATCTAACAATTTCTGCCGATCGGTAAGGTGGCATGTATCCCCAGTCATCAGGACCCGAATTTACTATGACACCGGCCCAGGACTCACAGGAGCAACCGTAGGTGTATTTGACGAACACATGAGGATCGCCTTTGATTCTAACTGTACTGCCTTGGTAAACGTAAGGACCGCCTTTGACCCTATCTTGGATGCTTCTGTTACATACCGCTGGGGCTAAACAGACGTATTTGGCTAGGTTGGAATAGGTCCTGTCGAGGTTTCTGCAGGGGGCTATTTTGCACAGGTCGATTTGTATTATTCCATCACTACCTTCTTGGACAGAGAAGGTTTGTTTAGGAGACATGGTGGTAACTACTACTTCATACTTGGCCCGTTTGACCCTAGTTACGGATTCATCTAGCGGGGGAGTGGAGTCTGGGTGGTCAATGGAATCACATACGATTAAAATAATGGCAACAGTCACAGTAGAAAACAGGACTAAGCCTGTGAAACATTTCCAGTTCTCATACATGGTTATGCTGTTAGCTCCAATTATTCTAGTGTCAGTAAAAAACTTCTATGCTATCGTATGGTATTAAAACCCAGGTTATTAAGAGTGCTGTGGACCAATGGGTCATTCAACCTTGATTTTTTAAGGGTTACAATGTACATACAGTAGGGTGAACAAATACACTATTATTCCTAATAATAGTAGCGACCAACAGGTTATCAGGAAATTCAGGGCTCCTTCAGACATTTCCTATTCTTCTCTGAAATGTTGTGGTCTCTGTGTCAGCATTACACGAGGTCATTAAAACGTAAAAAATCCCTTAAGGCGAGACACCCCAGGTGAATAGGGTAATTTTTTTAACTTAAAGGTATCAGCTAGAAGTTTCTCCAGTTAATGTCTTACAATAAGGCAATTGTCTTTTGTATTACAAGTTTTCTGAAATAGCATGTTTAAAATGCAAATTAGCCATTATCTCATTAAATATGCACATATTTTAACACATTTCAGGAATCGAAATCTGAACTTTGGATAAAGCCAGGTTCCAAATTCTTGTTTCATTTTGTAGTCATATTAGTATCTAAGGCTTTTACAGAAGGGATTTTGGATATCTCTTTTTATCATTCAATAAATCAGAAAATACTGTCAACAGCCCTAAAATATCCATTTTCGCCATGTTTTTAGGTATACAATGTTGTATAATTCAGGCTATGAATTATATATGAACAAACCCTGATGTAAAAGCCTTCATAATATTGATAGGAATATAACTGGAAGGTTTGGTGTCTCTACGTGCTTCTGAAGTTGAAATTTCGAACTCCGAGTAGGAGAAAAAACTCATTTTGAGAAAACGACCTTTAAAGATGGCAGTGAGGCGCTAGCTAAACCCTCCTGTTCTCTGGATGACAGCTCGCGCCTCGACGCACTCCATGAAGGTATTTCATGTTCGGGGTCATTTGTTTTTTGTATAACCTTGCTTCGTGCAAGAGACAATTGTTGTCGTCTTCTCTGTGAACGTTTTTTTCGCCGTTCTTTTGCGATTTTGAGATTTCAATTTCTAGCGGAAAGCTAAACAGGAAGTGTTTTAGCACACCACGTGACGCATCTGAACGAATCACGTTGTCAGAAATTGACACCAGCCAATGAGATTTCGTTTCTTGGTTTAAGACCCCTTTGTGCTTTCACGATTGGTTGCTGATACAAAGGAAATGACCATATTTGGATCCGATGAGATTGTGCAGGAGAGACGGAGCTTTCCAACGATATCTCTGTTGACATGGTGCACACAGCGGTCGCGGTACTTTATGTTACGTTAGAATGCTAACTTTTGGTGAATTTAGGAGAAATCTACAGACGCAAATAGACAAACTATAGTAAAATAAACACTTAAATGTGTATTTTGTACATGTTATGGAATCAAAATAGCACAAAATCTCAAAATTGACCAGTACTTGAAAAACGATGTTTTTGCCTGCCGTGTCTCGCCTTAAATATGGGTTAATAAAAAGTCTCTAAAAAAATGGGTTAATAAAAAGTCCCTCAAAAAATGGGTTAATAAAAAGTCCCTCAAAAAATGGGTTAATAAATGAGGTGCTATGTGTAGCTTATAGCAACCTGATCAGAGGGAAGTAGATTCCTTTGTTTCCCCGTGAAGTCCGGTGTCTTTGTCCTCCAGCCCGCTGATGGCAGCTTCCAAGTCGTCTGCTGCATGGATGTCCTCGAGGTCCTTCTCCTCCAGTCCGCTGATGACAGCTTCCAAGTCGTCTGCTGCATGGATGTCCTCGAGGTCCTTCTCCTCCAGTTCGCTGATGACAGCTTCCGAGTCGACCTCCTTGACGAGGGCCAGATCCAGGTGGTTTCCCCGCCGCACACTGGCTCCAGTGATACCAGTTGTCTCCCTTTCCTTCTAGGCGGACGGCATGAGATGTCCTCTGAGTCACTCTGTGGGGGCTGGAGAACCTGGGGTTGAGCCACTTGGGCCTGATGACCTTCAGCCAGACGAACTCCGCTGTGTTGGCCTCGTGTCTCTCGGTTCCTCCTCTGGCGTCAGCGACCCGTGTGGCAAAGCCTGATACCAGCCCCTTAAGTTGCTGGAAATAGGGTTTTGAACTCATGACCTCTACTTCCTTTCCTACGCTCAGTGTTCCTGGTCCCGGAAACTGATGGCCATGTGTCAGCTCAAATGGGGAGAAACCTGTCCCTCGGTTAATAGAACTCCTGATTGACATAAGGGCCAGAGGCAAAGCGTCTAACCATTTCATGCCTGTATCCTCACATGCTTTGCTGAGTTTCTGTTTGATGTTCTGGTTCATCCTTTCTACCTTTCCCTGAGATTGGGGGTGATAGACAGCTCCGAAGCTGTGTCTTAGTCCTAATGACTGTTCTACTGTGCGTAGGTCATGGTTCTTGAAATGGCTGCCATTGTCTGACCTCACTTTCCTAGGAAACCCATGTAGTGGAATGTAATGCGTGACTAAAAACTTGATCACTGAGTCTGCATCTTCTCTCCTGCATTGCATAGCTTCTGGCCAACCTGTGTATGCATCTACCACCACTAGTAAGTACCTGAACCCTTTTACCTTGTAAATCATGTCAGTGTAGTCAATGATGATTTATTCTCCTGCCATCTTAGGTAAAGGAAACTTTCCCTGGTGTGGTTTTACAGTGGCTCTGATGTTATGGGTTAGGCAAATTACACATTCTTCCAGGTAATTAGCTATCATGTCAGGTAGGTAGGGGTGCCACCAATGAGTGAGGTGTCTGTTCATCTGAGTTTTACCACAATGTGTTGGGCCGTGTGCTTCTTTAATAATAATAATAATAATAATAGATTTAATTTGTTAACGCTTTTACAGGTGCTCAAAAATGCTTTACAGATATAGTGAAGGGAAAAGGAAGCATTGATCTTATCCATCCTGGGGGTATCACTGGTCTCCCATCTGGGGAGTACCATATCCCATCTTTGTTGATAGCTCCTCTGTCTAACCATACTGTTTTATCCTGAGGAGACCCTGCTGCTTGAGCTTCTTTAAGAGTATCATCTGTTACTGCGGGCAGTAAGTCAGCAGATTTTGAAACCAGCATTTGAAACTGGGGTATATACCCTGCTTTGGCTTTAGCTGCTTTGTCTGCTGCATTGTTACCCCAAGACAAATAGTTGTCTGCCATGCTGTGACCTTTACACTTAAGTAAAGCTAGCTTGTTTGGCAACATTACTGCTTCTGCAAGCCTTTTGATCTATTTTTCGTGTTTGATGGGGGTTTTGGTGGATGTTACAAACCCTGCTCTCATCCACTGGCGCATTTCCACATGTATGACACCATGGACATATGCTGAGTCAGTATAGATGTTTACATATTTCTCTTTTGATAGCTCTAATGCTGCAATGACTCCCATTACTTCTGCCAACTGTGCTGAGACTTTCCCTGTTAATTTCCCCTGTTAATTTTCCTGCTGCTCTTTCCTCAAACTGTCCCTCAGCTGTTTGACCTACCACTGCGTAGGCCGCTTGGAGCCCGTTGGTGGGGTGTCTGAAACAACAGCCGTCTGTGAACAGGTTTTCTGCATGTGGCATAGGCTCGTCTCTGAGATCTATTCTTAGCTTCACATCCTGGATGAGTATTTCCTGACACCTATGGGGTTCTCTGTTGGCAATGGTGTCTGCGCTGTTAACTCCTTCATGTGTGTAGGTGATGTGTGCTTGTGTCAGAGTTTTCTCTAACCTGGTCTGTCTTGTGGAAGTCATTGTGAATGCACTTGCGTTCACAAAAGAGACAATGCTATGTGTTGTCAGTACTGTCAAAGGGTGTCTCATCACAATGTGTGAAATCTTGTTTGAGATACGTGCTGTACCTGCTGCATGTCTTGTGCATGGAGGTTCTCTGTTCTCCACTCTGTCCAGGGTGATACTAATGTACATCAGTATTGACCTACATCCCCCCTTTTTCTGAAATAGAATACCATTTACTGTGTTTTCACTTTCAGAAACATCAAGGAAAAATGGTAATGCATAGGATGCAGAGGCGAGAGAGGTGACCTGGTACATGGACTGTTTGAGAGAAATGAACCCAGCTTCTGCAGCTTGGGTCCAGTCCAGGGTGACAGTGAGATTGCGCATGCCTTTCTCATTGATCAGTGTTCTTAGTACAGCTGTCCTTAGGTTATACTCTGGGATGTAGTGTCTGCTGTAGCCTGTGCGACCCAGAAAAGATAGCATGTCTTTGGCTGTCTCGTGTTTGGGGTGATGTAATATGCTTTCTTGATGTGCTGCTGACATGCCTGTACCCGCTGGAGAGATAACTCTGCCCAAAAATGTCACCTCTTTACGGGTGCATTACGGGCTTTTTCTTGGAGACCTTGAACCCTGTTGCGTGGAGGCGAACCAGTAGGTTCCTGGTGGCCTCCAGGCAAGAGGCTGCGGAGGGTGCAGCAAGGAGAAGGTCATCTACATACTGGATCAATACCACCCCCTCTGGCAATGAAACGCCATCTAGCTGTTCCCTGAGTATTTTGTTAAATATTCCTGGAGACAAACTGAAGCCTTGGGGTAGTCTTGTGTACTGTAGTTTTCCCCCCCCCCATTGTAAATGAAAACATAGGTCTCATACTCTCTGCTAGAGGTATGCAGAAGAAAGCGTTGGCCAGGTCAATACAGGTGAACCATGTATGTTCAGGTGAGATATTACAGATAGCCGTGTATGGGTTAGGCACTGGTACCAGAGCTGTAGTGGTGATAGCATTAATGGACCTCAAATCATGAGCCATCCTATACTCCCCGCTAGGTTTTGATACCGTGAGTATTGGAGTATTCCACTCGCTTTTTGAGGGTTCCAACACCCCCGCTCTCTCAACTACCTTGCTGTATCTGAAGTTGTACACATGGATGTATAAAGAAGAGTTCTACCACAAAGTTATTCTCCGTGGGGACTTCCGGCAACAATCTTGATTCTGATTGGCCAGAAGACTCGAAAAAACATCAGCAAAGATATTTTATTGAGAAGATGATCACTATGTGACAGAAGTTTTCAAAACCGTTTATGGTCTCCGGTACTTCCAGTCCAACGCCGACTGCATGCACAGCGTTAGAAATTCGGGCCTAAAAATAAAAGTTTGACTTTTTCCCCCAAAAAAATAAATTCTAATTTTTTTTTCTTCACTCACACATCCGCGACCCACTCCAAACGGGTCCGTGACCCACTTTTGGGTCGCGACCCGCCAGTTGAGAACCACTGCTGTAGAGCACATGTGTTTTTAAAAAGCAGGAAATAAAAAAAGGAACTCACCTTGTGATAAACCCGCAAGAGGAAAAGCATTTGAGCTCCATACTGTTTCAAAAATAATCTTTTATGTGGTTTAAACAGGATGGCATTTTATCACAGCAGAATTTAGATCAGGCATTAGCACCGTCTCTTTTTTTAAAGCTAAGGACCCAAAATCCGCGTTTCTCTAACAGGGCTGCAAAAGAGGGGTATGAGCAGTATGAGGCATGGCTACAATGGGTGAACTGTTTGATATTTTTAAGCAAAAAACTTCACAGACATGTTTTGTATAGGTATGGCCCTACAATATATTTTTCCAATATAGCATGATAGCTCCACTTTAATTTACATCAGAATCTTCTTTTTTTTATATAACTTTTTTTTTATATAATGGGACACAGGGTTCAGTCCGGATAGATTTGCAGTTCGGTGCGGAGTTTGAGAAGCCCTGCCCTAAAGGGTGACATATAGCTAAAGGGAAGGACTGAGTCAGATGATGATTTTGTGCACACTGCACATAGTAAACTAATCTATTGATTATATAAACATATTAATCACATCAAATGTTTCACGGCTGCTCAAAGGACCAAATGAGGAACACACGCTGTCCCGTTAGAGCATACTTGCCAACCTTGAGACCCCAGAAATCGGGAGCATTTCAAAACCGGGGAGGGGGCGGTGCTAGTGGATCGCCGGAGCTGTATTAGATTAGCATTAACATGCTTATTGTAGTTGTAAGTGCACTGCCTTGCGGCCTGTAGCACCATCCTTGATGGAGCATACGTGTGGGCTGGACCTGTATTTTACAGGAAAGGAGTGAGCAGAGGGTCGAGTTGTCGATTCTTGTTCAGTTTTCTGTGACTATCTGCCTCACCCTCTCAGACTTTCAGTTGCGCGCGCTACTAAAGAGACGCGCTACCATGGAAACCAAACAATGGTGTAGCTGTATTAAAGTCCTGAGTAAATCTGATTTTGTCAGAAATCGGGAGAAATGCGGGAGAAATATGACCCCGGGAGCAAACCGGGAGAGGGCAGTGAAATCGGGAGTCTCCCGCGAAAATCGGGAGGGTTGGCAAGTATGCGTTAGAGTCTTTTGCAGCCGAATGACTTAGAATGGCTAACATTGAAATGTCATTGCAGTCATCAGAGTCTTTCTGCCCAAAGAACACAAATTAAAAATCACTCAGTGCTAAACTGTACCACCCTTATTAGGGGTGTAACGGTTCACAGAAGTCACGGTTCGGTTCGTACCTCGGTTTGGGGGTCACGGTTCGGAACAACAAGAAAAAGCAAAAAAAAGTCCCAACTGCATAATTCCAGGTTTGTTGTTATTTATTTTTGAACAGTAGTGCAAGTTTCAGTGTAAAAATAAGGAACTCTAACATTTTGAATAATTAAAGCTGCAAGCAGCATTGAGCGGGTCTTCGACGTTCCGCAGGCTGTTGTCCGCACGTCGACGTGTGTGTCTAGGTGTCTCGAGGAGTCGGCTGTTGGCAAACGTGGGAAGATTCAGGCCGATCGGACAAGTTACATGGGAGTTACAGCAGTATCATAAACATTGTGTTTGATGGTGAGGGATCTGTCGCCATGGCAACGGCATATGATGACATCCCCTAATTGACATAGAGCTGTTGAGGGCCGGACCATTAGCCATCATCTGAAGTCTGGTGCCGTTTGGATGATTTTCCATTGAATTACAACAACACCAGTTTTTTTGGCGAGGGATGCGTTACCATGGCAACGGCATACGATGACATCCCATAATTGGCGTAGAGCTGTTGAGGGCCAGACCATTAATGATAGTCTGAAGTGTGGTGGGGTTTGGAGGATTTTCCATTGAATTACGACAACACCATGTTTCATGGCGAGGGATCTGTCGCCATGGCAACAGGATATGATGACATCCCATAATTGGGGTAGAGCTGTTGAGGGCTGGACCATTAATGATAGTCTGAAGTCTGGTAGTGTTTGGAGGATTTTCCATTGAATTAGGACAACACCGTGTTTCATGGCGGGTGATCTGTCGCCATGAAACACGGTGTTGTCTTAATTCAATCGTTATCAAACCTGTGAAGTTTTGTGCCGTTTGGAGCATGTGAACTGGAATTATGAGAAAACCATGTGTCACGGCGACCATTTTGTTACCATAGCAACGACATTTGAAGAAATCTCAAAACTGACACATACATGTCTCGAGGGTTGTACCGTTAGCACACATGTGAAGTTTGGGGCCGTGGAGCATGTTAAATGGAGTTATGTGGAGTTAATTAATACACTGTTCAAATTTAAAGCTGCTTTATTCTGAAAACCGGATGTTTACACTCGACTTCCGGTTTTCGCCGTCAACTTCAGGTTAGCATTAGTATGTAGCCAGGGGTTAAATTGGGCGGGGGCTCCAGAGTAGATTATGTTCCAGATAAGAGATCAACACAGTGAAAGCACTGCCTGCTGACCAATCAGAGCTCAGTGTGCAGAGTTTAAAGCTATCAAGTCATATTACAGGATAAAATACATACAGTTTAAACTGCTGTATGCAGGAAAAGAGGTCCGGCAAAAGATCACCTACTGTGTGAACATGAAACAAAATAGAATATCACTGCCCATCTTCAGAGCAATCTGAATATTATCACATTTGCAACAAGCAAGCTTACTTAAAGGAGACCTATCATGCTATATTTAAATGATATTGTGTATGACCATGTTTACAGTCCTTTTCTTCCAACATCGTGCAACAACCGTTGGAAAGTTCAATAACTTAGGTTGATAAAAAGTATAACTCCAACACCTCAGTTGTCAGCAATGTGTGTAGTTTCATGTGTTTTTAAAAGCTCAGTTATTGACTTCTTTCTAAAGGGGTACATGTGCAAATTGCGCCACGTTGCCTTCTGAACCGGAGCATGCCCGGCGATGACCTCCTCCCTGTCAGGTCGCTCATATTGGGAACACAGGTCCTCTGGGATGGGTATCTTCAGAAGCTCCTGTGTGAATGGTGCAGGGTCCACAAAGACTTGGTCGAAGATGAGGTCCATCAAGTTGGCCACGTAGCCTGTGCAATGTTAAAAAAAGCACAACAAAAAAAGTGGTTTAGATTAGTATATGCATGTAAAAAACTGAAAGTTCTTTCTAATTTTTTTATTTTATATTTGTAAATAGTTGTATAATAAATATTTTAAACACTTACAGAATGTGGGGTCAGTCTTTACTGGTTTTGCTCTGCATTCTCCCTTCCTGGCCTTTGGGAACTGCAGTTTATATACAGAGGGTTTCCAGTGGATGTAGTGCAGGGCTGCCAGGTAAAGTCTTTCATTTCCGCCATGAGAAAAAAAAATGTAAATAATAGCAAAGGGTGTACAAATTGTCACTAATTAGTAAGTAACTATGGTTTATTTTACCTGCACAACATTCCAAGAAATGGAAACACAACATTCTTTGGAGCAAAGCGCAGGATGACGGCATGGCAACGGAAGTGTTTCGACACCAACGCTTCTGCAGGGAATTTTAGCCTGGACAGCTGTAACATAATTGTATTTGACATTAAAAACAAAACAAAAGATAAAACAAAAATATGTTTACAACAATTAGAAGCACACAAATTAAAGGCTACAACATCAGAATGTCAAGCTGTATCCAAAGAACATTTGAAAAACGTGCTTCTAACCTGTACTTCGATGTGAACCAAGAGTCCTCGAGGATAGCTGTGTACGAACAGTACGGTACTTGGGTGGGTCAGTCTGACATGCAGAATCTATCATCACAGGTAATCTGCTTGTAGCATGTGAGGTGCTGGCCTGTAAAGAAGAAAACATAGTTAGAACAAAATTATCTCAACTTAGTATTCAGGATGAGAAAATACTATTTGGATAAATATAGTCTGAAATCCCAAAAGATGGGGCTTAAAACTCTATTTAGCAAAGCTCTTTGCTTAGCCTTTTCCAATCTGAGTTAGTTTTGAACCGTAACGTGCATGCTGTGTTTCTGACTCAATACAGATGATGTGTTGGAGAGGGGCTGAGCTCAGTAGACTGACTGTAATGAGTGCTAGCCACTAATTAGCCTGTTGCTAGAGGTAAGGCCTCGTCAACAACAACAGACCAGGGCTTTAGCTCAGTTTTACTCGTGGTGTGTGTGTCCTCTCACATACATACACAGTGTTGTATCCTAACACACCCCCATTTATATTCATGTGCGCAAACAAGTAAACATACTAAAGCTTTTACATATAACGCTGCAAAAAACGGCATGTCTCATTAGCGTAGCTTAGCTTTACAGATCGATGATATCTGATCGTTCTTACAGACTACAATCACAAAAGCTTTTACATATAACGCTGAAAAAAACGGCACTTGCCTACAGAAGATTACGTTTGTTAATATAACTTACTCAATATGATTTGAGAGGATACAAAATACTAATAAATAGGAGAATAAATACTTGTGTTATCGGCTAGGGTGTGGCTTTACAGCCTTCACACAGATCGCCATTACGGCAGTCTGAACATGTTCGCAAATGCCTGATAATTGAAATAAAAGACAAAGCAAAGACTGCGGAGCGTACAAAATAAAATGTTACAAAAACATATAAACACCTAACCGATTACTATTTGGGTTTGAGGCGACATTGATACGGCGAAGCTACATGCTACATACTACAAGCTAGAGATAGCTTTATCAGGAAAAACACCGCTAAATAAAAACTTACAGCTTCAAAATTGGATGTGTCCTCACTGGCCTGGTCCCGGATGGTTGGTATTGATCCCGGGTGGAGCATTAGTTTGGAGACATATCCGTGTTGGACTTGAGAGAAGTTCATAAACATGTCCGTCGTAAAATGTTTGGAACACACAAACAGAAATCTGCTGGGGTCTTCTGGCACATGTCCCTTGAAAATGAAGTCTAGCCACAGATTATTTTCTTTTTCCACTGATGGCATTGCATGCAGTCCCCTGTTCCGAGTCTTGCAGCCAACAACAGCACAGCGTTTAACTGGCTTAGACATCCTGGCAAGAGCAGGCAAAAACACAGATGTGACTGGGGTTGATTTAGCCTGCCGATAGCCTATATGCGAATG
The DNA here is from genome assembly GCA_902827135.1 of Harpagifer antarcticus. NCBI lineage: Eukaryota > Metazoa > Chordata > Actinopteri > Perciformes > Harpagiferidae > Harpagifer > Harpagifer antarcticus. The sequence goes on along the minus strand of CADEHL010001266.1, from coordinate 457,840 downwards.
AGAGGTTTGGCAATGCACGTGGCCGTGGCTCATTCCCCTGATAGGTGGAGAGTTGACCAATAAGCGGAGCACGTCTTTGTGACGTAGAAAAGTGTTGAAATATGGATCCATTTTTTTCAGATCCGTTGCAGCCACTTTTTTTTAGAGATTTGGCGAAGGAGGAAAATAGAGAGGGTTGTGTTTTCTGACACTTGGTGAGTTCCCTGGAACACCGGGGACACATAATCATGTATAAAATACGTACAATGGTGCATTTTGCATGATAGGTCCCCTTTAAATATCTGCCACAAGATAAGTAACCGGAGCAAAGTAACTCAGAGCATTGCGTAGACTAGAGTCTGTGACACTGTGAGTGCAGACCTGGTGCAGACGTGTCGCACTTATCATTCACATCACATCATCTCACATCATATCATATATTTCCTATCTGGATCAGATTCTCGAGCCGTTTCTGGTCGTGTGACATTGTCACATACAGTATGCCAAAGTATGAACTGCAACACATTAAGTTGACGAAACACTCGAGTCTAACGTAATTAAAGTCAGATCCACTCAAACCTGTTAATGTATATATGGAGATGCTGTAGTACATATGCCAGGCCTGTAAGTGGCGCTGTAGTCTGCCACAAAAGCAGCGAAGAAGACTTCCCTTGCATGGTTGCCCTTCTGTTAATTCTCTGTGACTCTTTTTCTCCCTCCCCGAGGCAAGCGTTTGCGCCTCCTGCTTTAAAACAAATGAATAATGACTCTATATAATCATATGTAAAGGATAATATGCAGCGACGCGGTCATTATGGGGAAAAGAACACTGACAGGCTGATCAGGAGCCCGACGCGAAGCGGAGTGATCTAGATCGGCATGAAGGCACATTATGCAATGTGCACATTATCCCGCTTATTACATGGCCACATTCTCGACAAAGTAACGACATGACCCCCAATATTAATTGAAATGCTTCTATGGATTTAGAAAATGATTTTATTGATTTAAAAAATAGTTGTATTGATTTAAATTGACATGCATCCGCTAAGAAAAATAGTCCGTTGTTGCTGTTTGAACTAACGTAGCAACGGCAGGAACTGCTTCGATAGTGTTTTTGAGGAGCTTTTTGATTACAGATTTGAAAACATCGTTGCTTGCTTTAAAAGTAGCACAATTCATTTTGTCAAACCTTGGAAAGTATCTAGATATCCCTGCCCTAATGCCAAAGTATCCGGCAACTGAATATGTGTCGCCGTTTGATGTCTATGTCTGGACCGCATCGTGAAAAGGAGGGTTTCTGCCCCATTACTTCTCTTCTTACTTCTATAAGAATAAAACACGCTGGACGGAGATCTATTTTTCTCCCCACTGCAGCCCAGCAGCTGATCTCGGAGCACGCTCCCCTCTCCTGCAGGGGGGCGTGGTCAGCTGCAGCTCACAGAATCAGCCCCCTGCAAAAACAGCACTGGAAAGAGCTGAGGCACCAAATAGAAGAGCTCTGATTGTTCGCTCAGTTCTGGGAAAGGCCCTATGATGTCTGCATGTCAAGCAGTTGACATTTGAATGTAAATATGAACTATTCTGATTGGAGGGGAGAAAACAAACATTTTACAGAAGGAGAACTCTGATTGGTCGCTCATGTTTAGGAACTTCCTATATGTATTAGTTCAACTATTGCTTGGTCTCTCTTGCATCTTGTCTGAGGTGAGTAACGGTTGTTCTTATAAATTCATTGTGAAGCTGGTTAACATGTTTCTTTGTTAAATAAGGGCACATTTATATCATTTATTAACAAGCAGGTTACATGCTTCAATAGCTTATATAAAGTAATGTTTGAATTCATTCAACTATGGACAATTAAATATATTTCAAGGTATACTTTATTTATTCAAGGTTGGAAGAAGTAATCTGATCCTTTACTTTAGAAAGAAATAGTCATTAGCACATTTTTTTGCTAAATATACTTAAAGTATCAAAAGTTAAAGTAGTCTTTATACAACATTCATATTTACACAGTATTATATTATGGTAATTTAATGATCCATAATTTCATTCTTTATGTCGTGGTCTCTGCAGACCCGGCGGCAGACATACATCTCTGGGCGGGCATTTGATTTACCAGGGCGGGCCTGTTCGATGCTCGCGATTTGTCAACGGGGGGAGGAGGGAGGCGCTCGTGAATTGTTGAAAGAGAGGGGTTTTAGGTTGCCATAAGGCTGTTGACGGTCTTATGTTTTTGGCACACGGTTTTGTGGCACATTTGTAACGCTGTGCCAACTTGGGCAAGCACGCAGGCAAACTTGAGCGCACACAGGGTGGAGAGGTGGAGTGAGGTTGAGCGATGGAGAGAAAGGGAGAGAGAGAGAGAGATTGAGCGAGGCAGAGAGCCTGTGCAGCGGTCTGCTTGCGCACAGAGCAGGAATTTGTGAGAGAGCCGGCTTGAGAGTAAAAATTCTCTTCAAAATATAATTGGTTGCCAGCTGACTTGCTTGCTCAATGGTAGCGTAGGCCTAACTGGTTTCTTCTAATGTGCTCCATCTGGCGCTGAGCTGCCATATTCCTTTCGTGAACCACTAGCAAGATTAAACTGACAGGCTGCTGTGCCGCATCTCACTCAAAAACCCACACGACTCAACCCAGCGAAAAACCAGTCTTGCGCGCAGCCATTCATTCAGAATTTCATAGCAAAATAAAAAAATGATATTAAACTAATACAAAAATAAATATTAGGACAAAGCCCTACAAATAACAACAATAAACATAATAATAAAACAATAAAAATGTGGTATTCAGCCCTGATTAAAACAGCCATGACGCCGGGTCTGGGTCTCTGCACCCCTGTTCATTACATAATTTTGCATAGCAACCAGTTGCTATGCCAGATAGGAGAGCTCTGATTGGCCGCTCAGTTCTGGGAAATTTGAAATGTCGCTACAGTGATTGCCGCCTTTTTTTTACTTAAGTTGGCTGACATGAAAAGGAGAGGTGTGTCACGGTTGAGTGAAGGAAGCAGGACCCAAACGCAGATAACTCTGATAAACCTTTATTTCAAGGATAAATGAAACTAAATACAGGCAAAACAGAACACTCACCGGGGAACTCAGTCACCAAGAAAAGAAGCACCAACACTGAACACAGGACGAGACAAGACTAAATACAGGGAGGGATAATTACAAGACGAGACACAGCCGGGAAACTAACGACAGGAGGAAAACATGACAGAGAAGAGCGAAAACACCCAAACCAAGACAGAACTGTGACATGACATGATAACCGTGACAGAACCCCCCCCTCAAGGGACGGATTCCAGACGTCCCTAAACCCCAAAACAAAAATCCAATACCGTCCAGCAGGGTGGGTGGAGGGGGTCCGGAGGACGGGACTGAGCTGACCGCCCAGGAGCACCGTAGAGGACCAGGAAAGGATCTCGGGCGGACGGCCCGGGGGCAAGGCAGAAGCCGAGAAGGAGGACTCGGGCGGACGGCCTGGGGGCAAGGCAGAGTCCAAGGTGGGGGACTCGGGCGGACGGCCCGGGGGCAAGGCAGAGTCCATGGTGGGGGGTCTCGGGCGGACGGCCCGGGGGCAAGGCAGAGTCCATGGTGGGGCGAAGGCCACAGCGGGCGAACTCAGGGGGCCGAGCATGAGGGCGAAGGCAGCGGCAGGAAGAGTCAGGGGGCCGGGCTCGAGGACGAGGGCAGCGGCAGGAAGAGTCAGGGGGCCGGGCCCGAGGACGAGGGCAGTGGCAGTAAGAGTCAGGAGGCCGGGCCCGCGGGCGAAGACCGCGGCTCACAGAGGGTCGGGATCGAGGGCGAAGGCAGCGGCAGGAAGAGTCAGGGGGCCGGGCTCGAGGACGAGGGCAGCGGCAGGAAGAGTCAGGAGGCCGGGCCTGCGGGCGAAGACCGCGGCTCACAGAGGGTCGGGATCGAGGGTGAAGGCAGCGGCAGGAAGAGTCAGGGGGCTGGGCTCGAGGACGAGGGCAGCGGCAGGAAGAGTCAGGGGGCCGGGCCCGAGGACGAGGGCAGCGGCAGGAAGAGTCAGGAGGCCAGGCCCGCGGGCGAAGACCGCGGCTCACAGAGGGTCGGGATCGAGGGCGAAGACCAGACAGCTCCGGAGGCCGGGCAGGACCCGGTGTCGGCCGGACAGGAACCGGAGCCGGCGGGACAGGCTTCGGCAGGATCCCCCACGGAAGAGGACCAGGAATTGGCAGGACCCCCAGCAGGAGAGCGGTTGGCGGGACCTCCAACGAGACAGGACAAAGGGTTGGCAGTACCCCCGGCAGGAGAGTAGTCGGCGGGGCCTCCAACGGGACAGGACACAGGGTTGGCAGGACCCCCGGCAGGAGAGTTGTCGGCGGGGCCTCCCACAGCACAGGACATAGGATTGGCAGGACCCCCGGCAGGAGAGTAGACGGCGGGACCTCCAACGGCACAGGACACAGGGTTGGCAGGACCCCCGGCAGGTGAGTAGACGGCGGGACCTCCAACGGGACAGGGCATAGGGTTGGCAGGACCCCCGGCAGGAGAGTAGTCGGCGGGACCTCCAACGGGACAGGACATGGGGTTGGCAGGACCCCCGGCAGGAGAGTAGTCGGCGGGGCCTCCAACGGGACAGGACATAGGGTTGGCAGGACCCCCGGCAGGAGAGTAGTCGGCGGGGCCTCCAACGGGACAGGACACAGGGTTGGCAGGACCCCCGGCAGGAGAGTAGTCGGCGGGGCCTCCAACGAGACAGGACAAAGGGTTGGCAGGACCCCCGACAGGAGAGTAGTCGGCGGGGCCTCCAACGGGACAGGACACAGGGTTGGCAGGACCCCCGGCAGGAGAGTAGTCGGCGGGGCCTCCAACGAGACAGGACATGGGGTTGGCAGGACCCCCAGCGGAACCTCCAACGGTACAGGACATGGGGTTGGCAGGACCCCCGGCAGGAGAGTAGTCGGCGGGACCTCCAACGGCACAGGACATGGGGTTGGCAGGACCCCCGGCAGAAGACTAGTCTGCGGGACCTCCAACGGGACAGGACACAGGGTTGGCAGGACCCCCAGCGGAACCTCCAACGGTACAGGACATGGGGTTGGCAGGACCCCCGGCAGAAGACTAGTCTGCGGGACCTCCAACGGGACAGGACATGGGGTTGGCAGGACCCCCGGCAGGAGAGTAGTCGGCGGGGCCTCCAACGAGACAGGACAAAGGGTTGGCAGGACCCCCGGCAGGAGAGTTGTCGGCGGGACCTCCAACGACACATGAGTAGGGGCTTGAGTGGGGACTCGAGAGAGGGCTTGAGAGGGAACTCGAGAGGAAACTGGAGAGTTGACTGGAGAGGTGACTCGAGAGGGGACTCGAGAAGGAACTCGAGAGGTGACTGGAGAGGGGACTCGAGAGGGAACTCGAGAGGAGACTCGAGAGATGACTTGAGAGGAGACTTGAGAGGGATCTTGAGAGGGGACTTGAGAAGGGACTCGAGAGGTGGCTTGAGAGGGACCTCGAGAGGTGACTTGAGAGGGATCTAGAAAGGGGACTCGAGAGGTAGCTCGAGAGGAGACTTGAGAGGGAACTAGAGAGGGGACTCGAGAGGGAACTTGAGATGGGATGAGAGAAGGGACTAGAGAAGTGACTAGAGGTGGGACTGGAGAAGGGACTAGAGAAGGGACTAGGAAAGTGACCTGAGGAGGGACTAGGGAAGGGACAAGAGACGGGACCAGAGAGGAGACTAGAGAAGGGACTCGAGAAGAGACTAGAGAAGGGACCAGAGATGGGACTATGGCAGCTGGGGCCAGAGCTAAGGCTGGAACCATGGCTGCTGGGGCCGGGACCATGGCTGCTGGGGCCAGAACTAGGTCTGGAACCATGGCTGCTGGGGCCAGAACTGGGGCCGGAATGATGGCTGCTGGGGGCAGAACTGGGGCTGGAACCATGGCTGCTGGGGCCAGAACTGGGGCTGGAACCATGGCTGCTGGGGCCAGAACTGGGGCTGGAACCATGGCTGCTGGGGCCAGAACTGGGGCTGGAACCATGGCTGCTGGGGCCTGTACTGGGGCCGGAACCATGGCTGTGTGGGCCGGTTCTGTAGCCGGAACCATGGCTCTTGGGGCTCGGATTGCTAGCCTGGACTTGCGACTCCTTCTCTTAGAAGCCGCCTGAAGGCTCCGTGGACCTCCAAAAGCCAGCCGAGTTCCAGAAAACGACTCTTGGACAGGAGCAGGAACTGGGGCGGAAGCACTGGTTGACTCCAGACGGAACACACCGAGACGTTTATAGTCAGCAGGCTGGAAATCACACACCCAGATGAAGTTCAAAATCCAGCCAGGTAAGAATTTCACCAAGTCTGGTTTCTCCATAGCCAACCGGTGCGCCTCTACCAGAGCGGCCTCCTTCTGCCGAACACTGGACGCTCCCCTCCACCAATCATAGCAGCAAGCCAAATCAAAAGAAAAATGTTGTAGTTCCACCTCAAATGGATCATCTGCTGGGTCCATTTCTGGTTGGTGCTTTCTGTCACGGTTGAGTGAAGGAAGCAGGACCCAAACGCAGATAACTCTGATAAACCTTTATTTCAAGGATAAATGAAACTAAATACAGGCAAAACAGAACACTCACCGGGGAACTCAGTCACCAAGAAAAGAAGCACCAACACTGAACACAGGACGAGACAAGACTAAATACAGGGAGGGATAATTACAAGACGAGACACAGCCGGGAAACTAACGACAGGAGGAAAACATGACAGAGAAGAGCGAAAACACCCAAACCAAGACAGAACTGTGACATGACATGATAACCGTGACAAGGTGATGACTTAAGATGGGTGACAAAGAGACACACACACACACAACGTTAGCATAGCAACCACATCGATTTTCTTTACTGTAAATATTAACTATTTCTATGGGAAGGCAAACAAAATTGAACAGAAGGAGAGCTCTGATTGGTCGCTCATTTTTTTTAAATGTCATATTCATAAATGCATAACATTGCTAACCCAGCAAGCAGTTGACATTCAAATGTAAATATTGTATATTTGTTTGTTTTTTAAGTCATTCACAATTCATCAACAATTAAATATATTTCAAGGTATACTATATTTATTCATATAGTTAGTATTTGCTATCATTGTTTAGATGATGACAACATGGATGACAGTGAAGACACACAGACATGTCTAAGTATCTCTGTTTTTTTTATCCAAAAACTATTGAACACTGAAGTAACTATGAATAAATGGACTACAAATATGGCAATGGTGGTAAAGACTACAACAGCCATAATCCCATTCTTTGTTTCAGTGATCTCTGCACCTGGCCCTTTGATGTATCATATATTCATAACATGTCTGCATGGCATTACTTTATTTTTGTCCTTTATGAACAAAGGAAAGCTGGTTAAATGATTCCATAGCTTAAATAAAGTAATTTTTTAAGTCATTCAACTATGAACAATTACATATATTTGAAGGTTTACTATATTAAACGTTGGAAGAAGTAATCAGATCCTCTACTTTAGTAAAAGTAGTCATTAGCACAATTCTTAGCTAAATGTACTCCAAATATCAAAAGTAAAAGTAGTCTTTATGCAGAATTCCTTTTTTTTTTACAGAATTAAATTATGGTAATTGTATTATCCTGTTTTTATAAATGGAAGAGCATTTAAGCATTTACAACGTGGAGCAAATGTTTAATCAAATACTATGTGGACCATGTGTGCATTAATATGGGAATGTGTGTGTTAGCTAGGTCCACACTTGGCTATTTAAACAAGCACTGTGTTTGCAAGGTTTAATTTGAATTTTTAATTTCACAGAGTGACGACTATTGAGCAGTTCATTACTGGTGAGTGTTGGTCAAAGACAGTGTTTGTAGTACATATACCATGACAATATGTGGAACTTTCCAGTCTTTTCTTTGCAGGGTTTAATGCTGTGTTTTCCCCACAGATTGACAGCTTTGAGCAGTTCTCTACCGGTGAGTTGTGGTCCAAGACACTGTCAGTAGCATAACGTATAATGAAAACAGATAGGCTCTTTATTAGTGTAAATCTAAGTGATTAGCAGCTTCTAATACAATTGTTTTTGTTTAACTGTATTGTATGCTAAGCTATATGCGATTGTATTGTACATTGTGTTAAGTAATTATATTTACATGTCTGTGATGCTGATTAGTTTCTTCTCTGTTCTAGTTAAACAACCTACCGGCTTGACCAGCTACCCATCTACCTTCTTCACCACCTACTCATTTATCTTCACCACCTACTCATCTACCTTCTTCACCACCCAGCTTTATCTCGTGACCAGTTACAGTAAGTACATTTTTGTTGAACAGGATGCATCAACTATTAATGGACTTGTAGGCTTTTGTTGCAGTTGAAAGAAGTAATTGTGTAATTATTTGTACTATTTAAGGGGTCTGCTAATGTCTTTTATTAATCATAACAATGCCTACATACTTTCAGATGCCACGGGTTAAATGGGCCCGCCGTTCCCAGGCTTCAAAGCTACGCGTGGCTGGGAGACGTGTGGGACATCAGCAGCCTGGCAAAGCCAGTTTCGCACGTAAGTAGTGGAGGATTTTGTCATTCAATTTTGTATATGTTTAGGGTGTCCATTTTTGTTGTATAATTGTAAAATGTGTTTGCATGTGCATTTTTTACAGCCAGGCACGTGCACAGATACACCCCTCTGTGGGCAAGCGAGCTAGTTATAATGAGGATAATTTACTGAAATACATTTCATTTCGTTGCATTCATTTTTAGATAACTGTCATGAAGCAGTGTTTGAAACATGGATTTGTTTTAAATATATACATTTTAAAATTCAATCACCGGTGTGACCCTTTATACATTTGAGCCCTTTCCCTTCTAAAATCCTCTGCACGTGCCCATTTACAGGTGTTATTGTAGGAAGGTGTGTTATTATTGCTGACATAATTTAAGAATTGTAAAGGTTCATGAAGTTTAATGTCGGTGTCATTTTCTCTGTTTTTAAATAGCCGCCGGCGGTACAGGTGACCGCCATAGAGTGCAGAAATGGCCAATTTCATCCCTGACCGGACGACAAAACAAATTGGTCGTACCAGCCGAGTCTCCAGACAAGGAAGTATGAATTGTTTTCAGATTTTGTTATCAGAGTCTGGGTAATCATTAGTGATTTTCATTTGAAATAATGTCTTCTGTTGTTACAGTTTGTCCTCCTTGTTGGAGCTTCACATCTCCGTTCCATCGTCGATGGAATTGTGAAGATGCCAGAGGGAAGGTTTTCCTTTGGTGCCATGTCCACACCGGGGGCATGCGCAACCCAGCTGCGAACCGAGGCAGCCAATGCTGTGCTGCCTAGGACACCAGATGCAGTCTGTGTGATGGCTCCCAGCAACAACCTGACATCCAGCAGGACCATCACTGAAGCAGGAGAGGATTTTGCAAAGCTCCTTGCCACTGCCTGCAGTCGCTGGCCTAACGTAAGCTTATTTTTTATTCTATTTATTATAGTTCTTATAATATTACATTTGGTATTCTTATCCATGTGGTTGTATGTTTATGTATTTCTGAAAAATGTACATTTTTATCAACAAATTGTGAAAAATAGCGTACCTTTGTAGTTGACAACTGTAACTTTGATTAGGTTTTTGCCTTGGACTTCCCCCCGCGCCTTACCGTTGACCCTGACTACCAAGACATGATGTGTCAGCGTCGTGTTGCGGCACGTATGGGTATGTTTAACAAATATTTAGGTTCAAGTACCGTAAATCATTTTTATAATTTTCCTGTTTTTCATTATTTATTTTTTTAAATAGAGAGCAAAAGAGCAAAACTATAATATCTGTGTGGATATGTTAGTAATTGATCTTGTTGTTTTTTTTAGGCGTGAAGTACACACCAATTGCAGAGTACTTCCCTTCGAAAGAACTTGACCTGTGGAGCAGAGATGGCGTGAGTGACATGGCAAATGGAAACGTTTTCTCTGTATAGTTCTTTGTAGTTGAAATTCCAAGTTCCGTTCTTGAAAAAACATATTGAATGTTATGTGTTATTTGTAAATGTATTTTTACTTGCTGTTTTTTGCAGGTGCACTTGAGTGACAGTGCGGGAATGCCAATCCTGGTCAGTTTGATCTGGAACGCAGCATACATGCAACTTGTTCCAGCCGAGCCGACGCCATCTCCTGTTGTTCACAGAAGATCACCGCCTGCGAGGAGAGTCACTCCAAGGGTGATTGTCAAAGGAGAGGTTGCCAAATCACCGCAACTGGATCCTTCTAAGTGGACCGTTATCGGCCAGGGCAGGAAGGTAATTGTGTGGTTGACATCTTTCAATAAGAGTGATATTCCCTGAGCAGTTTGCCTTGATAATGGTGAAAGAGTACCCATTTGATTAACACAAGCTATGCTATTTATCTTTACAGAGGAGCCAACACGATGAACCTGAGCAGTCCATTGATGCACTTAAACAAGCAGGGACTGTTCAGCAGGAGGTAGGTCAACTTTGTATTATGCTTTGAAATCATTGGGGTATGTCTATTGCAGTTTATATGTGCATTTTTTTCCTTTTTCTAAAACAGTGTTTATTCATTTTTATTTCACAGGAATTGGAGGAGAGTTATCTTCCACTGACACCTGTGTGGTTCAGCAGTGCAATGTTGGTTGAGATGGACAAAATTAGTCCATCCCATCTTCCTGGCCCTGATGAGTGCACACCACCGGTTCCAAAACGGCAAAAGGAAATTTGTTTGTTGCTTTGTATGTTGGTTGATGCCCTATTATAAAATGTGTCCTTCCTGACAAACTTGAAATGTATTACAGTGAGGACAACTTATACTGTCCATAAGGAGTTATTAGTGGAGGATTAATCATTTTGTTTTCCTTACATTAGAAAGCAAAGAAGGAGCTGAAGCAGAGGGCTCCTGCCTCCAAGAGGACCCTGGCAATGCGAAAGGTTGTTGTTGTTTTCTTCTTTTTTAAAGGCAATATAGGACTTGTTTAAAACTAAGAAGTTACACAAATATTGGTGGTGTTATTTATTGTCAAGTTTACTTAATTGTTTTGTTTTTTTAGGGGGAGGCAGCTCCCATGGTTGTGGAGGTGATTTTACGGCCACCTACCAGTAGAGGGACAGTTGCTGTGGAGCAGCAGGTCTGTGCTCTTTGTGTGAAGGATGTGCTTTCAGAGTGACATTTTAATGAATCATGCTAATTTATTGACATTGTTACTTTTGCTCATTGTTAAAATAGTTTCAGTTGTTAGCCTGCATGCAGTCAACGTTGTTTGAAGTGTACACAATGAATGACAAGAAACCTGTCTTTTGAGTTCCATTCAATATGTGTGTGAGTAAGTAGAAAAACAAAACTTAATATATAATAATAATAATTTTGTATTCATAATTGTATAGCTTTCTATTATTTAGTTAAACGTTTGTGAAACAATTTAAGACACAGTCTTTTTATATATTTAATTTTCTTCTAGGTGGAGCCATTGCCAGGGCTGGAGCCATTGCCAGGGGTGGAGCCATTGCCCAGCAACGAGCCATCACCCAGCATGATAGTGGATGTTGATGATGACAACAGATGGAGAACAGGTAAGGGCTATGCTTGCATGTGTTCAGAAAAAGTGCAGTTGGCTGTTGTCGCAGGGACTGTTGTGAGGTATGCATCAGTTTCTGACGATAGAATATCTGTTGCATGTTCTATAGCGGCTGCGATCAAACATTTGATTGTGCCTGTGTGTACGTGGAGCAGTACAGATATCGATGCCATACGTGATGCAGGGTCAAAGCTTAACTCGTTTGTATTAGGGGAAGCCCATAAAATGAATGTAAAGCCAAAGAACTTATGCAGGTTGGTTGAGCAGACCAGTGTGTTTGGACGTAAGTGGAACGTCAATATGGGTCTGCCAGTGTACGGCGAATTTAATTTGTCTGAAGGGGATAAGGTATTGTCGGAGAAGCTGCTTGAACACTTATCCAGGGATGGCATGTGTCTGTTTAACCTAAATTCCGCAGCCAGTGCCATTATTAAACACAATGACTGTATTGTAGTCGTTGATTGTGGCACACGTGTGGGTTAGCATCCAGTTTTGGCACATCTGTAGCCGTGTTCAACACATGCCCTAATGACCTGATGCTTTACATCAGGAATCTCAATAATTCATTGAATGCACAGAAGTTTAGCATTACAAGCCTTTCTGTGAAAGCAGCTGAAGTTAATTTGGAGACGGCTAGAGTCATTTCAGACAGTATGGGGTGTATCAGGGGAACATTCAGTCAGGGTGACCAACGGTTTAAATATGCAGGACTTCAGTGCATGGCTGTAAGTTTGGTAGGCATAGCAAAACACACAGTTGACAGCGTGTTCACATGGCAGACCGACAACTTGGACAAAGTTGTTGTTCTTGGTGACGATCTGTACACCTCCCTGCGTGACCAACAAGGTATCAGTGGCGGGTACACACTACCTTCGGTTCCAGATCTGCCCAAGGAGGCCATTATCGACGGACAAACATTTCTGTTTCAATACAGTGACTTTGTGTCTGGAGATGTGGATGTGGTTGAGGGGGATCTAATTGATGAGGGTATGCACACCACTCTAAAATGCGGACTGGAAAAGATGTGTACTAACTACGACACATGCTTTCTGACAATGAATGGCGGTACATGTGCCATCATTGGTCAAGGTGGACACTACGCAGTGGTCGACTCCCACGCACGCAGTGCGTCTGGGATGCGTGATGGCGAGGGGCGTAGTGTTGTTTTGTACTTCAGAGGCCTTGAAGACGTGTTTCAATACATATGGACATTTGCAGCGTTCCTCAAGAAGTGTCAAAAACAGTTTGAGATCGCTGGTGTCCGAGTCACTCACATAGGCCCAATTGAAAGCAGTAATCTGTCTTTGGGTCCAGGAGTGACTCCCAAAACGACAGACTGATTTGGGTTGTAGTTCAGCTATTCAGTCCACACTTGGCTGCACCAACATTCAGATGGGTGCAAAGCGTAAGATTCGTAAGGGATCTTCTGCTTGCAAAAAATTAAAAAAGAGTGATGTTACTGCAGTTGATTCAGACGTTGCTTTTGTCAAAGAAGTAAGAAGTGGACGACTGCAGTTTAATCCTCTTACTAATCAACTTGCAAAAGCTCTTTGTGACCAGTTACATGTGCAGTCAGAGAAAGTAGATGTTGTGTCTACACAAATTGGTTTGTTAGGGGCTACATGTCTCAATGACAAAATAGAGGGTGACGGAAACTGTTTCTTCAGAGCAGTGAGTCAAGCTGTGTGTGGTACACAAAGGCATCACACAATAATTAGGCGTGCAGTGGTTCATCAAATGCAGAGCAATGCTGTGCCTTATGAGTGTATTTTGACCTCCTCCATGTCAGAATACCTCAGCACATCCAAAATGCGTGAGGTTGGCAGTTGGGCAACCCAATTAGAAATTCAAGCAGCAGCAGATTTTTTGGGAGTTAATATATTCACATATTGTGATCCACGCTGGCTAAAATATAGTTGCGAGAACGGGCAGTTGTCTAATCAGGGGGTTTATTTGGAAAACCGCAATGGTAACCATTATGAGACTGTTGTGTGTGTAAAACAACCTAATTTACATAGTTGTTATGGGTATTGCAAAGTGGACACTTCTTGTCCAAGACTGTATAATGTCAGACGGACAACTAGAGACAAAAGGAGGGTTACGGAACAAACGCATGGTACATCGTCTGCTGGGGACACAGATTGTGTGGGAAAGAGTGATGTAAGTAAAATCACTTTTTAATGTAATCCTTTGTGCAATGAAGTGGCAAAAACACTTTGCACCAAGTTTAATATAGACTTTACAAAGCATGATGTACAGGGACCTACAGTAACTGGGTCCCTAGGTGTGGTCTGTAAGACCGAAAAAATAAAAGAGGACGCTAATAGTTTCTTCAGAGCGGTAGCTCATGTTCTCAGTGGTTCTCAGAGGAGCCATCGAAAGATTAGAACGACTGTTGTAAAGCATATGATGAATCACGCAGAACAAACTAAATTAGTTGGGGGATCTGCTTCAATTTCAGACTAAATTGAGAAGTCTCAGATGAAGTATGTAGGACATTGTGCCACAGATGTAGAAATCCAAGGGACAGCAAATGCTCTTGGAGTGGACATTTGTATCTGCAGGGGGGAAAAATGGCTCAAATACACTTGTAATTGTGCAATGCTTTCAAAAGAAAAAATATACTTGAAACATTGTGATAAAAATCATTTTGAGCCAGTGGTTTGTATCATACCTTATGATGAACAAACGTGCTTTAAATTGTGTAAAGTGGGTGGTTTGCTAGAGACACGGTATATGCGTAGCAGTGTTGATATCTGTACTGGGAAGGGTGGAGTTAAAGAGAATGCAGAGAGTGTTGCCAGCATCAGACGTAGGCACTGTCGTTCAACATATTTAAAAAAGAGATACAGCTCCAAAAGGAATATGTATTATAAAAGAAACACAGTGTACCAGGAAAGGATTAGGGATGCGTCCATGACAAAGTATAGTGATGCAGATTATCAAGAGAGAGTAAGAGTCGCTCGTAGAAAAAGGTATTGTGAGGATGATGATTACAAACACAGAGCAATTGGACATACTCAGGTTAGATACCATGAAGACCCATTGCATAATCGGATGAGAAAGGATTCAAGTAAAATAATATATAAATGTAATCCGTTGAAAAAAAAAGAATATAGTGTAAAAAAATATCATGACGATGATTTGCATAGAGAAAGGGTTCAAGCATTAAGCAAACAGAACTATAGACTAAAGGTTTTACATAGAGAGAAAGTTATAGCATTTAACAAACGTAAATATAGGCAAAATACATTGTATAGAAAGAAGGTGAAATCCATGAGTTCAAAAACGTATCATGGTAATCCAGATTATAAGAAGCGAGTAGCAGCTAGCAACAATTTGAAGAGGCAACAAATGCAAAAAAATAGAGAGGTATTTGATATTGTAATGCAGCAGTTTTTGGCCAAAGTTAAGAATGGACCAGTTTTTGTATGTAGCTGCTGCGAGAGGCTGTTATTTGAATCACAGGCCTTGCCGTGTATAAAAAAGAAATATAAGGATCAAAAACTAGCTAATAAATGCATCGGAGAAAGATTTTTACATACATGTACTGATGACTGTGGAGTACCCTTTGTTTGGATTGAAATTGGGAGAGGGCAGCCTTGGATCTGCAGCAACTGTGATAATAAACTAAAGAGAGGTGTGATGCCACCTGAATGTGCTCTAAATAATTTGGCAGTAGACCCCATTCCCCCAGAATTGGCTTGTTTGAACAGCATAGAGCAGCATTTAATTGCCAAACATATACCATTTATGAAGATGGTGGCATTGCCCAAAGGTGGGCAAAATGGAGTACACGGACCGGTGACGTGTGTTCCAGCCAATATCGTCCAAACTACCAATTTGCTCCCCCGCTCAAAGATGGAAGGTTCCATCTTACGAATAAAGTTAAAGCGTAGGTTGACGTTCAAAGGATATTTTACATTTCAATTTGCTGACCCAATGCGCTATAGGGATATTACATTTAATAAAAGTTGGTATAACAAGTTTCGTAGGGAGGAAGAAGAGAATAAACAAACCCACACCAAGGAAACATCATCAGAGGCTGCTGAGGAACAGCCATGTTTGTTTCAGGACATGGATTTGATGGCTGTGTATACTGATCCGGAAATTGCGGATCAGTTTTCAGATAGAGAACTGAACATGGCCCCAGCAGAAGGCAATAGTCCTGCAAAAGAAAGTTCATGCATTCCTGTACGGGTTCCCGAGGTTGAGGAACTTGATGACGCTCTGCTTTATGAGTTTTGGAGGGAACAGGATGATGACTTTGTAGACAATTCGACCTTGATGGATTTGCCAACTAACGAAACGTCTGATGCTAATGCTGATGATGAGCTTTTACACGACAGGCAACAGCATTGCATGTTTCAGGACACATGTCTGATGCCTGTTGATATTGGACAGGAAGTGTTGGATCAGTATTTTGATAGTACATTACATGTCGCTCCAGCAGAGGGTAATAGTCCTGTGAGGCTGTTAGCTGACATTTCCAACGAAGCAAAATGCTTTCCTGTATTGTTCCCACTGGGCATTAACACCTACCATGATTCGAGGCCCCGCAAGATAACATTAGCACGCTATTTGAATATGCGTGTTTTAAATGCTGATGTTAGGTTTGCACAAAATATAGAATACATTTTTTATGCTCAGTATTTGTCTGAGGTGCAACAGGTATTGTCCAGTGTGTCTATTGCATTGCGAAAAGGCAAAGCAGGCTTTCCATCCAAACCGATAGAAGATAATTTGTTGAATCAGGAAACCATAAGAAAACTGTTGCAATTTGATGATGGCTTTCGTTTTCTCTCACCTATTAGAGGTACTCACCTATTAGAGGCATTTTGGCAGCGCGCACAGAATGACCTCCTAGCTTGTGTGCGTCAACTTGGTGTGCCTACCTGGTTTTGTTCATTCTCTTCGGCTGATCTTAGGTGGGCAAATCTACTCAACGCTATTTTAAAACAGGAAGGTAGAACACAGACCGCTGAAGATTTAGATTGGGCAGACAGATGTGAAATCTTGCGTCGTAATCCCGTGACAGCGGCGAGGATGTTTGACTATAGATGGAATTGTTTTTTGAACGAAGTTCTTAGGTCCCCTTCACACCAAATTGGCAAGATTGTAGACTATTTCTATCGCGTGGAATTCCAGCAGTGTGGCTCACCTCACGTGCATTGCTTGTTTTGGATTGAGAATGCACCCAAAATGTATAAGAATACAGATGAAGAGGTGATTCAATTCATCGACACATATGTGACATGTGAATTACCATCACAAGATGAGCCGTTAAAGGACATTGTGACATCTGTGCAACAGCATTCCAAACGACACTCTAAAACGTGTAGGAAAAAAACCACTGTTTGTCGATTTAATTTCCCCAGGCCAGCTACTGCTAGTACATTTATATGTTGCAGCAGTGAAGATGAATGCTTAGCAGAATGTATATGTAACTTGACACCATGCGAGTGTGTAAAAGTAGAATCATTGGGAAAAAAGGAGAAGAAGGAGTTTGCAGTTAAAATTCTGAACACCGTCAAAAAGGCCCTTTCAGACGAAAATGTAATATTTGAAAGCCTGGAACAATTATTTGAAAGTGTGGGGATTAATCAAGCGATCTTCGAGGCTGCTTACAAATTGGTTGGTAGAAAGACACACGTTGTATTGCGAAG
This sequence comes from Harpagifer antarcticus, assembly GCA_902827135.1. Classification (NCBI taxonomy): domain Eukaryota; kingdom Metazoa; phylum Chordata; class Actinopteri; order Perciformes; family Harpagiferidae; genus Harpagifer; species Harpagifer antarcticus. The sequence goes on along the minus strand of CADEHL010001266.1, from coordinate 440,632 downwards.
ACAAATTGGCGAAGTCTGGATTAATCAATACAACAAACCACTCATAAAATGCTGGAATGCCAATATGGACATTCAGTATGTGGTCAATGCCTATGCATGTGTTGTCTATATAATTTCCTACATCTCCAAGGCAGAAAAGGAAATGGGATTATTATTGGGTAATGCACATAAATAAGCATCACAGCAGGGCAATCTAGATGCCAAGGATGCATTTAAAAAGTTAGGGAGTGTGTATTTACACAACCGAGATGTGTGTGCCCAAGAGGCAGTCTACAGATTGACAAACATGCCCCTGAAGACATGCTCACGCCTGGTCCAATTTGTGCCAACAGGGAAAAATACAGTTAAAATAAGTAGGCCATTACAAGTGTTAAAACAGATGGCAGATTCAAATAGTCTAACCACAGACAACATGTGGATGACTGGTTTTGTTGACCGTTACAAAAATAGGCCAAATGACGCAGTTTTTAATAATATGTGTTTGGCAACATTCGCATCCGAATACAGGGTTATGTCAGAGTGAAAGTTCCAAAAATGCCATCGAACTCCAAAATCAGTTTGGGTTTATTATTAAAAGAACGCGAACAAAACCAGCAGTTGTGCGTTATGCAAAATGTTCCTAAACAAAGTCTCCGGAATTATTTTTCTACAGCAATTTTCAATTGTTTCTGCCGTATCGTATCGATGAGCAGTTAAAGCCACACAATTGGGAAACGTGTGAAGAGTTTTACATGAGCGGTCGAGTTAGATTTGCTGATGGATCTAGACAGCTGGTGAAATCAGTGGTCGACGCGAATAGAGCTTTGTTTGAACTTGATTCGGATGAATTACAAAGAATCCAAGAGTCTTTAGACGGTAATGTAGATTTTGAAGACACTTGGTGTGACCTGTGCCCCGAACAGGAATTGGAAAATCTTCAATGCTAAGAAGAGCGGGAAAAAATTGAAACCGTAGACGGGGAGCAAATAGACGCTATTCCTGATCTTGCCGTTAGTAATCGGCAAATTGGCCATTTGGAAAAGACAAAGCATATTTTGAGCAGAAGCGAAGGGCTGAAATTAGTTCGGTCTCTAAACGAAACCCAAATGTCTATTTTCTATCAAATACGACAATGGTGTTTAGACAAAATCTCGGGTAAAAATCCGGACCCGTTTCCCGTATTTATAACAGGCGGTGCTGGGACAGGAAAGAGCCATTTGATTAAGGCTCTGCAGTATGAGACAACCAGGTTGCTCTCATCACTTTGTGATCAACCTGATTCTGTGTGTGTGTTGTTGACTGCCCCAACTGGAATTGCTGCATACAATTTAGACGCAGCAACTATCCATAACACGTTTAGCATTGGCGTTAATTCAAAATTACCCTACACACCTTTAGGCGAGGAAAAAATAAATAGTCTGCGTGCCAAATATAGAAATGTGCAAATTTTAATTGTCGATTAAATATCCATGGTTGATCACAAACTCACGGCATATATTCATGGCAGATTGCGTCAAATTAAACAACGTATTGATTATTCCCCATTTGGTAAAGTTAGTGTGTGACACGAGGGACTCACAAGAACTCAGATGCACGATTCCATAGAATAAAAAAAGTATCTTTTATTAATAAAAGATTACTCAAACAAAGATCTCTAGATTCCACTAGGAACACTGAACAGGTTGACAGACATGGCTAGATGTGGAGACAAGACGAACCGACAATAGACAAAAGGAGAGCAGGGCTATAAATACACACAACAGTTAATGGGGCACAGGTGAAAACAATCAGGGGCGGGGCTGGTGATGATGAGCACACGAGACACACAAGCTGGCAGGTGACACACAACGACATAAAGTGTAGACACCTGGAAAGAGAGAATAGAGTCAATAACAAACACAAAAACAATAAGGTCACAGACTCTTAACGCTGAAACCTTACAGTACCCCCCCTCTTACGGACGGCTCCAGACGTCCCTGAAAGCTGAGACTGACCTCTATCGAAATCCGATATAAGGGTTTTGTCCAAAATAAAGCTGCCTGGGATCCAACACCTCTCCTCTAATCCATACCCCACCCAGTCGACCAGGAATTGTCTACCTCTGCCCCTCTTCCTTTCCGACAGTATTTTGTCCACTGTGTACACTTGACCCCCGTCGACAACCCGGGGAGGTGGAGGGGACGTGGAGGCAGGAACCAGTCTGCTTTCTTTGGCTGGTTTTAGCTTGCTGACATGGAACGTGGGGTGGACCTTGATGGATTTGGGAAGACATAAACGGACAGCAACAGGGTTAATCACTTTGGCTATGGGAAAAGGACCAACGAACCGGGGAGCCAGCTTCCTGGAGGCGACATGGAGAGGAAGATCCTTGGTGGATAGCCACACTCGTTGTCCGGCCTGGTACTTGGGGGCTGGACGTCGTTTCCGGTCGGCCAATGCCTTCATGCGAACGGCACTCCTCTGCAGCATATGGCGAACTCCCGCCCAGACCCGACGGCAGCGTCGAACCAGAGCATGGGCTGATGGTACCGTGACCTCCTTCTCGAGCTCCGGAAACAAAGGAGGTTGGTACCCATGGACACATTGAAACGGGGAGATACCAGTGGCTGATGTGGGTAAGGTGTTGTGTGCATACTCCACCCAAATCAGACTCTTACTCCAGGTGGTGGGTTTCTCGGAGGCTAGGCATCTCAAACAGGTCTCCAAATCCTGATTCATCCTCTCTGCTTGTCCATTAGACTGTGGGTGGTATCCGGAGGTCAGACTAACAGTGGCTTGGATTAGGCGACAAAACTCCTTCCAAAAGCGTGATACGAACTGTGGGCCTCGGTCTGAAACGACATCACTAGGAAAACCATGGATCCTGAACACATGGGACAACATGGCCTCTGCTGTTTCCTTGGCGTTAGGTAACTTGGGCATGGCGACAAAGTGTGACATTTTGGAAAAACGATCAACCACAGTGAGTATGGTGGTATTACCTGCCGATGTTGGTAATCCTGTCACGAAATCCAATGCGATGTGAGACCATGGTCTGTTGGGAATGGGCAGAGGTTGGAGAAGACCTGCCGCAGCTTGCCGAGAAGTTTTGTTCCTGGCGCACACAGGACACGCTGCTACATATTCCGCAACATCCTTCCACATCCCCGGCCACCAGAATCTGTGTCTCACCATAAAAAGGGTCCTTTTGTTTCCAGGATGACAGGTAAGTACCGACGTATGGGCCCAATGAACAACTTGCCCTCGAAGTTGCTCTGGCACAAACAAGCGATTCTGAGGACACCCTCTTGGGACAGGATTCCCAACGTTAGCCTGTTTGACCTTGGCTTCAATGGGCCAGGTCACACTCCCTATCACTCGGTCTGGCCGTAGTATGGGATCTGGACTCTTGGGGACTGGCTCAGGATCATACATTCTGGAGAGTGCATCAGGCTTTCCATTCTGCGAACCAGGTCGATATGACAGAGTGAACCTGAATCTATTAAAGAACAATGACCATCTGGCCTGCCTAGAGTTCAGACGCTTAACCTTCCTGATATATTGCAGGTTTTTATGATCCGTCCAGACCAGGAAATCCTGCTCCGCTCCCTCCAGCCAGTGCCGCCACTCCTCCAAAGCAATCTTCACGGCCAACAGTTCCCGATTTCCCACGTCGTAATTCCTCTCAGCAGACGATAGCTTACGGGAGAGGTACGCACACGGATGAAGCTTGTTGTCCCCTGCTGACCTCTGGGACAGTATAGCTCCAACGCCGTCGTTGGAGGCGTCCACTTCCACCACAAACTGTCGGTGGCGATCAGGTACAGTCAGGATGGGAGCTGTGGTGAACCTCCTCTTCAGTTCCAGGAAAGCTTTCTCTGCCTGTGGATTCCACACAAACTGAACCTGGGGAGAGGTAAGGGCATGGAGAGGAGAGGCAATAGCACTGAAATTGCGTATGAACCGTCTGTAAAAGTTAGCAAACCCCAAGAACTGCTGAACTTTCTTTCTAGAGTCTGGCGTGGGCCAGTTCTCCACATCACTGACCTTAGCTGGGTCCATCTCCACCTTGTTAGGGGAAATCATAAAACCCAAAAATGCCACAGATTTCACATGAAACTCGCATTTTTCGGCTTTCACAAACAAATGGTTAGCCAGGAGTCTCTGAAGAACAAGGTGAACATGGTTAACATGAATATTCTCATCTGGAGAAAAGATGAGGATATCATCGAGATACACAAAACAGAAAACATTCAGGAAATCTCTTAACACATCATTAATGAGGGCTTGGAAAACAGCAGGTGCATTACAAAGTCCAAAAGGCATCACCAAATATTCATAATGTCCCGTAGGTGTATTGAAACCTGTTTTCCACTCATCCCCCTCCCGGATGCGCACAAGGTGATATGCATTCCTTAGGTCCAGCTTGGTAAATACCTTGGCTCCCTGTAACAGTTCGAATGCCGTAGAGATGAGTGGAAGGGGATATCTGTTCTTAACAGTGATCTGATTAAGTGGACTGTAATCAATACAGGGCCTTAATGAACCGTCCTTTTTCCCTACAAAAAAGAACCCTGCTGCTGCTGGGGATGATGATGGCCGAATCAAGCCAGCTTTGAGTGAAGATCCGATATACTCTTCCATGGCCTTCCTTTCCGGACCAGAAAGAGAATACAACCGTCCTTTGGGGATAGTAGAGCCCGAGAGAAGGTCTATAGGGCAATCATACGGTCTATGGGGAGGCAAGGAAGTAGCTTGTGTCTTGTTAAACACCTCCTTAATGTCAAGGTAACACTCTGGCACTTTGGATAAGTCAGGAAAGTCAGATGGTTTAGCAGACGTGACACTGTCCCTATCTGACGCCTGTTTTAAGCTCCCAGATCTGTGTGGTCTACTCGAAACCGTATGAGAGGCTAAACAAGAACGAGAGCACTCACTCCCCCACCCCTTAACCTTTCCTGTAAGCCAGTCCATGTGAGGGTTATGTTTAACAAGCCAAGGGTAACCCAAAATGAGAGGCTGTTGAGCTGAGTTAAATAAATGAAAGCTAATATGCTCACGGTGCTCCTGGTCTATGACAATTTCTATGGGTTCCGTGCGATGAGTAACTGTACATAAAAGGCGGCCATCCAACGCACTAGCTTCTAATGGCTGATCTAAGAGGACAATGTTTAAGTTCAACTCTTTAGCCAGCTCCCAGTCCAACAAGCTCTCATCAGCCCCAGAGTCAATTAATGCATCCTGAGTTACAGTTTTATCCTTTAGTTTTATTTGTACCTGAGTCAGTCTTCTCGCGGAAGGGTCGAAAGAAGTCATTCGGCTCACCAGTGTCCCCCTTCCCACTGATGAACCTGATCCTTTAGCTGGACAGGCTGCCAGAACATGACCCTGCTGGCCGCAGTAGAAACACCGCCGCTCCCGTAGGCGGCGCTGTCGCTCCTCCGGGGTGAGTTTGGCTCTTCCGAGCTGCACCGGTTCCTCCGCGGCGCTAGGGGGCGATGGTCGCTCTGGAGACGAAGTCCGGGTATTTCTCCGCCAACCGTAGTGCTCCCTCTGTAATCCCCGTCCGAAGAGTGTAGTGGAAGCTGGCTCCTCCCCCCTCTCCCGACGTCTCTCAGCTAGACGTTGGTCCACCCGGATAGCCATGGCAATGAGTGAGTCCAACTCTACAGGCAACTCTAACGGAGCTAACTGATCCTTTATGGGATCTGCTAATCCATGCAGAAACGCATCAAAAAGAGCCGCGGAGTTCCATCCGCTCTCCGCTGCCAGGGTCCGGAATTCGATCGCGTAATCCGCCACCCTCCTCTGCCGTTGTCTGATGTTTACCAGGGCTCTCGCTGACTCTCTCCCAGGTGCTGTCTGGTCAAAAATGTTCTTCATTGAGTCCATGAAAAACTTTAACGACTGGCAAACAGGCGAGTCTCGGGCCCATTCTGCTGTTGCCCAGGCTCCTGCTCTTCCCGTCAAGTGAGATACTATGAAAGCTACCTTAGCTTGATCGGTGGGAAATGCTGCGGGTTGATGTTTGAAGTGGAGGTCGCATTGTATCAGGAATGGACGACAGTTTCCCGAATCCCCGGAGAACTTCTCCGGTGAAGCGAGGCGGAGTGAAGACGATGGCATGGATACTTGCACGGGGATCAACGGGGGGACAAACCCGACCTCTGCTGGACCGGAAAACTCTGCCGCAGGAATAACAGGACGTCCCTCGAGGTGCGTAAGTATGTCATGCATCCTCTCTGCCAGGTGATTTAATTCTGTTGTCACTGTTACTTGGAAGTTGTGCTGACGGGCATTTACGTCTTGAACCCCCTGCTTCATTGTTGTCAGCTGCTCCTCCTGCTGACACAAGCGTGTTCCTTGTACTTGCAAAGCCGTCTTGAACACGGTGGAATCGGCTGAGTCCATCTTGTTTGGTCGGTTCGTTCTGACACGAGGGACTCACAAGAACTCAGATGCACGATTCCATAGAATAAAAAAAGTATCTTTTATTAATAAAAGATTACTCAAACAAAGATCTCTAGATTCCACTAGGAACACTGAACAGGTTGACAGACATGGCTAGATGTGGAGACAAGACGAACCGACAATAGACAAAAGGAGAGCAGGGCTATAAATACACACAACAGTTAATGGGGCACAGGTGAAAACAATCAGGGGCGGGGCTGGTGATGATGAGCACACGAGACACACAAGCTGGCAGGTGACACACAACGACATAAAGTGTAGACACCTGGAAAGAGAGAATAGAGTCAATAACAAACACAAAAACAATAAGGTCACAGACTCTTAACGCTGAAACCTTACAGTGTGGTAGTTGTTGGAGATTTTTTCCAGCTGCCACCAGTGAAAGGAAATGCCTTGTATGTAGAGAAAGTAGGATTTAACCTGTGGCACAACCTATTTAGCATTGTAGAGCTTAAAACAATAGTCATGCAGAAAGATATTGTTTTTGCAGAACTGCTAAATAGGTTGAGAACACGCTCAATAGAAACAGCATTGTCAGCTAGTGACATTGATTTGTTGAAGAGCTGTGAAACAGGGGAAGAAAGTTCAGCATTACACATTTTCCCCACAAACGCTCAGGTTAATGATCATAATCTTGTGCAACTGTTGAAAACATGCCCGGAACATGTAGAAATAGAAGCTCAAGACTGGCCATAACAGAAAAACTGTAAAACTTGAGTTGAAACATGGACATCACACCAACATCTATCAAACATGTTTAGCAGAACATTTGGTTCTTGGGGAAAATGCTTGTGTAATGTTGACAAAAAATATAGATGTGACGGATGGGCTTGTAAACGGGGTATGCGGCACGGTGAGACACATAGTTATTTCACAAGGTGAAAGATTTGCACAAACTGTGTACGTCCATTTTGATGATGACAGAGTTGGGGCACAGCGCAGGAAAAATTCTGCAAATGCATCAAGTGAATTAGTGAACTGTACACCAATTTTTCCAGAAGAGGATAGAGTCACCGTTAAAGGTGGGTTGCGTCGCCAATTTCCCCTTAAACTGGCTTGGGCTTGTACAGTACATAAGGTGCAAGGGATAACTGTTGATAGAGCTGTGGTGTCACTTAAAAAAATATTTGCTGCTGGACAGGCATATGTTGCATTAAGTCGTGTTACAAATTTATCAGGCTTAATCATTCAAGATTTTAAACCTAATGCCATCTATTGTAAAACAAATGTTAGGCAAGCAATTCAGTGCATGCCTCAGTTTCTACGTGAAGATAGGATCCACCCCAAATTGCACAATTTTACTGTGTTTTTGACAAATGTGCAAAGTTTGACACGTCATGTCGAAGATTTGACCCTTTGTACACAGCATTTGCAGCCTAACTGTATTGCTGTTACAGAGACATGGCTGCCTGCTGTCTCATCATTTGACGACATTAACATCAGTGGTTATACATTTGCTAGTTGTTCTCGAAGTGCATCTTACAACAGCGAGAACCCAGCATTGGTTGCTCTGCAAGACCAACAACATGGTGGTGTTTGCATATATAGTGCAAACAGTATTGAATTTAGTATTCTTCAAGTGCCAGATGTACATTTAGAATGTATAGTGTACAACTGTTTGTCTCACAACATATTAATTGCGGTAATTTATAGACCACCATCATATCCCATGTCTTTGTTTAAAGAACATTTAGGGAAATTACTTGATTTGTTAGATCTATTAGGTGACACAATTGCTGTGATGGGTCATTTCAATGATGACATTTTAAAAACATCAACCATTTGCAAATTTGTAACAGGCAAAGGGTATGTGCAGCAAGTCACACAACCCACTACCGAAAAGGGCACATTAATTGACCATGTATATGTGAAAACAACACAGTATGATGTAGAATCAACTGTGTTGCCCACCTATTTCAGTGATCATGAGGGGATTCTGTGTTCTTTTGCACAACTGCTGAGGTAGAGTAACTTCAGACGTCTAGCAAATGTAGGTATAAATTCTGTGTTTTTTCTTCACCTTGTGTTTCATTGTGGCAAATTATGCGCTTTTTTCAATCAAACGTCCCCCCTGGTTTAATTTGGTATGTTTTAGGTATCATCCCCCCATGGTTTAATTTGGTATGTTTTTAGGTATCATCCCTCAAGTTCATCGTCTTCAAAGCCCCTTCCTCATTCAAAGTTATCGTCATCTACCGGCCCCCTAAACCACATCCCTCCTTCCTCTCACTTAACTCCTCAAACTAGCTTCATCCTCCCTAGTTTTCGACCTTAACATGACTATTGAGTCACCCACCTGAGAGCCGTCATTGAAATTATCCACTGTAATAGACAATATTACTGTCACCCAACACTTCACCTTCCCGACCCATGGCAAAGACACATCCTCGACCTTGCGTTCTATAAAAACCTCCCTGTACCTTGGCATAATGTTAAGCCCCACCCTTTCCCTCGATCCTATCATCTGCCAAGTAATCAAAACCACATTTTACCAGCTCCGCAAAGATCTGTCCCTCTCCCTGAAATTGCAACAGTCTCATAGTTAGGAATTATTTATATATTTATTCTGTAATTAATTTGTCATTAGTCTTTAGTATGTTGGACCTGGTAGTTCATTTTTAGCGGCTGTATCTCTATTTATCTGTATTTATTTATTTATATTATTAATATGTTCTTAATTAATTAGTCTTTAGTATGTTCGACCTGGTAGTTCATTTTTAGCGGCTGTATCTCTATTTATCTGTATTTATTTATTTATATTATATGTTGTTAATTATTGTATTCAATATGTTCTTAATAAAAAAATAAGGTTTCTTTTTCCTGCATTACAACAGCATTTTTAATAACAAAATTATTAGCAAACATTAGGGCATATTTAGCACATATTCCACACTGCACTAATAACATTTATCCACACATAGGGAAACATATTTTGTAAAATCATGCATCAATATTCAAATCAAATCAAATCAAGTTTTATTTATAGAGCACATTTAAAAACGATGTTTGGTCGAGCCAAAGTGCTGTACATGTAATAAAAACACTTTACTGCAGTGCAATAGTAACAAAAGACAGTCATTTTGCAACAGCAAATATAAAAACAATACACAGGGAAATGTCAGAAGTCATGCTCCGCTCTAGCTAGAAAGCCTGAGAGAAGAAGTGTGTTTTTAGAGAGGATTTAAAAACCCCTAGGGTCTGGGCCGACCTCACATGGAGGGGCAGAGTGTTCCAGAGCCTCGGGCCAGCTGCTGCGAAGGCTCGGTGCCCTCGGGTTTTGAGCCTGGTCTTCGGCACTACCAGCAGCAGCTGGTCAGCAGACCTTAAAACTCTTGCTGGGGTGTAGCGCTGGAGGAGTTCGGTTATGTAGGAAGGAGCCAGCCCATTTAGAGCTTTAAAAACAAATAAAAGGATTTTAAAATCAATTCTGAACTGAACTGGAAGCCAGTGTAGTGAGGCCAGAATTGGGGTGATGTGGTCGCGCTTTTTGTGGCCAGTCAGCAAACGTGCAGCTGCATTTTGGACCAGCTGCAGGCGTTTAATTGACGCGTGGTCCATACCCACATACAGAGCGTTGCAATAGTCCAGCCTTGAGGTAACAAAGGCGTTGATGACCCTTTCCATGTCTTTAAAAGATAAATAGGACTTGGTTTTGGCCAATAGTCTTATTTTAAAAAAGCAGGATTTGACTACGCTGCTGACCTGCTTATCGAATTTAAAAGTGTTCGTCAAGGTCACGCCAAGGTTCATGACCGAGGGGAGGATGTTTTGTTGGAGGGAGCCCAGAATATCAACCTGAGAGGCTGGAGGTTGTGGTCCAAAAAAGATGACCTCCGTCTTGCCCTCGTTAAGATTCAGGAAATTGTTGCTCAGCCAGGATTTGATCTCCGTTAAGCAGTCCATCAGCTGCTGTAGTGACTGTTTGATGTTTGCTTTGAGCGGGAGATATATCTGGACGTCGTCAGCGTAGCAGTGGAAGGGAATATTATGTTTTGTTAGAATAGAACCTAGGGGCAGTATGTACAGTAGGAACAGGATGGGGCCCAGAATCGAGCCTTGGGGGACCCCACAGGTAAGAGGGGCTTTGGCAGAGGAGAAGGCACCTAGCTGCACTGAGAAGCTACGGTCCTTAAGGTAGGACCTGAACCATGCGAGGGCAGAGCCTGTGATGCCAGCGGACTGTTCAAGCCGTGACAGCACGATGCCATGGTCCACGGTGTCGAAGGCAGCTGTCAGGTCCAACAGCACCAAGACAGCTGGGCTACCTGAGTCGGCGGCTAGGAGCAGATCGTTAAAAACTCTTAAAAGGGCTGTTTCAGTGCTGTGCATGGGTTTGAAGCCAGACTGAAACTTTTCATGGATGCCATGAAGGATTAAAAAAGACTGCAGCTGGGCGTAGACTACGCGCTCCAGGGCTTTATTAAATATTAAATATTAATATTAAATATTAAATTATGTCACTCATATGCTGTTGCTAATGCAGGTTTTGCTTTGCCTTCAATGTAGCCTAGAAAAGCAAAAGGCACTGGTAATTGGTACTCCCAGTTTACTGGGATGGGGTTCGATTCCCTGCGGTGTCCTGCTGGTTTCTTTGGCATGTACATTAAACATCATATTATTTCCTACTATAATAATGATAACTATCAAAGTATTACTAATTAGTATCTCGTACAACTGACACAAGCTTCCAAAAACTGTCAAAACTCTCAAATATCAATAAAATAAGTATAAAATAGGAATAACATGCAATTCAGTTATAAGCTATATTAAAAAGTTGGGTCTTGGGTCTGCTCTTAAAAGTATAAAACTTTGTGCTGGTATAGTTGGGAGGGCACATCGGGAAGGGCGAAGTACATTTTTATTGTGTTCAATATGTTGTTAATACAAAAATAAGATTTGTATTTCCTGCATTACAACAGCATTTCTAATTTAAAAAAGTTGTATTGGCAAACATGAGGGCATATTTAGCAGCTAATCCATACTGCACTAATAAAATAGTTATGGACTTATAGGAAAATACATTTTGGGAAATAGTAGTGGTAGTATTTACCATAATGTGAAGTATGTGGCCATTCGGATTGTTTTCCTTTGAGATATGAGAAAACCGTGTTTCATGGTGAGCATTGTGTTGCCATGGCATTTGAGGAAATCTCAAAACTGACACATACATGTCTCGAGGGCTTGACGGTTAGCACACATGTGACATTTGAACCCTTTTTTACCATTTACACAGGAGTTATAGCAATATCGTGGTTAATGGCGAGGGATGCGTTGCCATGGCAACAACTTTTGAGGAAAACTCAGTATTGTCATATTGAGGTGTTGAGGGCCGGACCATGAACTGTCATCTAAAGTGTGGTGCAGTTTAGACAATTTTCCATTGAATTACGACAACATGATGTTTCACGGCGAGGGATCTGTCGCCATGGCAACGGCATATGATGACATCCCCTAATTGACATAGAGCTGTTGAGGGCTGGACCATTAATGATAGTCTGAAGTCTGGTGCCGTTTGGACCATTTTCCATTGAATTACGACAACACCAGGTTTTTTGCCGAGGGAGGCATTGCCATGGCAACGACATATGATGACATCCCATAATTAGCATAGAGCTGTTGAGGGCCGGACCATTAGCCATCATATGAAGTCTGGTAACGTTTGGAAAATTTCCCATTGAATTACGACAACACCAGGTTTTTTGTCGAGGGAGGCGTTGCCATGGCAACGACATATGATGACATCCCATAATTAGCATAGAGCTGTTGAGGGCCGGACCATTAGCCATCATATGAAGTCTGGTAACGTTTGGATAATTTCCCATTGAATTACGACAACACCAGGTTTTTTTTCGAGGGAGGCGTTACCATGGCAACGGCATATGATGACATCCCCTAATTGACAGAGCTGTTGAGGGCTGGACCATTAATGATAGTCTGAAGTCTGGTGCCGTTTGGACGATTTTCCATTGAATTAGGACAACATCGTATTTTTTGGCGAAGGATGCGTTTCCATGGCAACGGCATATGATGACATCCCATAATTGGCGTAGAGCTGTTGAGGGCCGGACCATTAACTGTCATGTGAAGTCTGGTGCAGTTTGGACCATTTTCCATTGACTTACAACAACATCGTATTTTTTGGCGAAGGATGCGTTGCCATGGAAACGGCATACGGTGAGATCTCAGATTTCACGTTGAGCTGTTGAGGCATGGACCAGTGATATAAAAGTGAAGATTGGGGGACGATGGGACCGTGTCCATTGGATTTATAGCGACATCGTTGTTTATGGTGAAGGATCTGTCGCCATGGTAACGCCAAATTAACTTTTTAACTTTGGCGACAAATAACGGCTACGCCGTGCGGGAAAAAAAAATTCCTGTGTTAACTTAAGATTGCCCTTGTCTCGAGAAGCTACCCGACGAATTTCGAGCCGTACGGATAAAGTCCCTAGGAGGAGATCGATTTTGCGAGGAGCCCAGTCATGGAGCCCAGTCACGGGCGCGGAGCCCACGTGACTGGGCTCACGTGGCCTATCAGCCGTCATGATTTCCGAACCTTTTCTGTGCTTTTGCCGGTCGTTTTCCCTGTTTTAGGTGTTTTTTGCAGGTTTATCGTTCGCTGCGCGAACGATTTCAATAGGGTCTTCGCCGACCTCTGGTCTCAGACCCTAATTAACCATATTACACAGATAAAAACAAACCACAAACAGCGTCACACACTCAGATGGCAAGATTACCTATAATGGCTGATGTCAAACAAAAAGGTTTCATCAAGCTGTAAAACTAAAAAGAATGTCTTGAAAATATTACAAAATAAATAATATGATATTGTTTCAAGAGCGCAAAGTCGTTAAAAAACATATGCCAAAAGCTTCCGTTATTTATTTTGGTCTCTCGGCTTTCATGTCTATTGGCTTCTTGAAAACAGCGGGGATAAACTGTTGAACTGCTGTTGTCTTTTGCCGGCCCGGTGATTGGCAAATCTGGGTGATGCCTTCTGATATGATTTAGCATGTTTGGCGTGTGTTCCCATTAGCATACCGCACCGCTGTCGAACAACGCCGACACACCGTCCTCATCCAATCCACCACTCGTCCGATCCACCACTCGCGCACTTCATCGTTATTGTAGTTCACAGCTGATTTAAAAGAAGCAGGTGGGTTCTAGCTCCTGTGTGTTATCTGAACTCGCAAAACTAACTTTTCTTCTTCTGGTATTTTGTTCGTTTTGTTGTTGTTTCTTCTTGTTCTTCATTTGTTGTTTAAGGGCGGCTGGCAAACAGCTTTTAGGCGCAATGCCGCCCCCTGGATTATAAATAGTGTAGTGGATGACAGACTTTTTTCCCACTCGTAAAAAAAGGCGTATTCGCCGTGTGACTGCATGCACCGAACCGTGACGTCCGAATCGTGATGGTACGGGACGAATACGGATACTGTTACACCCCTAACCCTTATACATGCAGATACTACTTTGTTTGGCCTAGAATAATAGGCAATATAGGCAGGTTTTGTGTCTCTAAAGAGCAATACACTTTATTGACTATTACCGGATGGATGCTTGATTATAGCCTTCAAATTAATCTGCATGGGGAGGAATCCATGCTCCCTTGGTGTGTTCCCTTTTATTCATCAAGATACCCTTCATTATTTAATTACTTCCTCTCTCACTTTATCCTCATCTTTTCCTTCCACTTCCCACTTGACTTTATGCAATGATATTAACCTCTAATTGAAAGTGGAGGGGACATTTGTTTTTGAAATAGTCTGCCATTTAAATATGATCTTTGGTTTGAAGGGGGCTGCAGTTTGATTATCAGGTTGTAACACAAATGAACCAAGTCCCAGCACCTATTATGTGCATGGTACACCACCCAGGACTAGAGCCAAACTGTCTCAACCCATACACCCTGCAGAACCTCCATAACATGTACAGATTCGATGATGGACCTTTGAGGCGTAGAACGGAAGAAGAGTAAGTTATTCTTACCTGTAATAAACTACTACTGTTTGGATGAAAAATCAAATCATGGTTTGCTATATGAATGATATGTTATAGGAGCAAATATTTCATAGAAGAAAGGCTACTACGTATTTCCATCAAACTTTATTTTTAGAAATGTACATGTGTAAATATTAGGGATGTAACGATATATCGAATATCGCGATAAATAAATGTCTCAATACAGGTCGTGAGACTGACAAAATCTACCGCGATTTCTTTGAATTAAATAAATTAAAAAACTTCTTTTTTTTTTTTTAAATCTTTATTCAACCAGATGGTCCCATTGAGATCATTGATCTCTTTTTCTAGGGAGACCTGTCCAACATGGCAGCAAGTAGGTTACAACCAAGCGGCAAACTCTGGGGAACAGCCGGGACGCCAATACGGAAGTGCCACACACTGCAGTTCATACATGGGCCGCTAGGGACTGGCTGCAGAAAGGAGCCATTTCCATAGACCCCATATTAAAATGCCCAACTTTACAGCAGAAAAAAACATATTTCTACCCATGGATGCAATAAATATTATTATCGATATAGTTAGATTCCACCTTCGTGATTATGAATCTATGAGTGAATTGTTTTCTAACAGGACCCTTTGTCACGGTTGTCATGTCAGGTCACGGGTCTATGTCTAGGTTTGGGTGTTTTCACTGTTCTCTATGCCATGTTTTCCTCCTGGGTTATTGTCTGGTCCTTTTCCCTGTGTTTTTCCTCCTGTCGTTAGTTTCCTCACCTGTGTCTCGTTAGCTGATTGTGTTCACCTGTGGCCCTTGTGTTTCTCCTCCCCTGCCCGGCTGTGTCTCGTCTTGTAATTATCCCTCCCTGTATTTAGTCTTGTCTCGTGCTGTGTTCAGTGTTGGTGCTTCTTTTGTTTGTGACCTGGTTCACCGTAGAGTGTTTTGTTTGTTGAAAGTTTATGTATTAGATAAGAGACCTTGAAATAAAGGTATTATCAAGTGTTATCTGCGTTTGGGTCCTACCTGCTTCACTCTGCGTATCAGAAAGCACCAACCAGAAAATGGGCCCAGCAGATCCGTTCGAGCTGGAATTATTGAATTTTTCCTTTTTTTTGGCTAACTGCTCGGATCGATGGAAGAGAGCACCCGGAGTTCAGCAGCGAGAGGCTGTGTTGTCGGAGGCGCGCCAGATGGCTAGAGAGAAACCAGGTTTGGTGAAGTTCTTACCTGGCTGGATTTCAAAGATCCTCCCGGTGTGTGATTCCCGGCCTGCTAGCCCCAGGCATGCTAGCTCCCTGCCTCCCGATTCCCAACCTGGCACCATACGCCTTGGTGGGTTCCGTCTGGAGTCAGCCCCGGCTTCTTCCCCATTTCCTGCTCCTGTCCAGGATCCGTTCTCGGGTACTCGTCTGGCTTATGGAGGTCCACGGAGTATTCAGGCGGCTGCTAAAAGGAGTCGCAAGGCCAAGCTAG
The DNA here is from genome assembly GCA_902827135.1 of Harpagifer antarcticus. NCBI lineage: Eukaryota > Metazoa > Chordata > Actinopteri > Perciformes > Harpagiferidae > Harpagifer > Harpagifer antarcticus. The sequence goes on along the minus strand of CADEHL010001266.1, from coordinate 424,770 downwards.
CAGCCCGAGCCCCAAGAGCCATGGCTCCAGCCCCAGTTCCGTCCCCAGCAGCCATGGTTCTGGCTCCAGTACCGGCTCCAGTACCCCTGGTCCCGACTCCAGTTTCGGCTCCAGGACTGGCTTACCGGCCAACGCCAGCTCCCCGTGTCCTGTCGGCATACCGGCCGACGCCAGCACCCCGTGTCCTGTCGGCGTACCGGCCGACTCCAGCACCTCGTCTCTTGTTGGCTCCCCAGCCAACACCAGCTCCCCGTGTCCTGTCGGCGTACCGGCCGACCCCAGCACCTCGTCTCTTGTTGGCTCCCCAGCCAACACCAGCTCCCCGTGTCCTGTCGGCGTACCGGCCGACTCCAGCACCTCGTCTCTTGTTGGCTCCCCAGCCAACACCAGCTCCTCGTGTCCTGTCGGCGTACCGGCCGACTCCAGCACCCCGTGTTCTGGTGGCGAACCAACTCTCTCAAGTTTCCCCTCCAGACACTTCTCAAGTCCCCTCTCAGGTCCCCTCTCCAGTTTCCTCTCGAGTTCCCTCTCAAGCCCTCTCTCGAGTCCCTTCTCAAGTCCCCTCTCGAGTCACCTCTCAAGTTCCTACCCGAGTCCCCTCTCAAGTTTCCCCTCAGGTCTCCTCTCGAGTTCCCTCTCAAGTCCCCTCTCAGGTCCCCTCTCGAGTTACCTCTCGAGTCACCTCTCGAGTTCCCTCTCAGGTCCCCTCTCAGGTCCCCTCTCGAGTCTTTTCTCGTGTCCCCCTCTCAAGTCAACTCTCCAGTGTCCTCTCGAGTCACCTCTCAAGTTTCCCCTCAGGTCTCCTCTCGAGTCACCTCTCAAGTTTCCCCTCAGGTCTCCTCTCGAGTTCCCTCTCAAGTCCCCTCTCAGGTCCCCTCTCGAGTCACCTCTAGAGTTCCTTCTCAGGTCCCCTCTCAGGTCCCCTTTCGAGTCTTTTCTCGTGTCCCCTCTCAAGTCAACTCTCCAGTGTCCTCTCGAGTCACCTCTCGAGTTCCCTCTCAAGTCCCCTCTCAGGTCCCCTCTCGAGTTACCTCTCGAATCACCTCTCGAGTTCCTTCTCGAGTCCCCTCTCAGGTCTCCTCTCGAGTTACCTCTCGAGTCTCCTCTCGAGTTCCCTCTCAAGTCCCTTCTCAGGTCCCCTCTCGAGTTATCTCTCGAGTCAACTCTCCAGTGTCCTCTCGAGTCACCTCCCAAGTCAACTCTCCAGTGTCCTCTCGAGTCACCTCTCAAGTTTCCCCTCAGGTCTCCTCTCGAGTTCCCTCTCAAGTCCCCTCTCAGGTCCCCTCTCGAGTTACCTCTCGAGTCACCTCTCGAGTTCCTTCTCAAGTCAACTCTCCAGTGTCCTCTCGAGTCACCTCTCAAGTCAACTCTCCAGTGTCCTCTCGAGTCACCTCTCAAGTCAACTCTCCAGTGTCCTCTCGAGTCACCTCCCAAGTCAACTCTCCAGTGTCCTCTCGAGTCACCTCTCAAGTTTCCCCTCAGGTCTCCTCTCGAGTTCCCTCTCAAGTCCCCTCTCAGGTCCCCTCTCGAGTTACCTCTCGAGTCACCTCTCGAGTTCCCTCTCAGGTCCCCTCTCAGGTCCCCTCTCGAGTCTTTTCTCGTGTCCCCTCTCAAGTCAACTCTCCAGTGTCCTCTCGAGTCACCTCTCAAGTTTCCCCTCAGGTCTCCTCTCGAGTCACCTCTCAAGTTTCCCCTCAGGTCTCCTCTCGAGTTCCCTCTCAAGTCCCCTCTCAGGTCCCCTCTCGAGTCACCTCTAGAGTTCCTTCTCAGGTCCCCTCTCAGGTCCCCTTTCGAGTCTTTTCTCGTGTCCCCTCTCAAGTCAACTCTCCAGTGTCCTCTCGAGTCACCTCTCAAGTTTCCCCTCAGGTCTCCTCTCGAGTTCCCTCTCAAGTCCCCTCTCAGGTCCCCTCTCGAGTTACCTCTCGAGTCACCTCTCGAGTTCCTTCTCGAGTCCCCTCTCAGGTCTCCTCTCGAGTCTCCTCTCGAGTTCCCTCTCAAGTCCCTTCTCAGGTCCCCTCTCGAGTTATCTCTCGAGTCAACTCTCCAGTGTCCTCTCGAGTCACCTCCCAAGTCAACTCTCCAGTGTCCTCTCGAGTCACCTCTCAAGTTTCCCCTCAGGTCTCCTCTCGAGTTCCCTCTCAAGTCCCCTCTCAGGTCCCCTCTCGAGTTACCTCTCGAGTCACCTCTCGAGTTCCTTCTCAAGTCAACTCTCCAGTGTCCTCTCGAGTCACCTCTCAAGTCAACTCTCCAGTGTCCTCTCGAGTCACCTCTCAAGTCAACTCTCCAGTGTCCTCTCGAGTCACCTCCCAAGTCAACTCTCCAGTGTCCTCTCGAGTCACCTCTCAAGTTTCCCCTCAGGTCTCCTCTCGAGTTCCCTCTCAAGTCCCCTCTCAGGTCCCCTCTCGAGTTACCTCTCGAGTCACCTCTCGAGTTCCTTCTCGAGTCCACTCTCCAGTTTCCTCTCAAGTTCCCTCTCAAGCCCTCTCTCGAGTCCCCACTCAAGCCCCTACTCATGTCCAGTTGGAGGTCCCGCAGACTAGTCTTCTGCCGGGGGTCCTGCCAACCCCATGTCCTGTACCGTTGGAGGTTCCGCTGGGGGTCCTGCCAACCCCATGTCCTGTCCAGTTGGAGGTCCCGCAGACTAGTCTTCTGCCGGGGGTCCTGCCAACCCCATGTCTTGTCCAGTTGGAGGTCCCGCAGACTAGTCTTCTGCCGGGGGTCCTGCCAACCCCATGTCCTGTACCGTTGGAGGTTCCGCTGGGGGTCCTGCCAACCTCATGTTCTGTCCAGTTGGAGGTCCCGCAGACTAGTCTCCTGCCGGGGGTCCTGCCAACCCTTTGTCCTGTCCCGTTGGAGGTCCCGCCGACTACGCTCCTGCCGGGGGTCCTGCCAACCCTTTGTCCTGTGCTGTTGGAGGCCCCGCCGACTACTCTCCTGCCGGGGGTCCTGCCAACCCTGTGTCCTGTCCCGTTGGAGGCCCCGCCGACTACTCTCCTGCCGGGGGTCCTGCCAACCCTTTGTCCTGTCTCGTTGGAGGTCCCGTCGTCTACCCTCCTGCCGGGGGTCCTGCCAACCCTTTGTCCTGTCTCGTTGGAGGTCCCGTCGTCCACCCTCCTGCTGGGGGTCCTGCCAACTCCTGGTCCTCTTCCGTGGGGGATCCTGCCGAAGCCTGTCCCGCCGGCTCCGGTTCCTGTCCGGCCGACACCGGGTCCTGCCCGGCCTCCGGAGCTGTCTGGCCTTCGCCCCACCATGGACTCTGCCTTGCCCCCGGGCCGTCCGCCCGAGACCCCCATCTTGGACTCTGCCTTGCCCCCGGGCCGTCCGCCCGAGACCCCCACCTTGGACTCTGCCTTGCCCCCGGGCCGTCCGCCCGAGACCCCCACCTTGGACTCTGCCTTGCCCCCGGGCCGTCCACCCGAGACCCCCACCTTGGACTCTGCCTTGCCCCCGGGCCGTCCGCCCGAGATCCCTTCCTGTTCCCCTACTGGGCTCCTGGGCGGTCAGCTTAGTCCCGTCCTCCGGACCCCCTCCACCCACCCTGGTGGCCTAGGGATACGTCCCTCCTCCGGACCCCCTCCACCCACCCTGCTGGACTGTGTGGGATTTTTGTTTTTGGGGTTTAGGGACGTCTGGAATCCATCCCTTGAGGGGGGGGTTCTGTCACGGTTGTCATGTCAGGTCACGGGTCTATGTCTAGGTTTGGGTGTTTTCACTGTTCTCTATGCCATGTTTTCCTCCTGGGTTATTGTCTGGTCCTTTTCCCTGTGTTTTTCCTCCTGTCGTTAGTTTCCTCACCTGTGTCTCGTTAGCTGATTGTGTTCACCTGTGGCCCTTGTGTTTCTCCTCCCCTGCCCGGCTGTGTCTCGTCTTGTAATTATCCCTCCCTGTATTTAGTCTTGTCTTGTGCTGTGTTCAGTGTTGGTGCTTCTTTTGTTTGTGACCTGGTTCACCGTAGAGTGTTTTGTTTGTTGAAAGTTTATGTATTAGATAAGAGACCTTGAAATAAAGGTATTATCAAGTGTTATCTGCGTTTGGGTCCTACCTGCTTCACTCTGCGCTATCACCCTTATATTTATATTAGGTCTTAAAGTTGTTGCATTAATTAGGGCGTGGTCACTTTGATGGACACGTACATGCCTCACTGTCAGCTAACAGAAACTTGTCCACTCTGCTAGGCTACAACCATAGAGGCTACAACGTTAGTTAGTCATAGTACTGTACTTGACCCTTTAGCTTTAGCCGTGTTCGTGGTGATTGTAACTTTTTAGGGAATATTGTTACAAATACCAGACAATTACATTGTCGTGCTGTGCGCTTGAATGTACTAACAGAACTTCCAAGAAGTCTAAAATGATAATATTATTAGGGCTGTCAAGTTAACGCGTTAATAACGCGTTAACGCAAAAAAAATGTAACGCCACTAATTATTTTAACGCGATTAACGCATGTGTATTTTTTATCCTCGGCCGCCCCGTAGTTTCAGAGAGCATCAAGTTTAAAATACATTCTACAAGCTGATGCTGACAGCCCCGCTCCTGCCGCCCGCTTGTGGCAGACCCGGCAGACCACACTTCCACGCTCACCGGCAGGCACCGACTGGCCATCGGGAGGGTGTGTGTATGTGTGGCACAAGCGAGCGAGGCATACCTTACGTGTATTGCTGTTGTTAGCATCTGGTGCTAGCTAACTGCGCTAATAGATATAAGGAGCTGTTTCAATGAAAACAGAGGAACGACATTTCGCCGAGCACTTGACTTTATGCAGGAAGCCAGACAGCGGGACATTGTACGAACAGTCAGCAAACTAAGCACGGATAGTGCGCGCAACATGATTGCAGCGTCCAGGCAGCTCCCGTTCGAGCATATGCCTTGAGTTGCACATAGCTCCAACAGTGTCTCTCTCCGTGCACACACACACACACACACACACACACACAGTATTGTATTATTGTATGAGAGGTTCCAGGTTGAATTGAGGCGAATATTTGTAATGTTCAGAGGTTGTTGTGTTTAATATTCATGAGAATATTTGTCATTGTTCAAATGATAATAAACACACATATAAAGCATATTTGTCCACTCATATGTTGATAAGAGTATTAAAAACTTGAAAAATATCCCTCTAAGGTACATTTAGAACAGATAAAAAATGTGCGATTAATCGCGATTAACTATGGACAATCATGCGATTAAATATTTTAATCGACTGACAGCCCTAAATATTATACATGTTAACCCCGTTCGCAGGTTTTTGTCTGCTTGGTAGCTTAGCTTGTTACTTATTAGCCAGCTAAGGATGTAACCCTTCATGCATACATATACATTTTAGTTTATGATTCAGCCTTGGGTAAGACTTTTATAGTCTATGGCTATGACGCCCATAATGCTAAACGGGAGCAAATGTTAATAGGGGACCCAATTATCCCAGTGGTGGCCGCCGGAGCTAACGGAGCCGCAGGGGGCTAGCTCCACCCGGTGTCCCGGAGCTAGCCCACTGCGGCTCCGTTAGGTCCGGGCGGTGGAGTCCGTCTTTTCTCAACGTGTGAAAGACAAGCATTAAAAATAACAAAATATAGCTAATTCTCTTGCAGATTGTCTCATTTGATTATGAATGTAACGTTTATATAGGGGAACTACACTGTTAGCAGTAACTTGGTATGCATGTATTTCATGTTAGCTTAGCTTCTTAGCCTGAGCTAGCTCTGTTGATTTCCAGTTCGGAGGCAGCAGGTCCCGCCTCGGCTCCGCCTCTTTGCCCTTATTTTTTAGACTCTGACGTCACAGTCGAGCCGTTAGTGGCCGACTCCGCCTACGAAGGGCTTCACGGCAACTCTGCAGAATCCTATGGGTGACGTCACGGACACTACGTCCATTTATATATACAGTCTATGGTTACAACATGAACATAAAACAACAGATAACACAAAAGGACATCATATTTACAGGGCTACATGTACATACCTAGAGTCATTGACAAGTACCAACAGTATATTTATATCTCGCCCTGTCAATAAGCCTCAACTGCTTGGCAAAAACGGTATTGTTTTTGAAGTGGTGGAGAGACAATGCACAGTTTTACCCACTGCTGTCACCCATATTCTATTGCAGGGTCTGATTATTATATTGTTGACACTTTAAAATACTACTATCCTACTAAAATGCTGTACAAATCAGATTTATTATTTAATAAAGAAAAAAAAAAATTCTAAATTTGTTTTCTTTATTTTTCAATATCGCGATAAACATCGTACCGTGGACTTTTTAATCGCGATATTATCGTACCGTGAGTTTTTGGTAAATATACATATACACTGTATATCATCCATTCCTCCCCTTATAGGTGTTTTCGGTATCATGCCTATCGCAGCTTTGTAAGCTGGTGCTGGGGCTTTTTAGACGAAATCATATGCAAATCTCAAAATTTTAGAGAAACTTAGTTGTTTTATGTTCGTTAGCTTGCCAGCTAGATGATATGCTAACCTAAGTTTGCTAGTTGTTCAGTGTAGTATGCCAACCTACTATGAACAACAGCTAGTGGTTCATATAGGCTAGCAAGAACATGTTTACAATTGCAATCTTATACGGGGTAGTCTGCTACGTTCGGTCATTCATTGTAGCTGACATAAAAACAATGTTTTCCCTAGCAAACTCATGTCTAGCTCTTGGTAGCCTTCTTTTTTAGCTCGGTAGCATACACGCTAGGAACGCCAACTATAATGTAATTAAGTTTTGCGACTGACCGTACGGCAGAGGTGGGACCAAGTCATTGTTTTGCAAGTCCGAGTCAAGTCTCAAGTCGTTGCGCTCAAGTCCGAGTCAAGTCTCAAGTCTTTGCGCTCAAGTCCGAGTCAAGTCTCAAGTCAGGTTGGGCAAGTTCAATTCAAGTCCTAAACTTTGACAAAACGAGTCTTAAACAAGTCATTATGTGCTTTTCAACAAATGTAATGACAACTATCAACAGAATAGTACTTAATAATCAAACTGCTCTTTATTAGTCACATTAATAATTTAATAATCCATTTTCTCTCTGCTGGTAAAGTAACGTGTTTTCTTCTATTTTAAGAGGGATCAGTAAGGTAAGGCTACCGTGACGGTTTGATTCAGAAGGAGTTTAATGTATAAGATCCCTGATGTTGAGGTGACCAGAATGTTTATTTCCACTGTGTACAACATGTTATAAGGGACCCACAATCTATCTTTATGCAAGGGATAATGTGCAGCGAAGTGGTTATAGGGAAAAGAACACCTGAATCTAGATCCTTCTGCAGGTGGTACTTTAAGTATATTTTGGTGCGAATACTTTTGTACTTTTACTTGTAACATTTTGAATGCAGGACTTTTTATTGTAACTGAGTATTCCTACACTCTGGTACTTTTACTCAAGTACAAGATCTGAACTTCTCCCACCTGACAATAAATCCTGAGTGGTTACCAAAAAAGAAAACCTCCGATTGCATTTAAATCCGTCTCCCTGTCGCTCTGTGCAGCTGGCCTGTACCACTACACCTGCTGTGCCCCCCACCCTTCTTTCACATAATGGTATGATCCTAGTGTGTCCTCGCATATGATTGGCCGCATGGTGGCCCAGCTAAATAAAGACCTGCCCCTGCCTGCAAGGATTCTCAGCAAGAGTAGGAGCGGCTGAAGATGTTGCTCTCCCCGACGGGAGTCTGCTCTTCTAGCTGCATCTCGCGATCGGCGTGTTGGAGACCTCTGAATTAAATTATCAAGTCACCTCAAGTCAGAAGGCTCAAGGTCAAGTCCAGAGTCATTGGTGTTCAAGTCCAAGTCGAGTCTTAAGTGTTTTGTGATTTTGTCAAGTCGAGTCTCAAGTCATCAAATTGGTGACTCGAGTCCACACCTCTGCCGTACGGTAAATCACCCGGAGTATGCTGTCTGAGTATTTTGTGTGTGAATGCAGACATTCTCCTGCTATGAGATACATGTAAGGCCATCTGCTGACATTGGAGTTGATGTATAGAAACGCTAGCAACTTAGTTAACCCAGTGTCAATGGCTTAGCAGCCCGAAAAACGTTTACCCATTTAAACAATCGTGGTAGATACCTTGTTTGTTTTAAACATCATAAATTGATAGCACCCCTGTTTCCCCCTCCACCCAGACACGCAACATTGGCGTTATATTTGACCCCACCCTTTCCCTCGAGCCCCACACCCGACAAGTTGTAAAAACCTAATTGTTCCACCTCCGCAATATTGCCAAACTCCGCCCCTCTCTCACCCACCCTGCAGCTGAGCGACTCATTCACGCCTTCATTTCCTTCCGCCTTGACTATTGCAACTCACTCCTCTACGGCATCAGCATTACATCCCTCAATAGACTCCAGCGTGTCCAGAACGCAGCCGCCAGACTACTCACCCACACCAAATCATGGCATCACATCACCCCGGTCCTCAAACAACTCCACTGGCTCCCCGTTTCACACCGCATCCATTACAAACTCCTGGTCCTCACTTTAAAAGCCCTCCACCATCAGGCCCCCCCCCTACCTCACTGACCTCCTCATCCTCTACCAACCACCCCGGTCCCTCAGATCCACCTCAGCCGGTTTGCTTTCCATCCCCAAGGCCAAACTCCGGAGCTTCGGGGATAGAGCCTTCTCTGTGGCAGCCCTGAAGCTCTGGAACTCCCTCCCCCGAAACCTCCTTGAGTCTGAGTCCCTCACCCTATTCCAGTCCCGCCTCAAAACCCACCTCTTCAACTCTGTGTTACCCGCAGCTGTTTTTTTGATTGTATGTAACTTTTTTTCAACAAAATATTAAAGTCTCCCAGTCCGTGACTTTTCCTGAAAGTGTGTTATGTAGCACCCTCTGTTGTTAAAAATTGTCAATAAGAAGTCAGATTGAAAAAATTGCCAACAAAAATGGCCATGTATACCTATATCCGCCAGCGGGTAATATTTACCTCATTGAAAATGCAGCGTAAACATGACGTGTTGCTATAGCAACGCCTTTTGTCTACTGCGGTTCCTTGTAGACAGATAGTGTAACATCTTGGATGACTGAGCTCACGTTGAGGACGTAATGCATGTGTGCAGGTTACTTGCCAGTTGAATAAAGATGGACACTCGGAATGGAAAGTAGTCTGCGTCGTCCGTTTATGTAGACAATTATATGTCCATAGAACAGAACATTACAGATCGATAAAGAGATTTGTACTGTTAGGGTATTCGTTATTCTCGGGTCCAGGAGAGAAGCTTTAAAAGTAAGAGACAATGGAGTCTGAGAAAGGTTCAAATGGGTACTTTAATTAAATGGTGCGGTAATTTAACAAGCAAGAGATAGTTGGGGAGAGAGAAGCTGCAGCTTCCTCTCGCAGTCCGGGACGTGGAAAAGAGACCTCACACACATTCGTCCTTCCCGCTTGCATCCCCTTTCGCTCCTCCTCTCTGGGGGCTGTGACATAATCCTCCGCCCTCCTTTCACCAATGTCCGATATTGCACATAACAGAGGATTTAGACGTTTGTATATTCATTATATAGCTTCACACGCCTTTTCTCCTCATACTCTCTTTCATAACTTTTTATTCAATGCATTATAACGGCTGTAATCACTTGTTTTAGTAATACTGGAAGTACTTTACGGCAGTTATCATTTACGGTAGCCCCGGACGTCGACATAGCTACCCACGTCTGTAAACAAAACTTATTAAAATAAACTGTACCTTCATTTAATATTCAGCAATAGTAATATCTCAATGTCTATAGATGTAGTGTTAAAGTCAGTAGGTTTTGATGTTCAACACTCCGTGTCATTTTCACTTTACATTCACATTTCTAGAAAATGTAATATTAGCCACATGCTAAATGTTAACCGGAGATGAAGGATTTTCAGAATAAAAGCTTGGCATTAAGATTGTGCGAGAACTTCCGTTTTTTTTCAGAATAAAACAGCTTTTAAGCTGACGGTATGTTTAAACCAAATTATGCCATAAAACAAGTCTAACACCAAGCGTTTAAATCAGCACTGGCAGCAATATTTTAAACTTCATACTATCTGCACAAACTATATCATATGAAAAGCTGAGAGTCCACAGATTATATTGGTATAAGTTTCACCCCTGTGCGATCAAAACTCACTGTTCTGTATGATAAATAAAAGAACATTGTACCTTGAAAATCAATAGCGGGTACATTTGACCCGTTGGCGGTTTTAGGTATACAGCGACCTCTGTCGGCATTATACTATTGTTGCTGGTGTTTGCTCAAGGGACTAAGGAACAGACGGAGGCCTTTCTACGCCGCCGTGTTGAGCTCCGGCACCTGTTCACGGGCGGTAGGGTCACGGCTGCCAGTGCTTAACGGTGAGAAGCAAGTGAGATTGTTTAGGTAGTAAATATTATTCAAGATGTAATTTAATCGCTGCTTTCTCCTTATCATTTACATAGGACAATTGTGGCAAAAATGGGGATTGAGGGAAGGGTAACCCATGTCCAAGCCAAAAAAAAGTGAGACAACCTCGAAATGGAGTACAAGGTGTGAGAGGTTATAGACATGATGTAGGAGTCAGAGTTTCTAAACCCCACTTCGGCTCCGGGTGTCGTTTGGTGAGCTAGGTAAAATCATAAAAAAGGAAGGAATTCAAATACACCAGGATACAAGTTAAATAATATTCTGTTTTAATGACAAAAAGGTAATAATACAATACACAGAAGTACTCCTGCTCTTTTCTCCTCTCGGAGACCTTACTATCTGGACCGCCTGAAGAAAAAAGAGAACGGACTAAGGACACAACAGTCTTATATGCAAGAACAACGGGGAGGAGTTGTATTGGATGCCCCTCCCATAGGGCCCAGCGAATCAGCACGAGCCAGCCGAGATGAACCTAAAATAAGAGTCTTCTTCAGTTTGAGGTATTTTTGTCAGACTTCCTTCTCTCCGGCCCCCTCCCCCATCAGTTAAATACACACACAGTTTCACATACTTTTGGTATCTTAAAGATATGTTTACGACATAGCTGCTTATAGTTGGCCAATACAAGTAATACATATCAGTTACTTTAATATCACACACATATTTTTAGACATGTATTGTTCCAGATTCTTAACATGCTGTGTTTAACTAAGAAAGTCTCCTCTTCCCCCTCTCTAGTCTGCTGTCATGCAAACCTGCTCCTCCTTCACACAGAGGAATTAAGCACATTTAAGCCAACTACTTCACAATGTTGTGGCAATTTAGTACTCACAACATGAAAGAATAAAACAGAAAGAAATCAATAAAACACAAACACAGGTATCTAGTAATTATATATATATATATATATATATATATATATATATATATATATATATATATATATATATATATATGTGTGTGTGTGTTCATTGCAGTGGCTATAAATATATATATATATATATATATAGCCACTGCAATGAACACACACACACATTTTACCCTCCAGCATCCCAGAGGCTTGAGGTGTGTGCAATTAAGGATATCTCATATATATAGCCACTACAATGAACCCACACATTCCACCATGCAGCATTCCAGAGGCCTGTACTGTGTCCAAACAAGGACACCCCATCTCTCACATCTCCTAATAGAAATGTTTCACTTCTCATATTTCCAGCTTCTTGTTACACAGACTGCCATTAATACAAAGTAATTAAACACACATATTTAAGCAAACTCCCGTCTGGACACTAGGAACACAGGTTACTTCAATAATCAATAATGATTATATGTATTATGTTTTCATATATTAATGCGTGTATGTGTTTGGTCTTCATTGTTCAGGAATGCAAGTGTCCCGCCTCAGGACAGGGCACCGAGGATGGGAAACCTACGGCAGCGACTTGGCCCTGGTTTGTCCTAATGGATGAGGCATTAGGGCAGTCTGCAGCGGTCTCGCCCCCCTGCCTGATTGCCTCCATCCAAGAGGACAATCCAGGGCCAAGCACTGCCCAGATAGGTCAGAAAGGGCGAGACGATGAGGAGGAAAAAGAGAAGGACGAGACGGATAGGAGGAACGAAAAAGAGGGAGAGAGGATCCCTACCTTGATCTGTTAAGGGAGGGCATCCTCTACCAGAGAGAGGCAGATGAGGAGAGCATCAGAGGCCCGAGAAAGGTCCGAAAATGTTTTGGCTGTCTGAGCGTTTTGCCCCCAAATAAAAAATGTGATTGAATGAAAATGAACCTTGTTTTGACTTTGCCTCTTTTGTTAATATTTGTGTTTTATGCTACAATGTGCACCAATATGTGTAAAAAAGGTTTGCAGACATCAAGTATGATATATGAATCAGAATCAGCTTTATTGCCAGGTAGCTAACTATATTAACAACACTGTAAACAAATATAGATAGATAGCAGTAATTTACAGCGAAATAGAATGAAGTGAATTATAGAATATAACATATGAAATATGTGCAGTAAGCAATATTTGAACATTGTGTGCATTCATGTAATAAAAACTGTTCAGGTGGAGAGAGGTTCTGGGGCCTCATTTATAAAAAGGGATATACGCTAAAAAAATGGAGTACGCCAGTTTCTACGCAATGTTTGTGATTTATAAAATACTAATTTGACGGGAAAATGTGTGGTCCGCCACGCAAACTCTAACCCATGCGTACGCTGTGGAGAATTGAAGATTATATTCATCTTAATGTCACCCATATATAAGAGGTGTGTTGCTATGTTATCACTAATATATGTGTGGTGTTATACATTCCTGTGTGTTCATAATTGAAGGAACAAAGTAAATATTTTCCTCTTAAATATAGAGGTTTTTTATATATTCCTGAAACAATGTTCCCTTTTTCTTAAATTAGATTAGCGCAATAGTCTTTTTATTCCATTCTTATGTGTAATCAAAAGGGTGTTTTTTGGCTATCTGTGAGGAGGTAAGATGCAGAATTACTTGTGATTTCTGTTTTGAGTGAACAGATTACCCGTAAAGTGTTTTTCAGAATGTCTTGTTGCAGTTAGGGGGCATGAGTTTCTTAGAGAATCATCAATGGTCTTTGCAAAATAACAAGGGAACTGCAAGGGACATTTTCCCCAGATATAATGGTTACATTCTTCTTAAGTTAATAATGCACATCCTGCAGGCCTTGAGAATTGAGTCACACAGTTAAGAGAGACAATAGTCCTTCTGAATTATCAATAAATGTATTCAGTCCAGTAAAGCAGACTCCGAGGTGAAGGGAAGTTCACAGAAGCCCTTAGGCTACAAGAATAATCAACTTCTGTTAATGATTAATGATGTGCGTTAAAGATGTTTGGGGAAGAAGTGTATCTATTGCAGCAGCTAGATGGGATTACTGCTCAAAACCTGTACTTGTGTTTTATTGACTTCTCTGCTTTATTCTTTCATAAATGTGAGGACTACATTGCTACAAACATTGTGGAGTAGTTGGCTTAAACATGTTGTATTACTCTGTATAAAGGGGAAGGGGACGTTCTTCTTAAGATCTCCAGCATGGCAGGGAAGTCTACATATCTTGAATAGTAGATGTGTGTGTTTAATTACTTTGTATTAATAATAGCAGTCTGTGTAACCAGGAGCTATGAGAACTTAAACCTTTGTATATATCTTTGTGAGCAAGGGAATATTCTTTAGACACAACTGAAGTTTCTGGAATGCTGCAGGATGGGCTCTGTGGGAGGAGAATCTCGCCCGACTCCTCCCCGTGGTACCTCTATACCTCCTGTTTGTGTTCGTGTGTTCGCTCTTTTTTCCTCCTGCCGTCAAGACTGATGATGTTCTCCCGGCATTAGGACCAGGGCAGGGGTGGGCCTATCCCTTTGAGAAGTGTATTGTATTCTTGCCTTTTATCATTAAAACGGATTATTGTTTAACCCCTATCTGGTGCTTTGAATTCCTTCCTTTATGATTTTACAAGATGCTCACCAAACGAACACGCGGAGCGGAGGTGGGCCTTAAACCACTAAGACTCCAACAACGCACTAAGCACAAACAGGAGGGACGAGAAACTGCGACACCGTTGGCAGAAGGAAGAGAAATATGTGGAAATAATACCATAAATAAAATGTTACCTCATATATGAAGAATTAATTTTCAAACATTGATTAAAGCCAATCTTAAAATGATTAAACAAATGCCTGTTCGCGACTCCTCAGTGCACACAAAAACATAACTTGGAGAAATAAATACGGATATGTTATTTAAAATCACCTCGAACATGTTGTGTTAATGTTATGAAATGTTCTCATAAATGATGCGGTAAGCAGGAGGACAGAATTACGTCTAAACTGACGCCATTTTGCATTTCTATAGGTTGTAGATACGATCACGTTTAATCGTGTTTTATGCCGTTTGCCAAGACTTGATAAGTCGCTCGTAAAACGCAGGAGGTATGGAAACTAAGAACACCATATATTTGGATAATTGTACAGCTGATTTAACACAACACATTTGTTTTATTTCATTTAAGTGGTGGGTAGAGTTGTTGCGGTGGCGTTGAGACACACATGGTGCAGTGGAGCCGCTGCGCACAGCTGATCGGCAGCTGGAACACAAACCACGTTTGTAAACAAAGACCCAACTGTTTGTGCAAACTCAGCTTAATTGCACTCTGTTTACTATAATTTCTAAAAAGGGAAGAACATTACGTTACATCTGAGGTAGGCTATCCTGTGCGTCTGGTGACGGGCACACCTCGGTGTGCAACTATATACGTTTCTGTGATTAACAAAGCTTGCATGGTCTAAAATCAATTATCGATAATAACTTTTAACAGTAGTAGGCTACAACAAGGGTTAACACAGATTCAGCTTTAGGTGCCTTACATACCATATAGAGTAAAAAGGAAGCCATATAACTAGTATTAATATTCATTATGACGAATCTTCGTCTTATTATGGCTAGCAAATGGACCAGTCAATAAAAGCAGGGTCATTTCACCACCTGTACCTTATCAGATACAATCAGGTGGCCGGGTGTGTATAAAAATGCGTGCCATCACAATGCGTAATGACGCACAATGGCTGATTTGGCACTGTTAGAGGACTTGGCGAATGGAAGAGTGCGGAGGGAGCGAAATTTCAGAGACCAGCAAGATTTGCTGGCCAATGATGATGAGTGGCTCATGAGTCGGTTCCGACTTCCAAGAGCCATTTTTTTGGAGCTTTGTGCTGTGTTGGGCCCAGCTTTGCAGAGAAGCACACTAAGAAACCGAGCCGTGCCGGTTCCAATCCAAGTGCTTACAACACTTGGATTTCTGGCAACCGGCACGTTTCAGAGGGAAATAGCTGACAGTTCGGGGATATCCCAGCCAACCCTCAGCTGTGTTATGCCAGATGTGTTGGGAGGTATAATTGCGTTGTCGTTGTTGTTTATTTCAGCGACAATGTGACCCTGTGCTGATGCAGAGTTGACAGAATCTGCCACACTGAGTTTTTGGCATTCGTTACGCCAATACTATGGCCACCAAACAAAATGTTTTGCCTTGTCTCTACTTCTCCGACAATGATTTCAACTTCAGTTATTGAAGTTTCTTTTCTTGCCTCTTTTTTCTGTCTTTGCCATGTTCGTTTTTCGAGTTGATTGGGATTTATAAAGGGAAACAGGCATAGCAAGTGCCGTACGCACTTCCCGCGCCGGTACGCAATGTTTTGTGAATCGGAAAATGAGCCATGTTCCAATGGAGCATCAGCAAGTGCGGGCCGCACGCCATGCTGCTCCACTCTCACTTTTCCCACCACCTTCATTCGCAGCAGGTGGCTCGATGTCCTCCAGGGTGGCGTCGTCTGGAGGTAGGTCATCCCCAACCCCGACACATATATTATGTAAAATTACACATGCCGTCACAACCTGTGCACAAGCCAGAGCAAAAAAAGGACAAAACAAAGTGTGATGCATAGTATTGTACGTGACAAAGGCCCGCTCAATGATTGAGCGACCCCTAAAGTGATGGTAATCAAACCGTTGTTCTGCCATGCCTCTTATATGGTGTGATAAGGACCAGGGATTCCTGTAGATATGGGTAGCCACCATCAGTGTTAGAAATTAAAATCAATGTTGATATGGCCTAATTTGAATTAAATACACTATTTAATTTAAATCAGTTGTATTCTGAAAAACCGGAAGTTCACTAACTATTAACTTAATAATTTTATTCTGAAAATTATTCACTTCCGGTTAGCATTAGCATGTAGCGAAATGCTGCATTTTCAAACCGTGAATCAAAGGTGAAATGACATGTGATGTTGTTCACTGAGCACACTGGGTTTAGCACTCATTTATTACTGCTGAATAACGTTTATTAGGGAATGTTTAAATAACCACAGACACCAGAATGATATAATTTAAAGGAGACCTATCATGCTATATTTAAATGATATAGTGTATGACCATAAGGTATATTTATACATTTTATTTTTCAAAATACCAAACAGATCATTTTTTAGCCATGCCTCGTTTCGCTCATTTTCGCTTTATTCCAAACCTGCCTATGAAAATTCTGAGCAGCAGCTGACCACGCCCCCCTGCAGAAGAGGGGGGCATGAGTCGGCAGGAGTCACGTTACCATGCTTGCTGTGATTACGAGTGTGGAATAAACATGTCATCTCAGAGCAATGCATGTGTTCAAGCATATTATCAATTTGATCCAGAAACTGAAGCAGCGGAGGTTTTGGTGGAGGTGCAAACATCTCGGTTGCAGCAGGACGTTTCTGAATGGTTAGTTGACAAGCTGTTGTCCCTATTTATTTTTACTCTGTTACGATGCTTGCTACTTATTCCGTTCATACTTTGGCTAATTAGCAAGAATGCAATGTGTACAGTTTGTAACTTAGAGTTTGTAACGCAAAAACAGCGATACATATATATATATTTATAAAGGGAGACATTCATATTTTCAGCATATATACAATGGCCTCATTGCGTTTAATAGTTTACAGTCCTTTTCTTCCAACATCGTGCAACAACCGTTGGAAAGTTCAATAACTTAGGGTGATAAAAAGTATAATTCCAACACCTCATTTGTCAGCAATGTGTGTTTCATGTGTTTTAAAAGCTCAGTTATTGACTTCTTTCTAAAGGGGTACATGTGCAACTTGCGCCACGATGCCTTCTGAACCGGAGCATGTGCTGCGTGGAGATACCACAGGTAACATTAGCTTCACTAAGTTGTCTGTTTAGAAAATACATTTTTCACATGTCATTCAATATATGTTTATCACACTAGGTGTCAAGACGGATGCAGGAACATGAGGACTCTGTAACCTGTATGGTGGACCATCCTGGATTGGAGCCTGTGTGCCTAAATGTGTTCTTCCTGCAGAATGCATTGAATATTTACAGAGCTGAACATGGTGGACTACAGTTGAGGCAAATAGAGCACTGAGTGGTTTGTTTGTTTTGACTGAAATTGTAAAACGAATGCTAATATTGTTCATGGAAATAAATACTGGTGTATATGGCTTTATCAAATCAAATCAAATCAAGTTTTATTTATAAAGCACATTTAAAAGCGATTTTTGGTCGAGCCAAAGTGCTGTACATGCATTAAAAACACTTATAATCACAATAAAAGACAATCATTTACAACAGATATAAAACAAACACAGGGAATAGTCAGGAGTCGTGCTCCGCTCTGACTAGAAGGCCTGAGAGAAGAAGTGCGTTTTGAGAAAGGATTTAAAAACCCCTAGGGTCTGGGCCGACCTCACGTGGAGGGGCAGAGTGTTCCAGAGCCTGGGGCCAGCTGCTGCGAAGGCTCGGTGCCCTCGGGTTTTGAGCCTGGTCTTGGGCACTACCAGCAGCAGATGGTCAGCAGACCTTAAAGCTCTGGCTGGGGTGTAGCGCTGGAGGAGTTCAGCTATATAGGCCGGAGCCAGCCCATTTAGTGCTTTAAAAACAAATAAAAGGATTTTAAAATCAATTCTGTACCGAACTGGAAGCCAGTGCAGTGAGGCCAGAATTGGGGTGATGTGGTCACGCTTTTTATGGCCAGTCAGCAAACGTGCAGCTGCATTCTGGACTAGCTGCAGGCGTTTAATTGACGCGTGGTCCATACCCATATACAGGGCGTTGCAGTAGTCCAGTC
Source organism: Harpagifer antarcticus (assembly GCA_902827135.1). Classification (NCBI taxonomy): domain Eukaryota; kingdom Metazoa; phylum Chordata; class Actinopteri; order Perciformes; family Harpagiferidae; genus Harpagifer; species Harpagifer antarcticus. The sequence goes on along the minus strand of CADEHL010001266.1, from coordinate 406,740 downwards.
TCGAGGTCACAAAGGCGTTAATAACCCTTTCCAGGTCTTTAAAAGATAAATACGACTTGGTTTTGGCCAAAAGTCTTATTTTAAAAAAGCAGGATTTGACTACGCTGCTGACCTGCTTGTCGAATTTAAAAGTACTGGAGAAGGTCACCCCAAGGTTCGTGACTGAGGGGAGGATGTTTTGTTGGAGGGAGCCTAGAATATCAACCTGGGAGGCTGGAGGTTGGGGTCCAAAAAAGATGACCTCAGTCTTGCTTTCGTTGAGGTTTAGAAAGTTTTTGCTCAGCCAGGATTTTATCTCAGTTAAGCAGTCCATCAACTGTTGTAATGAGTGTGTGACACTTGCTTCGAGAGGGAGATATATCTGTACATCGTCGGCGTAGCAGTGGAAGGGAATATTATGTTTTGTGAGAATTGAGCCTAGGGGTAGTAAGTACAGTAAGAAAAGGATGGGGCCCAGAATCGAGCCTTGGGGAACCCCACAGGTAAGAGGGGCTTTTGCAGAGGAGAAGGCACCTAGCTGCACAGCGAAGCTACGGTCTGTCAGGTAGGACCTGAACCATGCAAGGGCAGAGCCTGTGATGCCAGCGGACTGTTCAAGCCGTGACAACAGGATGCCATGGTCCACGGTGTCGAAGGCAGCTGTCAGGTCCAACAGCACCAAGACAGCTGGGCTACCTGAGTCGGCGGCTAGGAGCAGATCATTAAAAACTCTTAAAAGGGCTGTTTCAGTGCTGTGCATGGGTTTGAAGCCAGACTGAAACTTTTCGTGGATTCCATGCGTGGTTAAAAAAGACTGCAGCTGGGCGTAGACCACTCTCTCCAGGGCTTTTGATAAAAAAGGTAGCTGGGAAATGGGCCTAAAATTTTCGAGAAAGGAGGGGTCGAGATGTTTCTTTTTAAGTAATGGCTTAACCACGGCATGTTTGAAGGCAGCAGGGACACATCCTGAGCTAAGGGAGGTGTTTACAATTAATAAAATACTTGCTCCAACTGAATCTAAAACGTCTCTGAGAAGGCGAGAGGGAATGCTATCTGAGGTACAGTTTGTCGGCCGCAGGTGCTTGACCACATCCGAGAGAGAAGAGAAGGATACAGGCTCAAAGTGGTCGAGGACAGCAGGGCACAGAAAGGGAGCAGGATCTGGGGTAGCACTAGTGTGAGCTAGCCTAAGAGCAGATACCTTTTCAATAAAAAATTTAAGAAACTTATCACAGAGAGTAGTCGATGGCACAATAGAAGAAACATCACAGGGATTAATGATCGAGTTGAGGACATTAAAAAGAACCTGAGGTCTATGGCTGTTTTTGGAGATTAACAGAGAGATGTGCTCTGTTTTGGCTGCTTTGACTGCCGTCTGGTAGTCAGACAGGGAAGCACGAAGGATTTCTAGGGAGACATGGAGTTTATCCTTTTTCCATTTTCTCTCTGCACGCCTGCAAGCGCGTCTGAGAGCACGAGTACAGTCATTGAGCCACGGCTCTGAGAGCACTTTTGTGCGTCTAAGCGTAAAAGGAGCAACAGAATCCAGTGTTAGTGTGCATGTAGAGTCAAACATGGAGATAAGCTCATCAGCATTAAAAGCACAGTTCACATCTAATTTACAGATAGGAGAAGCATTAAAAGCATCAGAGAACTGTGAGGCAGTCAAGGGGTTAATCGAACGCACACGACGCGCAGGGGCACGTGATTCGACTCCTGCGGAAGGGATGGAGGTTGTAAACAGAACCGGTAAATGGTCTGAGATACGCGTTGCTGCACATATTTCATCCACAGATACAGACAGTCCAAACGATAATACTAAGTCCAAAGTGTGTCCTTTTTCGTGAGTTGGGCCAGCCACGGACTGAACGAGACCAAAAGAATCAAGGAGATTTAAAAAGTCCCTAACCAGAGGTTTGGACTCACAACACACATGGACATTGAAGTCTCCGGAGATCAAAACACGATCATATTTCACCATGATCCCGGACAGAAAGTCAGAAAAGTCATTTATGAAATCCTTATTGCACTTTGGCGGACGATACACAACTGCGCAGAGTATAGGCGAGGCCGGATTCAGTTCAAAAAGCTGCAACTCAAAGCTAGCATAGGTAGTTACAGGGTGAAGCAATCGGCATTGGAGGCTAGCTCTAAACACTGATGCTATGCCCCCGCCATGGCCGGTGGCACGGGGGGAGCTGAAGAATGTACAGTCAGGAGGAAGAAGTTCAGAGAACGGTGTATACTCGCCAGCGTGGACCCAGGTCTCCGTCAGGAACATAAAATCCAGCTCACGGGAGGTGAAGAAGTCATTTAGCAGGAACGTTTTGTTTGCCATCGACCTAGCATTTAGCAAAGCCATACAAAGTTTTTGCTCCGGGCTTGCAATCTTTCATTCTGTCATTGTACATGTACTATTATATTATATACTACACAGCAATGGCATAACACACCCATGTGTACGACAACAAAAGTCCACACACAACCTTATGCTTTTGAAATCAGAATATTCTTTACCCATCCAAACATGAATAATCACGACACACTTGATATCAACTCGGAACTTTATTGTCAAAATCAACGGTTATTTGAACCCATAAAAAACAGGAGGTTTGTGAGCTGGTGCTGGGGCTTCCTTGGACACAGGATCAGAGTGGTGATTCCGGCCTGCGTTGTCCTCTGATCCGTGAAATGTCTAGGTTAGGTTCAGACAGCAGCCAAATTGAACCGTGTAGCATACCCGGCGATGACCTCCTCCCTGTCAGGTTGCTCATAATGGTGCAGGGTCCACAAAGACTTGGTCGAAGATGAGGTCCATCAAGTTGGCCACGTAGCCTGTGCAATGTTAAAAAAAGCACAACAAAAAAAGTGGTTTAGATTAGTATATGCATGTCGTCAACAACAACATACCAGGGCTTTAGCTCCGTTTTACTCGTGGTGTGTGTCCCCTCGCATACATACATACAGTGTTGTATCCTAACACACCCCCATTTATATTCATGTGCGCAAACAAGTAAACATACAAAAGCTTTTACATATAACGCTGCAAAAAACGGCATGTCTCATTAGCTTAGCGTAGCTTAGCTTACAGGTCGATGATATCTGATCGTTCTTACAGACTACAATCACAAAAGCTTTTACATATAACGCTGCAAAAAACGGCATGTCTCATTAGCGTAGCTTAGCGTAGCTTACAGATCGATGATATCTGATCGTTCTTACAGACTACAATCACAAAAGCTTTTACATATAACGCTGCAAAAAACAGCATGTCTCATTAGCGTAGCGTAGCTTAGCTTACAGGTCGATGATATCTGATCGTTCTTACAGACTACAATCACAAAAGCTTTTACATAACGCTGGAAAAAACGGCACTTACCTACAGAAGATTACGTTTGTTATTATAACTTACTCAATATGATTTTAGAGGATACAAAATACTAATACATAGGAGAATAAATACTTGTGTTATCGGCTAGGGTGTGGCTTTACAGCCTTCACACAGATCGCCATTACGGCAGTCTGAACATGTTCGCAAATGCCTGATAATTAAAATAAAAGACAAAGCAAAGACTGCGGAGCGTACAAAATAAAATGTTACAAAAACATATAAACACCTAACCGATTACTATTTGGGTTTGAGGCGACATTGATACGGCGAAGCTACATGCTACATACTACAAGCTAGAGATAGCTTTATCAGGAAAAACACCGCTAAATAAAAACTTACAGCTTCAAAATTGGATGTGTCCTCACTGGCCTGGTCCCGGATGGTTGGTATTGATCCCGGGTGTAGCATTAGTTTGGAGGCATATCCGTGTTGGACTTGAGAGAAGTTCATAAACATGTCCGTGGTAAAATGTTTGGAACACACACACAGAAATCTGCCGGGGTCTTCTGGCACATGTCCCTTGAAAATGAAGTCTAGCCACAGATTATTTTCTTTTTGCACTGATGGCATTGCATGCAGTCCCCTGTTCCGAGTCTTGCAGCCAACAACAGCACAACGTTTAACTGGCTTAGACATCCTGGCAAGAGCAGGCAAAAACACAGATGTGACTGGGGTAGCCTGCCGATAGCCTATATGCCAGTGACCACCAACTGGCGGCCCGCGGGCCACATCCGGCCCGCCAGACATTCTCATCCGGCCCGCACGACGGGGTGACTGTGGCGTTGGCGGAGTGGTTACTGCGTTCGCCCCCCACCCATTTTTTTTTTTTACAACGTCTCGTGAGTAAGGTGCAGTACCGGAGTCCAACAGAGAGGCAGCAGCTGCGGGACAGTAGACTGCGTACTGCGAAACCTTCCCTTCCTTGAAGAAGAAGAAGTGATCCTTCGTTGTGAAGAGTCTGCTTTGTGCGCACCACAGCAGCCGCTGCAACAGAGTCCAACAGAGAGGCAGGAGCTGCGGGACAGTAGCCTAGAAGCAGGGTTGGGTTGTAACGGAATATATGTAACGGCGTTACGTAATCAGAATACAAAAATCAAGTAGGCTAACTGTATTCAGCTGGCGTTACATTTGAAAAACGAGTAATCAGATCACAGTTACTTTCGTAAACCTGAAGTGAATACATTTTGGAATACTTATTGGAATTATTGGTGGAAAAGTTTCCTCACAAAATGTAAGATTCATTACCGGCAGAACTGTGTGCACACTGCACAGCGCTGCAGCGTGTCTGTGAGAGAGAGAGAGATGCAGCGTGTCTGTGAGGCTCCGCCCCCGCACGCAGATGAGAGAGATCTCTTTTTAAATATATTGAAAGTTAGAAACGGAGATGGTTAGATAAAATGTGCAAGATAACGTTGATGTAGCATTTCTTTATTGTCGAAATGATGACATTTATAACGGGATCAAATCAAAGTGAATGGCCTGCTGCTGCTGAATGCATGGGGCAAGTGACTGGAAACAGTTTTAAAAGTTATTACATCGTTTCAGATAATAATAATAATGATAATTCATTCTATTTAGGGGTGCCTTTCAAAGCACCCAAGGACACCTGACAATTCATAACATATTCTAAGGAAAGCTTTAAGACAGTACAAAGAATGCAGTCCGGGTGATGTTTGTTATGTGGGTGAATATGAGAGGGAGCTGTCCAGGATGACACCAGGATGTTGTGTTTGAGTTCTTGATAAGCCATTAAAACAGTAAAACAAGTGTCTCCTGTTTACCAAAACATACCCATCTGTTATGGAGAAAGAAAGTATTCCAAAAGTATTCTAAAAGTAACCTGAACACGTTACTTTTTTAAGACACGTAACTGTATTCTGATTACTTTCAGAGCATATATTCAGTAATCAGTAACTGATCACATTTACAAAGTAACCCTCCCAACCCTGCCTCGAAGTGATCCTTCGTTAGCGTGAAGAGTCTGCTAAGCTTTATGCAGTACCTGTACCCCCCCCCCCACTGGCCCGCGACAGTGTCTATTGGATACATTTTGGCCCTTGGACAAATGTAGTTGGTGATCCCTGCTATATGCGAATGAGAGGTTTGACAATGCACGTGGCCGTGGCTCATTCCCCTGATAGGTGGAGAGTTGACCAATAAGCGGAGTACGTCTTTGTGACGTATAAAAGTGTCGGAATGTGGATCCATTTTTTTCAGATCCGTTGCAGCCCCTTTTTTAGAGATTTGGCGAAGGAGGAAAATAGAGAGGGTTGTGTTTTCTGACACTTGGTGAGTTCCCTGGAACACCGGGGACACATAATCATGTATAAAAGACGTACAAAGGTGCATTTTGCATGATAGGTCCCCTTTAACAACAGAAAAAGACAGGAATTGCATTGGACCCGCCCCCCCGACGACACCGGCCAATAGGAGAAGACCTCAGATGACAACAGGAAGAGCAAGCCAAGGATCGGCCCCTTCTATCTGCTGACCTGGACTGACCGGTCGGATGAGGAGAGCGCCTCCACTCGCACATTTCATTTTGTACACCATCGCATCTTTTGTGTAATTAAATGCTGTAAACTTTTATAAGCTTCCTGTTGCGACCTGGCTCAAAAGGCCGCAACAAAAAGGAGACACACCATGTCAACGGTTATCAAAATGGGTTTATTTAAAGGAAACAATCGAAACAATCCAAATGAATTGAAGTGCAACTAGAAGTAAGGCATGAGGTGTGGACGTCGGTGGTATCAGTAGTGTAGATGCAGGGTGAGGGTTGTATGAATATGTATGTGTGAGAGTGTTGAAGTGCACAGAGTAAAGCAAATAGAGTACCCACAACATATACTTAACAACACCGGGGCCTGTACGGGAAAGCAGAGGGGGCACAGAGAGGAGCAGAGAGGCTCTAAATAGCTGCAGGACACCAGACCCAGGTGCCCTGAGCCACTGCAATCACTGCAAACAGCAAACAGCAAACACCAATCACCAATCACCAATCACCACCTCCTCTCTACTGATGCACCCACAGGGGCATCACAGCCCCCCCCCTTAAGACGGGGCCCCAAAGGGATCCACGACAACCCAATATCCTCCTTCTTAACTCCAGTTTTTTTTATTTCCCTTCTTAGGACTGGAGGACGCTCCTCCTCCACTGTCTCCGAACTCCTGCCCTGCGACCCCGCACCGCTTCCTCGCCTCCACTGCCTTTATGTCCCACTCCTCCTTGGGTTGGCTGGCGTTGAGCCACAGCATGTAGGCGCTCATCGGTCTCTTGGGCGCGCCGACCTCCTTCGGCCTCCTCTTCTTCTGCCTCCTCTTGTTCGGCCTCCTCTTGTTCTTCACCTCTTTGACTGTCCTCTCCTTCTTCTTTGTCCCGATTTCAAAGTACCGTGCTGGACCACATTCTCCAGACTCTGAAACAGGTAGGTCAGTAGACATCCTACGGCTCCGCAAACGCGTAACAGTATAAATTGGCGACACACTTGGAACTTGCAAACCGCTCTCATCTGGCTCCACAGATGCCAACGGCCTGGAAACCACCACAGGCGGTGGCACACCAGCCCACACAGCACTACCAGCGAGATCGTTGCCCAAAATCATCTGTATCCCATCAAGTGGCAACGCGGGACGCACGCCAATAGACACAACTCCCCGCACCAGCTCGCAATCCAGCACTATTGTATGCCGTGGCACAGGGATCAAGCCCATCTCCATGCCCCTCATCAGCACAACATCCCCAGTCTCTGTCTCTGATGAAAAAGGCAATACTGACTCAGCAATAAATGAGTATCTAGCTGCTGTGTCACGCAACACCTTAATCGGAACATACCTGTCACTACCAACTACTGACACAACGGCTTCCGTTATGAACGGCTCAAAAACAGAACCCACATCCAAGTCGGCACAAACCAGCTTCTTATCAGGCACCATGCCCGATCCTACACCCTGCGGCTTTTTAACCAAAATGGCAGAACAACACATGGCTGGAGCATGTGGTGAAGAACGAGGCTTCCCCTCAGGTTCCAGCAACGGACACTGCCCCTTCCAATGACCCTCTTCTCGACAATAATGACATAGGTCCACTTTGGCCCCCTCGGGTCGCCCTGTACCTACAAGTCTACGGGAGGAGCCTGGTGAAAACTTTGCACCACCGCGGGCATAGCCATTGTCTTCTCCCCGTTTCCAATCACCCCTAGAATACTTCTCAGTAAAACTGCCCTTATGTGTCAACACAAAATCGTCCGCTAATTCAGCAGCTCTAAATGCGGTGGAAGGTTTCTGTTCACTCACATAGGTGGCCACACGCTGAGGGAGACTGTTTTTAAATTGTTCCAAGACAATGAGCTCACAAAGGCCGTCAAAACTTGCAACCTTTGCTGCCGCGCACCACCGCTGAAAATGAGAAGTTAAATCACGGATAAACTCCATATGTGTCTGCTTATCTCCCTTGACCCAACTTCTGAACCTTTGACGATACGCTTCCGGAACCAGTTCGTAAGATTTCAACACCGCTGATTTTACTCCATCATAGTCCAAAGCATTTTCGCCACAAACCGCCGAATAGGCTTCCTGTGTTCGCCCAGTGAGTACACACTGAAGTAACAGTACTCTGTCCGAATCTGACCAGTTTCTTGCCTCTGCTACGCGTTCAAATAGAGTGAAAAGAATGTCCGGGTCACGCTCATTGAACTTTGGCACTAATCGCAAGTAAGAAATTATATCGCCACTGCCTGATGCCGACCTATCACCACCATCCTCCCTTGGAGACAACTTGCCCTCTCCCATCAGTCGTAATCTAGCATGTTCCACCTCACATTTCATCCTTTCCACCTCCAGCACCTTCTCCACCTCTAAACGCTTCTCTACCTCCTGCTGCTGACCCCTCATCTCCAACTGCAACTTCTCCTGCTCCAACTTCAACTTCTCCTGCTCCAACCTCATCTCCAACTGCAACTTCTCCTGATCAAACTGCAACTTCTCCTGCTCCAACCTCATCTCCAACTGCAACTTCTCCTGATCCAACCTCAACTTCTCTTGATCAAACTGCATGGCCAAAAGCTCCTTTTGCTGCTCGAACGTCAAACCAGCTGTCTGAACCACTACCGGCACGAACCCTGCCGCACCAGACTCACTCTTCTGCAACACCCCCTGCTCAAACAAAGATGACACAATGACAGTTTTAATGTCATGTTTCCGCTTGCTCCCCACAACAGCAATGTCATAGTGCTCTGCTATTTCGACTAACTGCGCCTTCTGGCAATTATCTAAGAACGATACTGAGGGCGCATCCACAAACGCTGACAAAGAAGTCATACTAGCCAATCAGAAAGCAAAGTACCAAACTGCCAACACGCATGGGCATAAGATTAACCCAACAGAGAATTTCCCCCTAACTGCCTAAACAAAATCTTCCTAATCTCACCTAGTCTTCATGTGGCTTGCGGTGGGTAATTACGCACTGGAACCCGGCGGAGTTATGGAGCGACCTGCACGCAGGTAACACCAAGAAATCACGCGGATGTGCCCCCGAGACAGCTGTCCGAAAACAGCTGACACTAACCACGTTGCCACAACACTATAAAAAAAACAAACAGACGCAACCCAAAGGGAAACGCCACTTAAGCCTAGCGGGGAAAACTCTTTACAAAAGCGTAACAAGCAGCAACATCTTACCTTCTGATTAGCACACAAAACCTGACGACACTAAAGCTTCCTGAAACCCAAAAGACATGATGTGTCCCCCAAATAGCAGCGCCAAGCCAGCACACAGCTGGACCACATCAACTAATCAGCTGCTCAAATGACACCATGTGCTCTGAGCACTACACAAACTTTTAACCAAATAACCCGTAGGACGAGCCCCCATTTGTTGCGACCTGGCTCAAAAGGCCGCAACAAAAAGGAGACACACCATGTCAACGGTTATCAAAATGGGTTTATTTAAAGGAAACAATCGAAACAATCCAAATGAATTGAAGTGCAACTAGAAGTAAGGCATGAGGTGTGGACGTCGGTGGTATCAGTAGTGTAGATGCAGGGTGAGGGTTGTATGAATATGTATGTGTGAGAGTGTTGAAGTGCACAGAGTAAAGCAAATAGAGTACCCACAACATATACTTAACAACACCGGGGCCTGTACGGGAAAGCAGAGGGGGCACAGAGAGGAGCAGAGAGGCTCTAAATAGCTGCAGGACACCAGACCCAGGTGCCCTGAGCCACTGCAATCACTGCAAACAGCAAACACCAATCACCAATCACCAATCACCAATCACCACCTCCTCTCTACTGATGCACCCACAGGGGCATCACACTTCCCTTGACTCTTTTCAGTCTCTCCTGCCTTCAGGGTTCAGAATACACTAACATCAGCTAGGATGAAATACCCTGGTGGAGGGTAAGTCCCCTTAGCGTAGATGGGGCTGTTCTTCAGAATCCATGCATCATGCACGGATCCTGGGTAACCCACACAAATGTCCACAAAGTGTCCCTGATGGTCACAGACTCCCTGCAACACAACTGAATGGAACCGCATCCTGTTGCCTCTGAGGGTCTCGGCCGCAGGACGGGGCATAGGGTTTATACAAGGTCACAAAGATATCTTAACATACCAGCAATACCATTTAAGAATGGATTCTTAAAGCAATATAATCTTCTTTTCTTTTCTATTTATACTACCAGAATTTTGCTTTACATCTTTATATTATTTATTTTTCTCAAGTCATTTACTTTTGGTGGGATAACTAAAGTTTAGTTCATTTTACCCTGTCTATGGACTGATTCATTATTAGTTGTTACAAAACATACACAAGACGGCGGGACAAACCAATATAGACCCCCCATACAAACAATTAGACAAACAAAACATGAACTCGTAATAAACACCAGCGTGACAGCAAAGCTCATCCAGCTCAATTTAGTCCGAATTAGGAGGTTTCAGAGGGGGTGGAGAATTGCAGATGGGGCGCCTTGACTCACGCACCCACCCTTGTCTACAAGTCATAGATCGGTGCCTGAAAGCCGTCCAAGAGCGATAACTAGCTTATCCTCTTGCGACACCACTATTCTTTTCTAGTGGCGCTGTGCCCCCCCGATCGGAGCCCACAGACTTTTCCCTCTTCCCTTTCTCTCCAAACGACAGCCCAGTTGACTGTAGTCCGACACGACCAGCCTATACACTTGCCATCGAGTTCATCGCAACGATGAAACACAGTTTGCTCTACGCTTGCATGCCACTACCCACCCGTGATCAATTAGCCTATAATTTTATGTATGCACCTCTGACCGCCACCTGCTCCTCAATGTGTAGGAAACTGTGGCGCATCGGGTGATGCACGCACCTCGCGCTGGCGGTGGTGAGTTAAAGCCTATAGACAAAAGTCTGTGACTTTCTCCCTCTCAGCTGCACTTCTCCAGCCCCACAAACACGGGGAGGTTTTACACACACACACCCGCGGCTGCAGCTGGAGCCGTGTTTTACAGAGAGGCGATAGCAGTAATATCTCCGGCTGCTTATTTTCAACTGCTGTGTTTGGCCGCTGAAACCCCCAGAATTCGGGGATTTGTTCAATACAAATCTTTACATTGCTTTCACACAGAAGCTCCACTTCACTGATGCCTTTCTTTTAAGGTCTCTCTAAACATGAGCTGTGTATGCTTGTATGGCACTACCGTCCCGAGCAGCACACACAGAGGAAATCAGCCAGGACTGAGTCCCCAGACACTGATCTCCTGGATTTATTATCCCCAAATGTTCATTAACCAAAAACGAAACACAGCCGCTCAGTTTCACAGGTAATTTTTTAGGATACCGTCAATCACAGATTCTGGTAAGGCAATGTCCAAATGTAGATTTGAAATCACACTTACCAGTTCTGAAGATTTGTTGGCATCCTGCCGACAACGCCAAGTTGTAAGGGAAACTTCTGTGTAGCAATGCAGTGGGAGTCACCGACTCAGGAAAGAGACACGGAAGGAGCAGGAGCTTCGATGTCAAACACTGATGATTTATTTGGAGTTACGGCTGGAGAGATTCACATCACAAGTCACATCAGTCACGGTGAGACTGCACGGGAGAGTTGCCGCGTCAATTCTAAATAACTCTACCTCAGACTGTTGGCGCAGATATCTCTGCTCTGCGCCGATCCTATAGGAGTGTGCTTTAAAAGAGGGAAAACTCAAAACAGCCAGGATGAAGGTTAAACAATAATCTGTTTTAATGATAAACGGTAATAATACAATACACTTTCAAAGGGGTGGGGCGGGCCCCCACTCCCTGCTCTGGTTCTGATGCCGGGAGATCCTTTCATCTGGATGGCAGGAGAAATAAGAGACCGGACCCCAGAACTCAACAGGAGATATTGTAAAAACAAGGGAGGAGCTGTGGTCATAGCAAATCAAAGCGAGCCAGCAGAGGACCTGGACTCTAGCTGTCTCATGTTACTGCAGCTTTCATCCACACACACACCCTTCCTGCACATTCCAGAGACTTATTAATACTCTCATATTTCCAGCTTTTGTTTACATACTGCTATTACTAATACAAAGTAATTTAACACACATATATAAAGTAATTAAACACACATATACCATTCAAGATATGTAGACTTCTCTGAAACATGACATACTGGAGACCTTAAGCAGAATAACTCTCCTCCACCCAGCCTGCTTAACTGCCCCTTCCCCCAGAGTAATAAAACCTGTTTCCTCCAAGCACCCAGGAATGTTCATGCAGTTTCAGTCCTCACATTTATGAAAGGATAAAACAGAGAAATCAATACAAAACACAAACACAGGTATTGTTTGAACAGTATTCACTTAACTGCTACTATTGATAATTACCAGAGAAACTCCAGGGCCTCTTTCAATATCTGGAAATTGCAACAAGACTTTCTGCCATTTCTAATGTAACACTCTTCCCAAATATCAGATTATAATAATCTTCAAGACCCCTGTATTTAGCTAGTTCTGAGAGCATCATCAACATGCTGCATAACAAGATAGAATCATAACACCTCTATCAGCTGACGCCAACAGGCAGGAATAGGGAGACAGAACACTGAGAGCACAGCAGCCAAGGTTACGAGGTGCGTGTGCTCAGTCAGGACAGTTTGAACTGTTAAACTGCGTCAAAGTTATGGGCCTTGGAAAATATTCTACAACACATATAACAGCAAGATTGCCTTGTTATTGTTACAGAGATTCAGGGAGATATTGAGGTGGAGTTCCAAGGGAATGAAAGGGACATAACAGATGTCAGCAGACTGCCAGGGGCCAGTATGTCAGGGGCCGACAATCAAGAGGCCGCCTTACCAGAGATCAGTGTGCCAGTGTCAGTCAGGGGTCAGCTATGAAGAGGCCAGTTTGCCAGGGTCAGGTGCTCCAGGGACCAGACTGCCAAGGGCCAGTTGTGACCGGGCTCACGTGGAGGATCTAATGAGGCATCTGAGAAGAGAGAGATTACTAAGAAAGAGAGCAGAGAGGGCTCTGGTAAACCAGAAAATGATTAATTCGGCATTAAAAAAATACACAATTTGATTAATCTAAAGTTTAAAAAAAATCTTCAACACAGACCAAATTAGAGCACTTGGGCAATCAAAAAAAGGTGGGATATGGTGGGGGAAAGAAACCGTGAAAAAAGTAATACAACTAAGGTTCTGTTGTGGCACTACAGGATATAAAACCCTCCAAGCCATGAATATGCCTCTGCCTGACATCAGGAACATTCAGAGGAGGATGCAGCACGTCAAACTGGAGCCAGGAGTGTTGGGGGAGGTGTTTGATATGCTGAGGCTGAAGGCAGATGGCATGAGTGAGATGGAGAAGAAATGTGTGCTCACCTTGGATGAGATGTCCATCACCCCTAGCGTGGAGCTGCATTTGGGAACAGGGAGGCTGATTCAGCAGATAAAATCCAAAATAACAAAAAAAACACATAATCAATCTAAATCCTGCTTGTTAGTTACCCAGCATCATTGATATATAAGCTGCTAGTGATTCATTACTGAAATCTTACCTTCAAGCTGACGAAGCTAGCTAACTAGCTAGCTAACTAGCAGGCAATGCTAGCAAAATTGGTTGTAACAACCAAGATAAAATATAGATAATTACGCTGTGCATATACAAATGAAGACCAGTATAAGCATCATAAAGGGCCTCTAATACAATATAGACAGTTGACAATTCAAAAGAGTTCGATATAGCAGCAACTTACCTCTGGAACTAATCGACGCGCCGTAATGTAAGTGAATGAGGTCCAACGCCCAAATGACAATATTTGGAACTATTTCGATGTCCATACCCCGGAAGTAGGCGCTGCCATTTTTTACAACGGAGGTCTATGGGAGTGTCGTAACTCTTATCTCTCTAGGGCTCTGGCCTAGACCGGAAGCAGCAGCCACTCTGGTGGCTACACTGCAAAAATTACTGATCTTGCCAAGAGTTGCCATCTTATATCAAGCCATAAAATCTTACTGGACTTGTTTTGAGAATAATGTACTATGCAAGAGCTGCTTGTGTAAGATGATGAATCTTCTTTTAAGAACATTAGACTTCTGAATTCTTATTTGGTCAGCAAATCTTGAAATAAGGTATTTTACAAACAAATTAAGATAAATTACTGTCAGAGACACAGGTTTGGGTCACTGCCTCATATCAATTTGTTTGTTTTTTTAGCTGTAAGAACTTGTTTCAAGACATGTTACAACTTATTTTAAGAATCACATGGGATCCATTTAAGTCAGATTCATATTTATGTCAGATGTTAAATCACAACATTAATTCCCAAAACAATAACAAATCAAAAATATCAACTTGGAATGGGGCAATATATCGAAATTCAATGTATCACAATAGCTCAATTTAGTAATTATTTCTTAGTAAATGATTCTGCCTAGCAAATATCATTGCTACAAAAATGTGTCTCAGAAAAAAACACTGTCAGACTGAAACTTTTATTTATGACATTGTATCATGGTTCTATCAAATTTCAACCCTATATTGCATTGTCAATCACATTGAGATAATCTAACTGTAATCCCTATCACCTGTATCAGCTCTTCATATACACATCCTTACAATGCTCATTCAATGAACTTTCATTTCAAGGAGAACAAAAGTAGAAATAATAATAATCATACTTTCCTAAATCAAAATTCCCTGACTATACTATTATGCAGGAAAAATAATGTCACAGCAGTGCATTACTTTATAATGTTTTTTCTCCCAACACATGTTTGTAAATAAACAGTCAATACAACGACACAAATAAATCCGTATTTTGCAGAACTCTTTGTTGGATTAGACAAAAAAAGGGTAACCGTACTCTATGACGGATAACAATAATAAAATAGTAAAAAAGACATTTAAAAAAAAAAAAAACACTTCCTCACTCAAATTATCATGTTGCATACACAGGTATAACCTTCCAATGCTCATTCAATGATCATCATATTTAGGTTTTAAGTGCAATGACATCCCTAAGGTTATATTTGATCAAAATATACACACTGTTTTCAAAACTCATCGAATAATAGGATGTATAGTCAACAAGCTTTTCTGCATCCATCACCTCTGTTGCTTGGGCAAGATTGGGTACAGTGACTTCATATTAGGGCTGGGCGATAAATCGATTTTATCGATTAACTCGAGTGTGTAGTTCATGTCGACTTGTTTAAATGAAAATCGGTTTTCTCTTCAACATCCGCCAACGCTTCCCTCTGGGCTCCCGTAGTTCGGAATAGGCTCAGCCCTCCCCCGCACAGTGCGCGCATTTACCAAATAGAGTGATACACAAACAACATGACAACGAGCAGGGAAGAACTTGTTCCAAAGAAAGGCACGGTGTCATCCGTTATTTGGAATTGGTTTGCGTTCGCGAGGTCAGATTTAGACCAGACAACACCCCGCTGCAAAGTATGTTTGAAGTCTGTTGCTAGCAAAGGCAGCAGTACGACAAATTTACTGCAGCACCTCAAACAAAAGCATCCTGCTGAATGGGAGAAATGTTGCGCGCAGCGGAATGAAAAAGACCGCGGCACTACAAGCACCTCACGCACACCCGCCAAAATACAGTCCACCGTAACACAGACATTTTCAAACTGCATCCCATATGACAAGAATTCGGCCCGCTGGAAAGCCATTACAGATGCGGTCGGTATGTATATAGCAAAGGATATGGTGCCAATATATACGGTGGAAAAGCCGGGGTTTATTAACATGATTAAAATGTTGGACCCCAGGTATGTGTTACCAAGCCGAAAGTTCTTCTCCGAAGTTGCCTTGCCTCAGCTATATAATAGCACAAGACAACGGGTCGCAAAGGAGTTGGAAGATATGTCCTTTTATTCTGCCACCACAGATTTATGGTCGAGTCGGACGATGCAGCCGTATATGAGTCTTACTGTGCACTTTATTAACAACGACTGGACTCTGCGGAGCGTCTGCCTCCAAACGGCATACTTTCCAGAGGACCACACAGGTGAAATTATAGCCCAGGGGCTAAAAGATGCCCTAAACTCATGGAACCTTGCCGAAGACCGACTCATTTGCATGACTACTGACAGCGGCAGCAACATGATTAAAGCTCTGAAGGACAATGCGTGGCCCAACCTCCAGTGCTTTGGACACAGATTGCACAATGCTATCGGTAAGTAAGTATAATGGCTAGGTATCAAGTTGTGGAAATTGCGTGAAGAATGAGGCAAAACTATTTCTCACGTTGACCACGCAAGTGCGTGAGTTGTTTATTTCTGTGAATGACATGAAAGACATACCGCTCGTCTTAAAGGGGCCGTGGTCACTTAACAGCTAAACGTACAACATCACGACTGTGCATGTAAAACATGAAACACAGCACACTGAAAGATGATGGTGAATTATGAATCTCACATTCACTACAAAGTGACATTTTCCCCATTCGCAAGACAGTCTAATTAATGCATCATGTAATGAATGCATTATATCAAGCCAATATTTTGACAAAATGTGTATGAATAAATAAATATCTAATCATAATTGACATGCCGTGTGTGTGTGTGTGTGTGTTTGTCCTTTGTGCATTAATATTTTGCAGAAATTGAAGCAAGACAAGTTTGTGAATGTAGTGGTATGTTCCACTAAAATGTGTTTTGATTATGTATTCTTCATTTACTACAGAGAATGGTGTGAAGGACCCACGGATCGATCGTGCTATTGGGGTATGTAAAAAGGCTGTGTCTGCCTTTTCTTACAGCTGGAAAAAAAGAAGAGACATGAGTGAAGTACAGGCAGAGCTTGGTCTACCCACTCATCAGCTGATAACAGAGTCCCCGACCAGATGGGGTTCACGCCAAAAAATGATTGAGAGATTTCTCGAACAGGAGAAGGCTGTAGTCCGTGTCCTGGGTTCGGACAAGAAAAGTCGCCATCTTGTGCCCACTTGGCAAGATCTGGATGTGTTGGAGTCGATAAATAAAGCTGTAAAACCACTCCAAGAATTCACTGATGCACTCTCCGGGGAGTCTTATGTTAGTGTTTCATACATCAAACCAGTGCTCCATTTGTTCAAAACCAGTCTCCTACAGCCAGAGGAGGAAGACGCAGAGCTCACGAAAACAATAAAAGGAAAAGTAATGCGGTACCTTGACGACAAATACAGCGATCCTGTAAAAGATGAACTCTTGGACATGTCCTCACTGGTTGACCCAAGGTTCCGCACAACCTACATTGACCCAGACAAGGTGGAACCAGTCAAAAAAAGAGCTGTTGCTGAGATGATGTCTCTACCTGCTCCTGCCAACAACAGTACACCACAGCAGCCTGGCACGGCTGTGCAGGTGCGCCAAGAAGATGCACAGCCTCCACCCAGGAAAAAGATAACTTTAGCGGCCTTCTTCAAAAAGAATCCAGTGTCATCTCCCAACCAGTCAGAGGCAGAACAGATAGAGACTGAGCTGAAATCTTTCTTATTGACCCCTGAGGTAGACCCAGACACCAATCCTCTTGAGTGGTGGAAGCGCCACCAACCGAATTTTCCTAGGCTAAGTGTCCTGGCAAAAAAATACCTCTCAATCCCAGCAACAAGTGCACCCTTAGAGAGGGTTTTCAGTGTGGGGGGGGGCATTGTTACATGCCACCGGGCATGTCTAAAGCCAGAGGTGGTAGACAGGCTTGTCTTCCTGGCTAAGAATGTTTAGAAAAGAGGATATTCAAACTAAAACAGCACAACAAAGAAACACCTTATGCTCTCATGCACTGATAATTAATGCTGTTGAATGTTTTGTTGGCACTTTATCAGAACTACTTACAATCTACTAATAGCAAGATGTTCAACTTGTGTTTAAAGAAATATTGTATGTTACATTTTACGTTATGTTACATTTTCACTGTTTACAATGGCAGGGCCTGCCATATTGTCTTTTTGGCTAGTTGTTCTTGATTGCACTTTAACCCCAAGGGGGAAAATCAAAATAAAAAAATGTTTTTGGTAGAATTACTTTGTCATCTGCATATTAATTGGGGTGGGGAGAAAATCGATTTAAATCGTAAATCGGATTTTTTGTGAAAAAATCGGGGATTTCTTTTTTTGGCCATATCGCCCAGCCCTACTTCATATGCTAATAAATCTTTGTTAAAACAGACAGTTTCATAAAGCTGATGTTCAAAGCAATACAATGAAGAATCTACGACATAAATGTTTTTTATAAGTCCAAAGATAGGTACTGTATCATTTGCATTAGTTATTATCAGAGACTTTCCGCTGATGTACTTGTTACCATTAAGAATAAGCCACTTGACTGAGACTGCATGTTGTATGCCATCAATCCCCAAGAAATCTCTAATCTTTGCTGTGATGACCTCTTTATTTGTCAATTCTGAGACGGGGCCCAATTCTTTCTCATTCAAAAATATTGGATGCTCAATGCCCATTTCATTTTGACAGCATTCGAGAAGCTGGTTATGGTTCACCAACGATTTACATACATTTTTGAAGTTCAATTTAGATGACCACTGTTTAAAAAAACAGTGCTTTGACTCAAATCTCATGCACATATGCCTTGTCAAAGGACCCAGAGAAAGAATTTGGGTAGGGAGATGCAACATGTAATGTTGCTTAGGCGTTACATTTTTGTCAGGAAAAAGTTGCTTAAACTGTTTTAGATGCTGCTCAATCATTTGTTTAAGTCTTAATACAGTTTGCAGAGATATGACCGGCGCAAAAACTATTCGAACTATCTCAATTAATTCCAAAATAAACTTAACGTAAATATTTCCCTTCATATTGTTCAACAGAAAAGGCATGATCTTTAACAATATCAGCATTTGCCCAGAAGACTGTTTAAGTTTGTTATCATTAGATGACAAGGTATTGACACTGACAGGACAGGGCTTGTCTCGTACATCAATAGATGAAAAAGGAAAACTCTGCATGGCTGAATTGAAAATATCCAACTCCATTTGTCCTGACAGAATAAGGTATTTTAACACACACTTAATTTCCATGGGTGCAACACCCTCAAGAATTATGTGCATTATGTCCTGTGGAGTTTGCTGAATGAGGTCAAAGGCTGGAAATTCAACCAGCTTGCTTTTTCTGTTTATTCCGTAGGTGGTTTTAAGGGCAGATTTCAAGAACTCTGTGCTGGCCCTTTCTAT
The DNA here is from genome assembly GCA_902827135.1 of Harpagifer antarcticus. Lineage (NCBI taxonomy): Eukaryota > Metazoa > Chordata > Actinopteri > Perciformes > Harpagiferidae > Harpagifer > Harpagifer antarcticus. Next base: position 387,737 of record CADEHL010001266.1, on the reverse strand, counting down.
TTCAATGCACTGTCTAATGTGCTTTTCCACTGTCCTTTTAGTGAAACTTTGTTCGTCAAAATTGACTTGCATGTCCTCAAAGGTACATTCACAGTGCCTGCACTTGCTATATGCAAAACCAACTCCTTCCTTAAAGCCAGCGAGCTCATGTTGCGCAAGTGTGTCACCACATAGTGAAATTAAAGCACCAAATAAACCCATTTCACCATTCTGTGTTTGTATTTTGACACCATTGTACAGCAATTTTAAGTCTTTATCAATTCTTTCTAATACAACATCAACACCACACTGGTCAATATCATTAGCTTTTGCTATAGCAAGGAGTCTAATTGCTGCAAGCTTCGATCTAAACTTGGGGTCTATGTTTCCTAGAGTATAATAAACCATCAGTAATTTGTTTACAGAAGCATGTGACCCCAAGGGGTTGCATATCTCTATTTCATCAGTGTACAAGATCAGCTGCAAAGCAGTAGGTTTTATTGAAAACAGAGGGTGAGATTTAAAAAGACTCCCATCAACAATGTCATACAAAAACCCATCTTTGTTGCAGCTTTGTGGTGCAGTGTTGATCATATCAAAGATTCTGGAGTTGGACAACAACTGTTGTAGACTATTAATTAGGGGTATATAGTAAAAACTTTTGTTTTTGATTACAAGAACTCTTGAGTCTCCCTTTTTAACTCTACAAACTTTTTGAGACACAAGTATTTCCTCTGGTTTCACTGGGTTAAAAAGATTCTGAATGGTGCTATCCTGCATGTATGTGGTGGCCATTAGGGTGAAAGGATCCTGAAAATGATCAAATGTTGCCAATGCTTCCTCTTGGAGCTGCGCCGTACTCCCTGAATGACTCTCGAAGACCCTCTTCATTTTGTCTCTCAAGGTATACAGAAGAGCCGCTTGATACTGTTGGACCCCAGAGACAATATCGTTGACACTCCTCTGAAAGAGAAAATTAAAAAAATGAAATACATCAGAGTATGCATTTACAGTCCGAGTGTCCATAGCTAACTAACATAACTAAAGTGCCCCCATGTCTGAACACAAGGTTGAAAATGACATACAAAGATTATCACCACTCTTCAATCCCTTTGACTACAGGCACACTTACATTCATTATTACACTTTTGTACAAAGCAACTAATAGATGCAATACCTGGGACAGGTGGCATTTTTCACGGACATTGATGGCAAATGCAACTGCACGTCTGGAAAGATTTCCGCCAGATGTATCAGCTTCTTCCTGGAGACATATTCATAGTAATATTACACAATTAGAAGAAAGACTAATTAACTCAAGTGTTGTATGTTTGAGTAATGTTATCATGTAAGATATGGCTTTTAAACCAGCAGCCCCTGTCCAATATGTCTTCTTTAAATAGTGTCTGTGAACATAATTACAGGAAGAAGGTCCTGTGTTCTGGCTAGTGAAAATTGCTATTTCAACCAGTGCCCGCTGGTCCATAGAGGCAGAGGAGGTTGCTCCTCCTCTATTTTTGAGAAGCAAGAGGAAGATCAAATCATCAATCAATCATTGTTTTACTGCTTAAGTTTTCATTGGACAGAATACAGTAGAGATAAGTAGCCAACTAGTGTAGTAATAATAATAATAATAATTAGTATTTATATAGCAAAGTCCAGATTAAAGGATTTCCAGAGTAAAAATAAAGAAACCCATATAAGACCCCCCTTTATGACATACACAAATTAGGGTTATTTCACTACGACAACAAAAGCACGTGAACACAACGCACTCGTAATTACCAATTCACAAATGAAAAGGATCATCATTCCCATAGCACGTGAAGGCACCATTAAAGTAGCTTCACATGTAGTGAGTTACTTTTGCGGTGTTTGAGTAACTTAGCTTGCTACATTTGACTGGTTGGTAGCTTCTGTGTAGTGAAGCTCCATAATGGCAGAGTAACTGGTAGCTTAGCTCACTACATTTCAAAGTAGCTTGCCCAACACGGCATCTTACCTGATCAAGAGGTTGAATCGGGAATTCCTCAAGCTGTTGCTCCTGCTGTGAAGGGACACATGTGCTGACTTGACTGTTGGTCCTTTGCATCCCTCGTGTTGCAGTGGCACAACCAGAAAAAATGGGCATATCAAAATCTTCAAATCCAACTCTAGATGGTTCGGGTGCAGTTGTCATCAACCCAGAAGGCGGGCTTCCATTTTCAAAATACAGAGCATGTCTACGTCTGATGTGGTAGTAGAACGAGTTGAAAACTCTGTATTCTTCGGTACATCCATTAATTCCACATACAACACGGAAATCTGGACTGCGGCCATGTGCCTTGTTAATATGGCTCAGCAGAGACTTCAATGTTAACGCAAAAAAGACAAAGCAAATCACACACCGCCAATACGCCATGTTCCTCAAAACCTACTGAACTGAGGAGGAGATGGAAGCTGACAGATTGATGTGACAGACAAAACATCTGCTAAAGGCAAAGTTGAACCACAGCCCGCGCCAGTACTGGCGGGCTTTGGCACGTTGGTTGGGTCAAACCATATTAACAATGGGGGGGTGGGGTCTCTGATATATCCTTTTTAGTATGTGCTGCGATATGAAAAAGCATATGTATTAGCAATTACAAACACTATCGTCATCTTTTTATCCTCAAATGGTTAATTGTATCATCCCTATTTAGTATTTACCCAGATTATTATTTGTCGAAGGAGGAGTTCAACCCACTACTGTATCATTGTCAAGTAGCCAGTTCACGAAGTTAGAAAGAAGAGAAGGTCACAGAAGAAGAGAAGAGAAGAAGGTCACACATTGGAGAGAAGGTGTGTATTCATATTATAATAAAAGCGCATTCATTTGTCACGGTACCAATATTGCTGGGTTAAAAATTCAATGAATATTATGTCTGTTAGCTAGCTAGCGCTACTAGTGAGCTAGCGCTGCTAGCTAGCTAGCTAGCAGCGATGCTAACGTTGTCGTTCGGGTTAGCAAATCATTACAGACTGCTGAATTAATCCACTAAAATTGTCAGTTGCTTCTTTTCTACACCAGTATAGTGGTACATTTATTAAATAATGAATTAAAAACGACATGTATAACTTTTTTATTTGTATCGTGACTTCCATTACGCAGTCAAAATGGTAACTAAGAGTGGAAAGTGTTCAGCGTTTCACACTGAACTATTTGACCGTTATAATGAACCATGCGGGTACTACCGGTAGGCCTATAGTGCACACAAATATTTCATGCTTCAGATTGGAACACATTTATACACTCAAAACAGTAAATGTAAGTCAGAAATATGCAAATTGAGATACAGCAAGGGAAAGATAGCTGTTTTGTCAGAATTCACTAAAACCAGTGTGCGAAATACAGGTCCCTTCGTTCTGAGTTGGAGAGTAGCACGTTTAAGTTTGCGGCCAAATAGTAATTAAAGTTTGTTACTATACAAGTTAAGCGCCTGTAACATCAGTGTTAAATGTGTATGTGCCGGTTGGTGTGCGTACCTTATGAAAGTAAGTGTTTATCGGTTCGCAGACGTAATGAGCGACGTTGCAGTGGTCTACATGTAATGCGCAACGTTCTATTGTTTACAATTAGCATGCTAAGCAGAGTTAGCTTTATTCACGTCTTATGTTGCCTTACTATGTAATATGAATGAGATTCATGTTGCTTAGTGTAATGCCCCATCCACCGCTTGCTTTGCATGTCCCGCAAACCAACCAGTGGAAGTCAGGGGAGGGCGAAATAGTTTCGGAAAGGACCACTCTACTGCGATGAGGTGGATTTGTTTATCAGCGTTACTATAGCGATCATGACGGTACTGAGCATAAAGTAGATAGTAGATGAGACGATAGAAGGGTAAGAAACCCATATGAAGATAGGCTTTTTACTTCAGTTATCCTATTTTTGCACCGAAAATATTTGAAAACCATGAAAGTTTAAAAAGTTCAAAATAATGACCACTACACAAGCAAAGTTGTGACGCCCCGTGTTCGTTCCCAGCGCCCCCCTAGGTTATACGAACGCCCCCCACGGGGCGCTGACGCCCCTGTTGAGAAACCCTGTAATATAAAACAATGTGCATCCAAACAACTTTAGCCAATGCAACCTCCTATGTCAGTGTCGCGCAACAATCGGGAGATGGGACCCCCCGAATATTGACGGGTATTTCGCACACTGACTAAAACCATTATTTTTCAGCCTCTGTAGCAGATAAAAACATAAAATGAAAAGCATTTAAGAGCTTAAACCACAAGGAATGATTGTATTCACTGTAATATTCAATCACATGTTTGTAAAGCTGTTTGAAATCAAATGATGATAATTAATTAATGTTTTTTCTTCCTACCAGGTTATAGATGGGACAATGGATAAACTGGATGATGTTACAGTGTCAATTTTTAAGGGTAAGTCATTTGTGTTTGAATCAAAACAATAAATAATTATTTGGGATTGTAAAATGTTGGTAATGATGCTGCTGTCCTAATAGCTGCTAACATCGATGAGGTGTTGATGTACTCCCTCACTCGTGATGATTTGAGAGACCTTTTTCCTGGGCCAGAACACTTTCTTAGGAGAAAAAGAGTGTGGTCTTTCATCAGCCCAGAGGTAAATGGTTACCTACTTTGGTCTAAAAACAAAGTTGCACAAGACATTGTTTGACTTTGACTGTTTGACATTATCTGCTGTTGTAGGACGAGAATCCTATCTTAAAAGATAAAGATGGCCCTTCTGAAACAGGAACTCCACCTTGTAGAAAACATCGTCTCCCCCCAACATCAACTCCTTTGGAGAAAAAACGCCCAAAGATGACCCTACAGCTACCTAGTCCACCAGAGTATGTGATCTACACGGACAGTGAGTTGGAACAAGCTCGTAGACATTACTTTGAGATGGCTCGCACAGGCAGAGAGGGGGAATGTGTAATGTCCAAGGAGTTGAGTTGCAGGCTAGTGAGGAACACACTCACCAGCATGATTGCCATCCTGAGAGCAAGTCCACAAGGAGAAGAGCTTCAGTACCCTTCCAACCCTGAACTCACAGCCATGGCTAAGAAAGTAGTGGAGTATTATCCCATGTTACAAGACAAAGATGAAGCTGTGAAACATGTAAGTCATTAAAATGTGTGGCTGTTTATTTCTTGCACTTTGTTGATTGCGAAGTACTTAATAATTATTTGAATTCACCGTCATCTCTTAACATTTTGAAAAAAAAGTCAAGGCTTCATCAACATGATTAAGTAATTCTTATAAAGTTATTCTTTGTTATTTGCCACAGACAACCATTCACAATAAACTTAAAAAGAGGCTTCTAAACGTAAAGTCTCCGCAAAAGAGGCAAGGGCCTGCACAAGAGAGGGGCTGTCCAAAGAAGAGGCGTTGCCTTGACTTGTCAGCAAGTGACTCAGGAAAAGATTATGATGCTGACTCAAGTGACGCTGTCACAGTTCTGTCTAGGTTTGGGTGTTTTCACTGTTCTCTGTCATGTTTTCCTCCTGTCGTTAGTGTCCCTGTGTTTTCTCCTCCCTCCTCACCTGTGTCTCGTTAGCCGATTGTGTTCACCTGTGTCTTGTAATTATCCCTCCCTGTATTTAGTCTTGTCTCGTGCTGTGTTCAGTGTCGGTGCTTCTTTTGTTGGTGACGGAATTCACCGGTGAGTGTTCTGTTTTTGTCTGTATTCATTCCATTTGCCTTGAAATAAAGGTTTATCAGAGTTATCTGCGCTTGGGTCCTGCTTCCTTCACTCAACCGTGACAGAAAGCACCGACCAGAGATGGACCAAGCAGATGACCCATTTGAGGTGGAATTACAGCATTTTTCCTTTGCTTTGGCTGGCTGCTATGATTGGTGGAGGGGAGCGTCCAGTGTTCGGCAGAAGGAGGCCGCTCTGGTAGAGGCGCACCGGTTGGCTATGGAGAAACCGGACTTGGTGAAGTTCTTACCTGACTGGATGTTGAACTTCATCTGGGTGTGTGAATTCCAGCCTGCGGACTATAAACGTCTCGGTGTGTTCCGTCTGGAGTCAACCAGTGCTTCCGCCCCAGTTCCTGCTCCTGTCCAAGAGGCGTTTTCTGGAACTCGGCTGGCTTTTGGAGGTCCACGGAGCCTTCAGGCGGCTTCTAGGAGAAGGAGTCGCAAGTCCAGGCTAGCAATCCGAGCCCCAAGAGTCATGGTTCCGGCTACAGAACCGGCCCACACAGCCATAGTTCCGGCCCCAGTACAGGCCCCAGCAGCCATGGTTCCAGCCCCAGTTCTGGCCCCAGCAGCCATCATTCCGGCCCCAGTTCTGGCCCCAGCAGCCATCATTCCGGCCCCAGTTCTGGCCCCAGCAGCCATGGTTCCAGACCTAGTTCTGGCCCCAGCAGCCATGGTTCCAGCCTTAGCTCTGGCCCCAGCTGTCCTAGTCCCTTCTCTAGTCCCTTCTCCAGTCCCACCTCTAGTCACTTCTCAAGTCCCTACTCAAGTCCTTTCTCAAGTCCCTCCTCGAGTCACTTCTCTAGTCCCTTCCCTCATCCCATCTCAAGTTCCCTCTCGAGTCCCCTTTCTAGATCCCTCTCAAGTCTCCTCTCAAGTCATCTCTCGAGTCTCCTCTCGAGTTCCCTCTCGAGTCCCCTCTCCAGTCACCTCTCGAGTTCCTTCTCGAGTCCCCTCTCGAGCCCTCTCTCGAGTCCCCGCTCAAGCCCCTACTCATGTCCCGTTGGAGGTCCCGCAGACTAGTCTTCTGCCGGGGGTCCTGCCAACCCCATGTCCTGTACCGTTGGAGGCCCCGCCGACTACTCTCCTGCCGGGGGTCCTGCCAACCCTGGGTCCTGTCCCGTTGGAGGCCCCGCCGACTACTCTCCTGCCGGGGGTCCTGCCAATCCTATGTCCTGTGCCGTTGGAGGCCCCGCCGACTACTCTCCTGCCGGGGGTCCTGCCAACCCTGTGTCCTGTCCCGTTGGAGGCCCCGCCGACTACTCTCCTGCCGGGGGTCCTGCCAACCCTATGTCCTGTCCCGTTGGAGGCCCCGCCGACTACTCTCCTGCCGGGGGTCCTGCCAACCCCATGTCCTGTCCCGTTGGAGGCCCCGCCGACTACTCTCCTGCCGGGGGTCCTGCCAACCCATGTCCTGTCCCATTGGAGGCCCCGCCGACTACTCTCCTGCCGGGGGTCCTGCCAACCCCATGTCCTGTCCCGTTGGAGGCCCCGCCGACTACTCTCCTGCCGGGGGTCCTGCCAACCCCATGTCCTGTCCCGTTGGAGGTCCCGCCGACTACTCTCCTGCCGGGGGTCCTGCCAACCCCATGTCCTGTCCCGTTGGAGGCCCCGCCGACTACTCTCCTGCCGGGGGTCCTGCCAACCCCATGTCCTGTCCCGTTGGAGGTCCCGCCGACTACTCTCCTGCCGGGGGTCCTGCCAACCCTATGTCCTGTTCCGTTGGAGGTCCCGCCGTCTACTCACCTGCCGGGGGTACTGCCAACCCTGTGTCCTGTGCCGTTGGAGGTCCCGCCGTCTACTCTCCTGCCGGGGGTACTGCCAACCCTTTGTCCTGTCTCGTCGGAGGTCCCGCCAACCGCTCTCCTGCTGGGGGTCCTGCCAACTCCTGGTCCTCTTCCGTGGGGGATCCTGCCGAAGCCTGTCCCGCCGGCTCCGGTTCCTGTCCGGCCGACACCGGGTCCTGCCCGGCCTCCGGAGCTGTCTGGTCTTCGCCCTCGATCCCGACCCTCTGTGAGCCGCGGTCTTCGTCCTCGGGCCCGGCCCCCTGACTCTTCCTGCCGCTGTCTTCGTCCGCGGGCCCGGCCTCCTGACTCTTCCTGCCGCTGCCCTCGTCCTCGGGCTCGGCCCCCTGACTCTTCCTGCCGCTGCCCTCGTCCTCGAGCCCGGCCCCCTGACTCTTCCTGCCGCTGCCCTCGTCCTCGAGCCCGGCCCCCTGACTCTTCCTGCCGCTGCCTTCGCCCTCATGCTCGGCCCCCTGAGTTCGCCCGCTGTGGCCTTCGCCCCACCATGGACTCTGCCTTGCCCCCAGGCCGTCCGCCCGAGTCCCCCTTCTCGGCTTCTGCCGTGCCCCCGGGCCGTCCGCCCGAGATCCCTTCCTGGTCCCCTACTGGGCTCCTGGGCGGTCAGCTTAGTCCCGTCCTCCGGACCCCCTCCACCCACCCTGCTGACTTTATTGGATTTTTGTTTTGGGGTGTAGGGACGTCTAGAATCCGTCCCTTGAGGGGGGGGGGTTCTGTCACAGTTCTGTCTAGGTTTGGGTGTTTTCACTGTTCTCTGTCATGTTTTCCTCCTGTCGTTAGTGTCCCTGTGTTTTCTCCTCCCTCCTCACCTGTGTCTCGTTAGCCGATTGTGTTCACCTGTGTCTTGTAATTATCCCTCCCTGTATTTAGTCTTGTCTCGTGCTGTGTTCAGTGTCGGTGCTTCTTTTGTTGGTGACGGAATTCACCGGTGAGTGTTCTGTTTTTGTCTGTATTCATTCCATTTGCCTTGAAATAAAGGTTTATCAGAGTTATCTGCGCTTGGGTCCTGCTTCCTTCACTCAACCGTGACAGACGCAGGTGGATCAACAATTATTTTGGATCAGACTCTTACCAGTTCTGATGAAAATGAAAGTACATGTAAGTAGAATTGCAACTTAATTTCCATTTATATGGTTCTCTACTCGAAAGGCATATCCACACATTGCTGAATGCATAACATCATGTGCAACATAAAAGTTGTTTGTAATGGACAGGGATATTATGGTCATTTTCTGTCATTCATTTTGTAGAGAACATTTTAACCTTTAAGGCAGCTATATATAGTTATGTGAGCATGTCGTTGTCGTTTTCTGATTTATTGTTTGACAATTGTGGTAAGGCACAAAATGCATTTTTGAAAGGACAAATAAATATCTTCATTAGCTTCCACAGTAGCCCGCTCGGGCCGCCGGCTGCCCAATTACACCGCGGACCAGCGATCCAGTATGGTCATCCGTTCTCCCAACTCACACCAGGGAGCCAAAAAGCAGCTGGTAAAGGCCCTCCACGGTACACTTTACCCAGCAGAGGACCAAGAGCCAGGGGAGGAAGAAGAGGGTAAGTCCTGAGTCTTCCAAACTTTTCTACTTGTGTTTTGTTTGAATATTTTTTCAGACATCACCCAGCCATAAGAGGGCTGCTTCTAAAGGGAGACCATTTTTGACAGTCTTATGTGCACATAATCATTTTTCATTTTAGTGGACAAGGATAGTCTGCAAGCACAGGCCAGGCATTTTAAGACTCTGCATGAGATGTACAAGAATAAAAAACAAAACAAAGATGCTGTCTCTCAACTCCTTGATCTCGAGTTTGAAGCAAGAAGACTGTTCATTGACAGTGATGTCCTGAAAGTGGAGGACAGGCACACAAAGGTCCTGGATGCCTATCCATGCTTCAAGGATCTTCAGAATGTTAGTAAACGACTTCCCATTTTTACTTTTCAACAAAAGTTCCAGATTTTAATACTTATTCACTCTGTAGGTGATGTCTGAGCTGCGTCGCATCCTCGATAAAGACAACCACAAATACATAGCAGAAGTAAAGAAGAGATGGGACGACTTTGTTGCTAAAGTGCAGTTTTACGGAGTTTTGAAGAAAGCGATGAAACCACCTATGACCCTGGATCGTGCTAAGTCACCTCTTAGTGTCGACAGTGTGTTGGTGAAGATATGACTGAATAGGAGTGTGTCATTGATGCAAGGCTGACCAACTAAATCTAAAATGATAATGCTCTGGGGGCATTTTCACACTATTTTGTTATCTTACCATAAGTAGGATCCCTCTATCACACTTTAAGTTCCTAGCTAAAAGTTGTATTTTAAAACCTATTCACAAACTTGCTGAGATCAACTTTTCACTAAGGAATTAGGAGAAATCCAACTGGGTTGGCCCAGATGACATCGCAATTCCTGAAACAGTTATTGGTGGAATGACGGACGGACTTCAAATTTGTGCGTCATTAATGGCGTCTGATGCAACCTCTGCAGCAGTAGCTTAATAAGTCACAACACCAACCAACTAAACAACAGACATCGGCTACCTCCAGGGAGCATGTCACCTGATGCACCCTAAAATTAACCTCACAGTGCATGTCTCCTAAACTTGGAATAACTTTGACCTTAAGTCAGTTATATATTTATATGACTTTATATGCATTATCCTTTGTTTCATGTGTCTAAACTGTAGTTATGTTAATACAGATTGTGTGAGCTAAAACAGTGTCTGTCTTTCCATCCACCTGTTTGCTTTCTCTTCTCTCTTCTCATAGTGGAATTCTCGATTGCCTTGTTCAAGGCACTCCCTACACTCTTTCCTTCACCAGCTGCACCGCCTAAGAAATTGGGACATGCCAGTGAGGCATTGATACATGTTCTTCAGGTGAGCTATTGTGTCACATTCAAATCTTGATGTTTTTTTTACTTGTGTCTATAAAGCCATTTACTTCCATGCTTTATCCTTTTTGTAAGTCTATAATGGGGTCGCTTTTCACAATTAGGACAACATTTAACAAGATATGTTGATGTTTTTTAAGCTGCCTTGTCATGAAAGGACATTCTCTCAGCGGCAATTGATAGTAAAGTTGAAATAATTTTATTTTAAGCGTAAGCACTGTGGCAATTTGGAGCTTGTTGGCACCGTTCCCTCCATTGGAAGAAATCGGCACATCAGTGCAGAGCTGTTTTACTGCTGGTCATGTAAGCCAGCTTTCAGCAGGAGGTTAAGCAATTTGTTTTCATTATTTTATTGGAAGACATGTTTTTGTATTTTCATTAGTACATAAAATGGTGCTGTCTTTGGATTCACATACTACATGCAAAGCATTATAACTTCAATCATAGATGCAATATATACATAATGGTAGTAGAGGGTCTGCTTTAGTAGTTCAATGTTATGGATGTTTATCAGAGTTTTGCTATCTCCTTTAGCTTACAGAAGATCCCACCGTCTACCTCCAGAAGAGATCTCTGTCCAGCCCCATCTTACTTGTTGATGACTCCAACTGCCTTGTCGCCATAGGAACCACTCCCATCACTACATTTGCCAAGCAAGACCTGCATGAGGGTTTGCTATATCTAATGGCCTATTACTACACAATACATCTCACTTATCCGAAGTGTGTTGCAACCATCCTTTCTGTTATTCAAACAGAAATATTGAAGGACACTATCCATGACCGAGACGCCACAGCCTCATACAAAAAAGCCATGGCTGAGTGGAAAGCTTTTATTGGGGAGTAGATCTTGGTGGTAGTTAGGTTCCCAACCTGTTTCTACAATGCTCACCCGCAATGTCTGTCGAGGTTGGGAGAGAATAACATCCCAGAAAACAACTCATGTACAAAAACAAAGTTGCAATATTCAGCCCATCATTTCCTTCCAGCCCTCTTTTCCTCAAACTGCAGGTAGCTGCACCTTCAAAGTAAGTGTCACTTACCATAGCCACCTCTCTGTGGGCATTGCCCACATTCAGCCAGCAGGATGCCCACCTTTTGTTTTTAAGGTGCAACTAGCAATACAAATGTGATCATTGCACTTTACAAATGATCAGCTGAAAATTGCAACTTTGCTCTTTGTAATGTAATTAAAAAGCCAGAGTAATTTTTAGGTCTATATATTGAGTTGTGCCCATTTGCTGGGCACAACTCATGCTCACTTAGACATATACAATGTGGGTGAGCTAGGTGGTAGTTGGGCTAGTTATTGTTAACAATTGATACTGGTACCAGTATCTGTTTTTGCATTGATACTTTGGACACAAGAGACATGACTTTCTATCATTCAGTGTTTGAGAATTTTTGTTCAACAATAAGAGAAAACAGTAATATTGAAGCTCTTAAGTTATAATTCTTCATTTTTGGTTATCTAACAAAAAGTAATGTTGAGTGGTTTTCAATGTTATAATTTAAGTTTAAAATTATTGTCATGATTAATTCATACGTTTTGTAAAATGCATGCTAGGTTCTTGTTTTGAGATCTGTCAACTTGAATTCAGAAATAAACAAATGGTAAAAGAAAATTTGACAACTTGTTTTGAGTATATTTGGCTTATACCTGTGCATGGAATAAGTGTTTTTCTGCTTACTTCAGGACATTTGCCACTTTTCTAGCATCCATATATTTCTTATTTCCAGAATTCTTATTCATATTTTAAGAATTCTTATTTCACGCATTCCTATTTCAAGAATTGTTATTCTTATTTTAAGAATTCTTATTTCAAGAATTATTCTTATTTCACGCATTCTTATTTCAAGAATTATTATTCTTATTTTAAGAATTCTTAATAAGTCTAATTATCTCACTGCACTGGCAGATTATTACACTTGTTTCAAGTCTGTATAAACTCAAATCACATATTTCTTTCTTGTTATAAGATGGATGATTTTTGCAGTGTACCATTAGCAGCTAACATTTGTTCTCCAATTTTTACATAAAAATGGAATTATGGATTATAAATTAAATCATTTTTTTATACAGAGATGTTAAAAACCTATGGATTAACCGATTCAGCCGTGTTTTTTTCGCGTTTTAATGCCATTGAACACGTCTTTTGATCAGATTGACAGCTACGGTGAGACGATCTCCCGAGAAGCTCCGTAAAGGTACGTGTTGTTGTGCTTCCCCTGTCGCGAGTCCGGATCACTCAGTGATGATACTATATACCTAAATAATCTGTGGAACCTCAGCTTTAATCGGATATATTGTATGTGCAGCTACGATAAGTAATAAGGGTACTTTTATCTTGAGTTCTGTGCCAATGTCCATTAGCATTTTTCGCTAAGGGGTCATTTAGATGCTTCTTATGAGACTTGTGTTTTTGTTTTGGTAAAAATGGTTTGTATCGTCAGTTAGCTGAGATTATTTCCGTTAATCTGGTATAACACATTAATAGGTTCTTAAATATTAAGATCTCCTGAGACACCGTGTCGTGAAAAAATATATAATATATATAATGTGAACAAAATAGGTCCGAGCACTGAGCCCTGTGGCACTCCATGGCTAACTTTGGTTTGCGTGGAAGATTCATCATTGACACTTACAAATTGAGAGCGTTCAGATGGATAGGACCTAAACCAGCCTAAAGCAGTTCCCTGTATTCCAACTAAGTGCTCTAGTCTTTGCAATAGGATATCATGGTCGATAGTATCAAATGCAGCACTGAGATCGAGCAAGACAAGAATAGAGAAAAGTCCCTTGTCTGAGGCTATTAGAATGTAATTTGTGACTTTAACCAGAGCTGTCTCTGTGCTATGATGTGTTCTAAAGCCAGACTGAAAATCTTCAAATAAATCATTGTTTTTTAAGTAATCACACAGCTGTTTTGCGACCGCTTTTTCAAGAATTTGAGAGGAACGGAAGATTAGAAATAGGTCTAGAGTTGGCTAAAACCTCTGGATCGAGGTTGTGCTTTTTAAGAAGTGGTTTTATCACTGCTACTTTGAATGATTGTGGAACATAGCCTGATAATAAAGACATATTCATAATATGTAATAAAGAAGTGCTAATTAATGGAAACACTTCCTTCAACAGCTTAGTTGGAATTGGGTCTAACATGCACGTTGATGGTTTAGAAGAGAGAATCATTGAATTTAATTGTTCAAGGTTAATGGCTGAAAAGCATTCTAGTTTACTATCTAGTGTAATATTAGAACTTACGTTTCCGGGAGCTGTTGATAACACTATACTGGTCAAAGGCAAGATACAGTGCCTGGATACAGTGCTGAAAAGAAATCTTGCATTATTCTTATTCTCATCTATTAATGAAGAGTAGTAGGCTGCTCTCGCTTTACGCTGTGCTTTCTTATATTCATTGTGAGTAATATGCCAAATTAAACGAGATTCTTCAAGTTTAGTGGAACGCCATATCCTTTCAAGTTGTCTCGACTTTTGCTTTATTTCGTGGGTTTCTCCTTTTTCAAAGGAGCAACAGAGTCTAATTTTATTCACAGCGCATCTGTTGCACTATCAACAACATGATCAATTTGGGGTGGTTTACATTTTGTATACGTTTCCTCCCCTACATGCAGACATGCTATCGAGTTAAGCATTGGTGGAATCTCTTCCTTAAATTTGGCTATAGCACTAACAGATAGGTTTCTGCTGCAGGAGCTTTTGACTAATGCTTTGTAGTCTAGTAACAGTACTTCAAAAGTGACTAAGAAATGGTCGGATAAAGCAGGATTATGCGGTTCGACTAATAGTTGCTCAATTTCAATACCATAAGTCAGAACAAGGTCGAGAGTGTGATTATAGCAGTGGGTTGGTTTATTTACACTCTGACAGAAACCAACAGAATCTAATATAGAGTTAAATGCAACAGTAAGGCTATTTTTATCATCATCAACATGAATATTAAAGTCACCTACGATAATTACTTTATCTGTTTTAAGTACCAAAGTTGATAAAAACTCATTCAGAATTCTTATCAAAATTCTCTAAAGTGTGAACTGGCTTACTGGTGTCGTTTCCTGGTTGCCGCGGGGGATCTGCGAGACAGTGAGAAACAGCGAAACCCAGCCCGAGCACACACACACACACCTGCAGCCTGGCTGTGAGTCTGCGTGTGTGCTCAGAACGAGCCCTGCCGCGTCTCGCCGACTCAGGCTGAGAAATCCGGAGCTGCAGCTGAGAAAAGATTGAGTGTGTGTGAGGAATTTGGACCAATCCGAGGAGACGTTACGTCACTCTACCCAATACGTTACTGTACTTACTACACTATAAGAAGAAAACAATGGAAAAATAAAAATCTCCAACGAGTCGTTCTGGGGCAGCATAGACAGGTATTTTCTGTGTTAGAGTTGTACTCACTACAGGATGTACATTGAGGGTTTGTGACTCTGCAGACCGTTTACATCCATACAAAGCTACATAACACACAAGGGGACGGTTAATAACCGGAAAAGCATGACATGGGACCTTTAAACAAAAAAATGCTTTCAAATGTAAATGAGCCAGATTTTAGCTTTGAGCTAATTTCCATCCGTAGTCCCGTCACATACAACATTTATGAACCATATACATGGCAAAAATAAATACATGATATGCAGAAAGAGCATGAGCAACATACAAGCATTTACCACATGGCAGTACAATGTAGCAGCTACGATATATAAAGTGCAATAGAAGATAAAAGAGCTACATAGAGTGCAAGAGGAGATACCCCTGTGTTAAAGTGCATTTAGCTGTGATTTTACGTCTGTTTTTTTCTCAACCATTCTTTGAGTTGACCTTTAAAACTATTGAGTGTGGGACAACCCCGTATCTCAGTTGGGAGGCTATTCCATAATGAGCTGCTTTTAATGAAGAGTACATTTTGTTCAAAAGTGGTCCGTCTATGGTGGACTTCACAGTCTCCTCTGGTTTCCGACCTAGTGCAGCGTCCAGTGTAATTTTTGTGGATGAATTTTCATGTGAACATTTATAAAAAAAAAAGATACATTTAAAAGACTTAAAATTATCAAAACTCAAGAAATTGTGTTTTTCAAGGATGGTACAGTGGTGGTTTGAATGTGGCTTTCTGTCAAACACCTTGATAGCTCTCTTGTACAGCTGTTCTATTGGTTTCAGGTTTGTGGCACAAGCAAACGACCAGTTTGTAAAACAGTATTCAATGTGGGATAGAATCATACAGTGGAGGTATGACTTTGCAGCATTTACAGTTAAGAAGGGTCTAATTTGTTTAACCCTTTGGAGTCCTGGGCTAATTTTGCCGTTTTCGCATACTTTTGATTTGTCTTACTAAACCCCATTAAGAAATGTTTGGTATGTCAATGTTTCGTATCTTCTTTTTAAGGACAACCTCACCTATATAACCTGATAGGTATTCTTTTCATTTAGAGATATAATTGAACATTTTGGACCCAAAATCAGAAAAAAACAGATTTTGAAAATGATATTATCTTTTATATAGGTAACACAAACATGCACAACGAAACAATTTGAAAGCTGGAAATATATACATGGGATGTCACTATGATAATGTGAAAGTTTGATAGAGGTAGCATGGGATTTACACATTTTATGAACAAATAACAGGTGTTTTCTTTTCCTTATACATGTGATATTTTGGTGTTGCTTTGTTTCTTTCCGTTAACCGTCAAGTGGGAAATAAGTATTTTTTTGTGTTTCGCTTAGTATCCTAAGCAGTGGTTGCGTTAGACTTGTTCATTGTCCGTCATTTTGACGGACAGGATCGTAACATTTCCGTCATAATCCATTATTACCCGTCATTTTATTTTTCATGTTTTAATGGATGAGATGAGACATATTTATGTTTTGGTACTGAGCAGCAAATGTTCATTCATTAATTTTTTTTTAAATGATTCATACAGAACTTTTAAAGAGCCTGTGACAGCATCCCAACAACTGTTGTGCAATGAAATATTCTGCTACTAGTCATCTCGAACCGTCAGTTTAAAAAAGAAGTTGCGATACCGTTCCGATAAATATCAATAATTTCGATCATCGCGGGGAAATTCCTTCGACTCATTTTGAGGTTTTGGGGGAAGCCGGAAGTGACGTCAATGCGGGAACGCTTCACTGTGTTGTTATGCGTAGAAATGGTGAATTACTGAGTTTAGGCACGTTAATAATGTTTTAATGAAGTTGACTACAGCATATTCATACTGTGCTTTCATGTCAATTCGGCGAACATAAACATAAATGATCGTGGTCAAGATGATGATTAAATTAGGATTAAAAATCGGTAGTGAGAGCTGCTGAATTTCCTCCCGTAGGATGCGATATAAAAACAAATCGATTATTTTTGTAGTTGTAAACTCAAGTGGAAGAAACTACATTTATTAGTGCTTTCATGTCAATTCGGCGAACATATGATACATTAAATGATGGTGAGGATGACGATTAAAAATCGTTTGTTTGAGCCGGTTTGCATTCCCTGATGAGAAAACAAACCGATGCTTTTTGTAGTTGTAGTACACCAACGTGGATTAAACATGTGGTTTTTTACCACAATGTTGGGAAATTAATGGATAAAATGCATGGATTATTATTATTATTATTATTCCCACTCCGATCGGGACTCTCGGTCCACCGTTTCCCCGCAGCGAGTCTCCCCCCGTTTACAGTTTACGTGGGCTGGGTGCAGTGGCGGACTGGCCATCGGGACGAATCCCGATGGGCCGGTACCGAAGTGGGCCGGTCGGATAAGTCACTATCACATCCCCCATAGGCGGCGCGTGAGGCTCAGGTTTGGGAAGGCTTAATAACTTGTTTTACCTGACGCTGCCCGCCTCCGGCGTCTATAGAAAAGAGATCAACTCAGTGTGCGGAGTTTAAATCTCTCAAGTCATATTACAGGATAAAGGAAATACAGTTTAAACTGCCGTATGCAGAGAAGACGTCGACGTGTCGCACTTATCATTCATATTATCCCATCAATCAGATCATCGATCATATAATATCATATATTTCCTTATCTGAGTCAGCTTCTCCAGTCATATTTGGCCGTGCAACACTTACAGTGTCACATACTGTATGCAGAAGTATTATTTTAAGCAACACATTGTTGACGAAACACTCGAGTCAAATATAATTAAAGTCAGATCCACTCGTGTCTTAGACGTGAACACGACCGTATGATCGCCCATATTGACGCACCTAATTCCCAAACTTCTAACAGATACAACATAAACCGATCCTTCAGCCTCATATGAGCTCTGACACGTTCAAAATTAAACTGTGATCGCTGTCTGAGCTTGCTGCTGTGTGCGCCATCGTGCGTTTACATGCAGATGCTGGGATCCTGAACGGTGCAGCTGGAGCGCTGTGCCCGCAATGACGTCACACGTAATTTGGCGGGACTTGAAGAATCCCCGAGAAGATCCAGAAAATGGTCAACATTGAAGGGCAGATTAATGGTTATCAAAGTACAAATATCCAAAATCAGTTCAGTAACAGTTTTCAAGGGGACAATATTTACTCAAATTAATGGGTTTGGATGATGGGGGAAACTCGTGTCACAGGCTCTTTAAGGGCATGGAGAAAAAAAAAGATGAACAGAGACACCGACCGTGTGGTCACTTTTCATGTCAACAGGAACATGAATGATTTATTTTTTCCTGCACTGACAGCACAGCAGAGGGGGGCAGAGGCCGCTAAAAACACCGCGACCATTGTGCCTAAACAGGCAAATATGAACCATGCCATCGTTTTAAATGAGACAATTACAATCAAAATATGAACAAAACATTAACAAGAACAACTCAATTGACCTGCTGTAGCCTAGCCTGAACGCTGATTTCTGCATCGTCGTGCACCCTCGGACAAATCCGTTACTGATCTTAGCTTTTCTACAGATGTCGCAGAACATTTTGCCATCTTCCCTCCTCAGCCACTTAAACTCTTTCTCCCACTGAACCCAATCAACTCCTTGCCACTTGCTTGCCCCTCTGCCGCTGGCTGAACGTTGTCAGTTTTAGTCTTACTAACTTGTCCTTCATCCTCGACCGCATCAATCCCTATTTTTTCACCTCATTTATCCACACCATCACAATTACTGGGCTTATTAGAAAAGCTTCGGACGATCAGCTGCCGTGACATTTTGCGATTGCTAAAGCCGGTTAAACAACGAGGTAATCAACAAGGTCAAAAACAAGACTAGACAATAGCTACTTAATATACACACACTCGCCACCAACTGGACAGGGGTGTGAATGACTACTGTAGTCTGTAACTATTAATTAGAGTACAGTAGATCGCCCTCAGTCTACCTGGCCACTAAGGATGTAATATAATGTGGGCCGCTGGTGGACAATTTGGCGCTGTTCCGAGTTGTGTTCTAATCCGTCAAAATGACGGACTGCTTTCAGATTTTTCCGCCATTGTTAGAAAAAATCCGGTTAATGCGACCTCTGATCCTAAGATACTGTTATGTTTGGCTGTAAAAAAAAAATTATTATGAAGGGCAGACCATCCAATTGTATTTATTAGTTTTTTTTTGGAATGGGTCAGGTCACATAAGATTGTATTCTTCTCCCTGCTCCTTTTCGCTCAATGGTGTTTTGGTAGAGTCATGTTTTGTTGGCAATTATTGTACATTTGGTTTTGTGTACCATGAGCGGGACAAATTAAAAAAGAAATGAAAGTGTATCCATAGGCGTTTTTTCCTAATTTCTGTGACACAGTAGGCACAACAAACATTTAAAAGCTTAAATAATGTACACGGGATTTCATTCTGAAATGAATGAAATCTGCGCCGATCCTATATGAGTTTGTTTTAAAAACAGCCAGGATAAGGGTTAAACAATAATCTGCTTTAATAGAGAGGCGAAGTCACGCCCATCTACTTCCGGCCCATGGGACCCCGGAAGCGAAAAATAATACATTGAATTCAATGGAGAGAGAAAACGTATCTTTTGATCCCGTTTGAATTGTGCCACGAACTACACATATGATGTTTGTCAATCTTAAACAATCATTTCCATGTAAAAAAAGTCACATTTTGTCGTAAAACTGCTGAAATATAAGACTATGAAAAATACGCGACTACAAAGACTACAAATCCCAAATCCCATTCTGGGTCGCGTAAGTGATGTCATAGGCGATAATGCTCCAAGACTGGTAGCGACTCGCAATTAAAGCAAAGAAGAAGAAACTGGTTTATTCCCTCCAATAAATATAAGAGATTGCTCCAATAAATTCACTTACAAGATGCCTGTGTGCTTTGTACCAGGTTGCAATCACAAAAGAGAGCATACCACTTGCTCGTTCTATCGCTTCCCGTCTGATGAAAGGACCAGGAGTCGCTGGACCAAACATATCAGGTAATACACATGTTTTGCATGAAACATAGTCAAGTTAGCTACCTAGCTAGTAGCGAGCACGTTAGTTAGCATCACATTACTTAGCGTTGTCATTTGTATTAGCCTTAACATGAAGTAAACCAACATGTTAAACAGTAAGGGTAGTCATGATGGTAAGTATTTTGTGAAACATTTGAAGAGTAGCCTATCGCCCCCTCCACCAGGTGCTAAGGGGGCGGGAGGTAGGCTAACGCCACATTAGCATCGGCGATCTTTTCTACTTAATGCTATCTGCACAAATGGTTAACATTGAACATTAAAAGATCAGGCAGTTCAGGGAGAGTCGAAGGCAGGCAGGCAGCTTTGCATGACATTCTTCTGGACGTGTTTCATTATGATGACAGTGAGGATGAGTCAATCTGTTTGTTGGAAAGACAGTAGTTGAGTGATTACTGAGAGATAATTATTATAATATAATATAAAGTGTTGTTACTTTAAAGTGTTGTTACTGACCTTTTTCTCTTTTATTTTCTTCACGTCACCTGTAACTGCTGAGACCCTGAGGAACATGCACACTGGACTGACCTGCTCTGGCAACCTGATTTCCACTGTACGTAATAGTATTTGGTTATGGTATATTATTTATATACATCAAAGGCACAATGCACCCCCCAGAGACACACATGTATTGAGTGTGATATTTTGCATAGGTCATGTGAAATCATCTTTACACACTAGAAAACTGTAGGAGCTGCAACTTGTTTTGAAAATTGAATTTTTAATATCCGATAATAAAGTTGATCTGTTTTCTTCTTCTCTCTTCCCAGCTCCATCCATCACCGTGCTCTGTTCCTGCAGGTCCTGCTTGCTAATCAATGCTTATATGTTTTTACACAATTACAAATAAAGTCAATGTATTGTATGACATGAAGTTGTGCTTCATTCTGAGTCAATCATAAAATCATTCTGCCTTCAACTGCAAAATGACTGTGGACTGCACCGACATCCATGTAGCTCCCCCCAGTAAGATGAACCAAGCAAAGAGGGTCACCATCATGCCCAAGGACATCCAGCTGAGAGAGGGCTTAGACTGACCTGATACCAGCACACCCAAACACAACGGCTCTTTTAAGAGCCACCTACAGTTTCAAAGAGTTGCAATCCTACGCTATTATAATGATTAAACTGGTTCATGCATCACTTAGTTTACTGAACCGTGATGAATGAAAGAAATTAGTGAGGTAGTGGTTTACTGAAGTTACAAAGACATTAATATATGAGTAACAGGTCAGTGTAAACACACGCTTCTGTCAATTATGGATCATTCAAACTATTTATATAAAAATATGTAATAAAGTTCTAAAACAAGTATTCGGTATATTCCTTGATAGCTTTTGGAGAAGGTTGTTTTTAAGTTTACTAAAATCTATCGTTTCAACTGTTTCACTTTATAAAAAGGGAACAGGTGAGTAGAGCATCATTGAGTTTCTTATTCTGTCAGTAAATTATCCAAATGAATGTTTTTCATTATTTTAGTCAACCCTAAACAAATTGATTGTACCTTTTAATAATGACCTTACATGGTCGGCAAAGTTAAATTAACTTCAGAAAATCAAATCTGTTCTGAGAAAAAACTAATAAATGTTTAAAGATAGGAACTTGCCATCCCACTGAAAAACAGTCCGTAGAGATTTAAAGGCGTAGTTGTAGTTCAGTCCAACGTTTCATTTGGATTCATTTCTCCAACAGGCAACTATTTTCATAAAGAATATATATATTTTTCAAAGTCAACTTTATTGTCAATCTTACTCAGTTTGTGTTTATAGACAGAGAGATCAAAAAGACGTTTAAATAAAATTATACAATTTACAGATATGTATACAAATATATATATCTTATATACACCATCATGTATAATGATGGTGTATGATGTAGAAGGAAGTGTGGTAGATGACAGGTAAATATAGAGTTACATACAGATCCATGTTACACCAAAAGATGGAATAACTAAGAAGCACGCAGTATAATAATAATTACATGCAACAATTAAATAACTGCTCAGCATCTCCACCACAACCTGCTGTGTCCTGTTTTCCTCCCCTCGGCATCACACCCCATCACACATAGGAAACACAGCGCAGAGTCCGAGGGTGTTAAGAGTATGTTTATTTAAATGTCCTCCTCTCTACTGGCCAACACAGGGAGCATATGCTGGAGGAGGAGATTTCCATGCCATGCAGGGTCTTTGGGGATGGGGATGATGATCGCCTCCTTCGTGGTCCACACAACAAAGTAGCAGAGACTCCGGTCTGTGATGTGCAGCTGCCCTTGGACCTGGTGCCAGTATGGGTGATTCTCCTTGAGAATATAAGACCCACCCTCCTCACGGAGACAGAAGGATGGTAACTGGACTGCCTCCACGATGGTCATGTTCCTCTGGCTGTGTGGACACTTCACCTCCAGCAGGGCAGATGGCTGCACAAGTCCATCGGGTGATGCTCCCAAAACACAGACTCACTCACAAAGAGACCAGTTTCGAACACTGTCACTTGATAGGCCTGCACAAAGGCCTTCACCCCTTCGGCCTCGTTTACAACCCCCCAGTTGACAGTTAGCGATGTCTCTGGCCAGTGGGTTGTATGTCTCCTCTCGCTGTTGGTAAAGTTGAGACACCGGCTGGACTACTTTGGAAGTGCCAGGCTTCCTCCACTAGCACTCAACATCTGTGGAGCTGATCTGCCACTTGGCAAATATTGCCAATGCTGCAGCGTGGCTGCATTTGTACATCCCCCGTGCACAATCACAGACAGCGCTCTGCATCGCGCCATCCTCTCCCATGCAGATCTGTAAAAATAAAGTAAGTACCATTTATTAGCATGCTATAATAGATTGAATGAGCAATAATACAAGGATGGTCCGCATCTGGGGGGGGGGGGAGGGTTTATTTTTCCATAGTTTTGTCCTCTTGTCTGATTGTTGTATTAGTTGTGATTGTACATTGTATTTTTCTAAATGTGTATACATTTTTGAAAAACATTTGATCAACAATAAAAAAGGATTTGGTCAGGATCTAGACTCGGTGTGTAGTTTATTAATGAATCAATGCTCTCTACATTAGGAACACATACCAGTGCACCAGAGGGAGTCACACACAGCTGTGCCGAGATAACCAAAATCCTTGAATCTACACACAGCAAATAAACTCAAATGACACAACGAGATGTAAAAGGAGATCACACAGACAGTATAGTCGATATAAAACTGGCCGCTTCAATCTGAAGAGCAACTAAAACAAGACACGGGAGTGTACCTTGTTCTTGTGAACACTAATGTTATCCACAGCATCCACAGAGACCACAAAGTTCTTAAGGAGAAAACTAGTTACTAAAACAAAACACGTTAGTGTACCTTGTTAGCTAATGTTAGCTAGCTGACATTAACGTTACACATTGCACTCATATTACTCACCGAAACCTTGTAAAGCCGGTCCCGCTGCTCTTACAGAACCGACGAACTCCCCTTTCGTGTATATACAGCTCTCAACATGCCCAGACTTGGAGTGATGTTCACCTCGTTTTATACTTTTCGCCTCATTCTGAAAGAAACAGGTGAAATTTGCTAACGTGACGGCCGTCTTTGTGATGGTGACGCGTATTGTGCGAGACCAGAGACCTGTAGTTCACTGAGCGGTTTCACACAAACAAATGTGTAACTTCACAGTTTTACGACACATTTTTATTTTTTTGACTTTCAAAATGTTCTTTTAAATTGACAAACATCATATGTGTCATTCGTGGCACAATTCAGACGGGATCAAAAGATAACCTTTCTCTCTCCATTGACTTCAATGTATATTTTCCCGCTTCCGGGGTCCCATGGAGGCTCTCGGAAGGGGAGGGACTTCGCCTCTCTATGGTAAACACAACACAATACACCATACAGAGCACTCTGCAACAGTACTCCGGGCTCAATTCCTACCACCGGGTGATATACGTACCACGACAGCCAGTCAGGAAGAGAGCACAGCGCATAAGAATGTTACAGTATTTATACACATAAGCGGGGAGGAGTTTTGGCCAGTTTGCCTAGGCAATGAGTCAGCAGTTTGTTGATTCCATCTCCTTACTGTGTGTGTGTGTGTGTGTGCGCGCGCGCGTGTGTGTGTGTACCCTTAGCAGTCCCACAGTCATGCTTTGGAGTCATATAATTTCACAGACAGAGGACTCTTTAACAGAACGCACACACATTTCTCTCATTAATTTAAGCTTCCAGATTATACAGAAAACTCTTACAGACAATCTACTAAGTTCTGCCCTTGAAAGCCCAAAATGGCTCTCTGAAACGCTTATCAATGGGTAATTATTTTACTTAAAGCAGAGATCACAGATTGTCCTGTATCCTTACCTACTCACAAAATAGCCAAAAAACCACCTCCTGATTATTAACAAGTCAAGTGGAATAAAAGACCATTTGCGCTAAATGTACGTCTACTAAAAATGGGACATTATTATAAGAACATCAATATAAAAAACCTCTCTATATTTAAGAGGAAAAATTGACTTGTCCATCCAAGTTTTAATACACATATATTAGATGACATTAAAAATGAATATACCAGAAATACGCTGTATTAAACTTTCTGCCATAACACTTTATTTCAATTCTTCAATTCCCCCTTTTTATCTCTTTCTCCAGAGATAAACTTACACAAGGCATTTTTAAACATACCCACTGTCATTCTTTACAACTGTGTCCGTCCCCAAAACATTGTATAAATCCATTCGAAGCTGGGATTTAGAGTACTTGAAACCTTCGAACAGAACACAACTGTCCATGGTAGTGAAGGAACCATCAGAGGTGGAACCTGAGTGCAAGAAAGCAGTCTCCTTGTGTGGTGAATCATCAGCCCCCCCCACCCCCCTCAGAAGAATACGCCAACAAGGGCAGCTGATAGGGAGGGGGAGATGCGGCTTTCCCTTCACTGGTGGAACTGATCAGAGAGAAGTAGACTCCTCTGCTGCCTCGACAAGTCCCCCAGTCCACTGACAGCCGCTTCCGAGTAGTCTGCTGTAGGCATGTCTTCAGGATCCTGCTCCTCCAGTCCACTGATGGCTGCTTCCGAGTCGACCTCCTCTGCGAGGGCCACGTCCGTTCTGATGTCGTCCCCGGTCCTAGCAGGTGGTTTCCCCGCCGCACACTGGCTCCCGTGGTACGAGCTGTCCCCCTTTCCTCCTATGCGGATGGCATGAGAGATCCGCTGGGTCACTCGGTCGGGGCCGGAGAGCCTGGGGTTGAGCCACTTTGTCCTGATGACCTTCAGCCTGAGGAACTCCGCTGTGTCAGCCTCCTGGGTCCCCCTTTGGCGCCAGCAACCTGTGTGGAGAAATCTGATACAAATTAATAAATTTAGAAGAAATGTATATCCCCATAATGACCTAAACAATAAAGTCTATGGCTTTTACTTCTTTACCAGGCTAGTTACATGATGTTGTCTAAATTAAATTCCGTCTCATTACATTACTATGTTTTAGCTTTAACTGTAATATGTTCTTTGTACATTTCAAACCTCAGTTACTTTAATACCTGTTTAAACATTACTCACAGGTCAACTTCTTTAGTATTCCATTCTGGAATTACATCTCTCACAGTAGCCCCTTGGTCACTGATTCTGCATCTATGTTACCTGTTATAACTCAATCAATATTAGAAACATGTCATCATTTTGAGAAAAAGGCCTTCAAAGTTTCCTCTTCTCTGGAATCCATCGATCTGATTGATTATTAGCGGAGAAAATGATCAAAATACTACGGAGGGAAGATATTTTCATTTGGATTACTGGTCTGGGGGAAGCTTGCGAGTGTGTGTGTGTGTGTGCGTGTGTGTATACGTGTTTGTGTAATTGTGCGTTTGTGTGTATTGTGTTTGTGTCCCGGGGAAAACACTCACGAGAAACACCGGCTGTTGTTATGCCTGCTGTGACGTCAAGTTACTCCGTTCTCCGCTTGTAATTATGCCATTTGTAAGAAATAAAAAATCAATGTTTAATGATGTAATATAGTTAAACATACAGTAATTTTACAACTGTTTTATTGTGAAAATATTTCCGGTTAGCTTTCGCCTGTGGTTAAAGTTTATTTTGAAAAGCTATTCCGGAAGAGATACCCAAAGTACCACCAGTACGCTTGACTTCTTGTTTTCTGTTAAACAAACGATTACAGCCGTTAAAATTCTTTAAATAAAAAGTCATGAAAGAGAGTATGAGGAGAAAAGGCGTGTGGAGTTATACAATGAAGAACACAACATCTAAATTCTCTGTTATGCGCGTTATCGGACACAGAAGACCGAGGAGGCAGGTCCCCCTACGTCACCATTGAAGACGAGGAGCCAAATTATGAGATATATAGTTAGGTGACGGAGCTTTGTTCGCTCTCTTTTCCACAGCCCGGACTGCGAGAGGAAGCTGCAGCTTTTCTCTCCTCACTCCTCCTGTTTGTTACATTACCGCGCCATTTAATTAAAGTACCCATTTGAACTTATGCCAGAGACTCCATTGGTCTCTTTATTCTAAGCTTCTCTCCTGGGACGCGAGAACAACGAAAAAAGCTAATACATTACAAGCTTCAAAGTTGTATTTATCATCTGAATTTGCCGAAAAAGTTTAATATTCTGAAAGCCAAGACGTTGTTTATTTGAAATCAGATGAAAACAAGCTGTAACGGACCCTGCCCCCCCCCCCCCCATGACTACGCCTCGAAATCCGATCCATGTATATTACAAACAGGATTGGTGACAAAGCGCAGCCCTGGCGGAGGCCAACCCTCACCGGAAATGGGTCCGACTTACTGCCGAGGACCCGGACACAGCTCTCGCTTTGGGAGTACAGAGATTGGATGGCCCTGAGTAGAGACCCCCTCACCCCATACTCCCGCAGCACCTCCCACAGTAACTCCCTGGGAACCCGGTCATACGCCTTCTCCAAGTCCACAAAACACATGTAGACCGGATAAGCGTACTCCCAGGCCCCCTCCAGGATCCTTGCGAGAGTAAAAAGCTGATCCGTCGTTCCACGACCAGGACGGAATCCGCATTGTTCCTCCTCAATCTGAGGTTCGGGCACCTAGTAAGGATGCTACCTGGGCCCCTCCCTAGGGAGGTGTTCCAGGCACGTTCAGCTGGGAAGAGACCAAGGGGTAGACCTAGGACCAGGTGGAGGGATTATATCTCTTCGCTGGCCTGGGAGCGCCTTGGGATCCCCCAGTCAGAGCTGGTTGATGTGGCCAGGGAAAAGAAAGTTTGGGGCTCTCTGCTGGAACTGCTACCTCCGCGACCCGACCACGGATAAGTGGGAGAAGATGGATGGATGGATGGTATAATATGTGGTAAACTGAAGAGCCGGCTCTTCTTGGTGAGCCGAGCCAAATGATCCGGCTCACCAAGAAGAGAGACTTAAAATAAGAAGCAGCATTTTACGGCGGGCTATGCATGGGTCCGCCTTGAGGAGGTTTCCTGACATGTCGTTGCAGTAAATTAAAGGGTGTTTCATGTTGTCGTTGCTGTGGACCTTCTTAAATCTACCTTCTTTGGGGGCTCCCTTCTGCTCCGGGGCCCCAAGCAGTTCCCTGCCTTGCCTGTCCGCAAGCGGCGGCCCTGCCTGCAAAAACAGGGCTGGAAAGAGCAAATAGAGCGAAATGAGGCAAGGCTAAAATGCAGGATCTGTTTGGTATTTTGAAAAAAAAACTATATTTATAAACTTTATATAGGTATGGCCCTACAATATATTGTTCAAATATAGCATGATATGTCCCCTTTAAGGTGATCAACACATGCAGGGCAGCATTGTCGGTCTGAAAGGGTCCCTGGAAATATCAAACATTTAATTACAGTTTTAAAAACAGCGACAGGGTCCAAACTCAGAGGTGGAAGAAGTATTCCGATTATTTACCTAGGTAAAAATAGGTGTTAGAAGTAAATGTCCTGCATTCAAAATTGTCAATTGCCCAATTGAAAAGTATTATAGAATTTCCCCACAGGGATTAATAAAGTTCCATCTTATCTTATCTTAATGTATAAGTTGATTTACTTTGATCTACTGTACTGTGTAAAAACACCACAGCAATATTACAAAAAATATACTGCATATTAAAGCAAACTATTGTAAAGGTAAAAGTATGAGCATTCAAAATAAAGAAGTGTAAACATTTACATTATTATTATGATTATTTAATATATAAAGACTATACATTATTGAATTACAATTAAGATAATAAGATTAGATATACTTTATTTGATCTAAAATATTGATGTTTTTTTCGTTATAGTAGCCTGTGAAAACCATAACAAATAAGTGATTAAATGCTCTTCAGCAAACACAACTGCAGAGTTCCACTCTTCGTTTTCCGAGGCTAGGAAGTATTATTGCCTCGCTTCTGAAGCAAGACGCTCAGACGACATGTGCTACCAAGCAAGCGTACTCGACATTGAGAAACACCCCGAGTTGTCTTTGTGTATTTGTGAATGAAGCGCCATCTCATGGTTAAATCACGGTAAAATGTTCATTTTGTTGTAGTTGGGATCTACCATAGTATTTAGATGGATATAAGCCTCGCCCCCTCTTCAGCGCATCTTGTTTGAATGATGCGAGTAAACACAGCTGACAGCTGCAGTGAAACTCGAGCGATTAGAGCGATGCAAATATTATATAATAATATAACTACTTCACATTGTGTTGTTCTCAACTGCCATTGCCATGATATGTTAGCTAAGCTAAACTGGCTATAAATAGACCTACAAGAATACAAGTTCTGACTTCCCATTCAAATGGAATGCACCATTCACATGCTACCATTCGCAGGCAACCATAAGCTAATAAGCTAACGCCAAACAAAAGTACAGAGATTGAAAGATAAACCCCATGGAAATAAATTATTGACCTATTCCTTCTAGCAGTATGAGATATTTAACTCTAAAAGCAGAATACAATTGGGTATTACTAACGTCCTTATTCACCCCCTGGGGACCTTTGATGTCCGTGCAAAATATTCATACCATCCATCTAAAAGTTGTCAACTGATATTCTCTTTCTCTAGAGAGACACCATTGGTCACTTGTAAGCAAACACCTTATTTCAGGCTTCTAACCACAAACACGTTCCACAAACAGTTGACCTCAGCACGAGGGAACCGGTAGTTGTAAAGTCATTTCCAGGTTTTAGAACTTCTAATACCTTCCTGCATCACTGTTCTATAATCCTGAAAAAGCCCTATTAGGTGGTGCAAAGATGTGTGTGTCAGTACTCATTTGCTGTCAGAAAGACCAGACTGTCTCAGTGTTAATTTCGTCAACGAAAACTATGACAAAAAATGTTCGTCAACGACCTTTTTTACATGACTGAAACGATGAGGAGCTAAAAAATGATTATTGATTACGAAAATGTTGACGAATTGTATTTTTAGTTTTCGTTGACGAGACGGGACTAAGGTGTTAATGGTGGACTATCGGACATTCAAAATGCAGGGTATGTCCCCCCAACTGTCTGTCAAAATGAATCTTACGTTTCTAACTTGCAATATCATTATTTACGTTCTCTCACTCCAGAAGAGCGATCTCCCTGTGTGTGCGGGAGGTGGGGGCCTAACAGAGATCTGCCGGGGACGGAGCGTTCAAAAGGGACACATGCTGGAGTCCTTCAAGTTTGAAGGACTTTGGCTGCATCTCAGGTCGGTTAAATGGAATCCTTGCGTCCCTCACTTGCGTCGTTTCCCTGCGTTTAGTCCCTCCCACCAGGGAAGCATGGAGAGACGCAAGGAAACCACGAGAAGCAGGGACATTTTTTAAGAGCAATGGGACGTCCTTTCCTCCGGAGCGTCATGTGAAGCGACGTCTGTTTGTGATGATATCTTACAGCAGCTCTGTCCCCGTTGTTTTCACACACACCCCCGCCTCTGTTAGTACACATTTACTGACATATACATTTGTTTCATCTGTTGTAGACCCAAATAAATACAATAAAATAAGAACTCATTCTCAAAAAGGATAAACGCCATTCTTAAAATGTATAAACGAAAAAAGCGATCATGAAAATGTTTCCAATAAATGAATACAATTATTTTTGACCACTTTGTTGTTCAGATATCACATATTTGTAACTAAATGATACATGAATTGCAACAAAACACAGTATAAACTGAGGAGTGACTCTCGTGAGTTTCATGTATTTTCTTCACTCCGCTGGGAAACTGCTCTCATGTCAAGAAGCATCAGATCAGTGCATACGCATCATCGTCCAATCAGTGAGCGATACACAGTAAGGGCGCGGAGCGAGTATCTGTGGATTTCATCGGAGGATGGTCTGGTGGTTCCTCCATTATCGCTCCTCCATTATCGCTCCTCGGTCCTCCGGCAGAAATAAGAGCCATGGGACGCTACTCAAGATGGCGCAGACAAATCAACTTCCGGTGATACAGAGGACCGACGACCGAGGAAATTAAAATAGTCGACCTGAGACGCAGAATTTGTATACTGCAGTGTAGCTTGTGAATTTACTCCAGGTGGAACTAAAGTCTGATTTAACACTTGATTAGATTTCCCATTGTTCATCCACATCTGTAAAGTAACTAAAGCTATTAAATACATGTTGTGGAGTAGAAGTACACAGTAGCAAAACATTTAAATACTCCAGTAAAGTACAAGTACCTCAACATTTTAACATAATTATATATATTTAATTTATTTCACATTTAAATAAAGCAATTAATTCGGTTAACAATTTGTTAGCTAAGGCAAGTTTATTTATATCGCACCTTTCAACACAAGGCAATTCAAGGGGCTTTACAAAAATGAAAGACATTCAGAGAAAGGCATTTAAAAACATTAAAAGAAAAAATACATGAATAAAAAGTTACAGTGCAGTTTAAGATATGAATAGTTCACACAGAAGTTCCACTTTACTGATGAACACAACATTCATGTTAGTTTTTCCCTTTAAAAAATAACAAAAAGTAAATACAAGAATACCGTTAAAGTACGGGATCGATAAGCAGTATCGATAAGACTAGTAGTACCGTAGAAAACCTTAACGATACCCGTCCCTAGATATTACACAAGTAAAGTGTTAAGAGAGTGAAATGTTGCTTTACGAATTTACGAACACCTGATGCTGTCACCTTGATTCAGATTTCAGATACCTGTATTTGCCTAACTGAATTGGTTTAAAGAGAGAAAACATTTTGACTAAAAGTAGACAAAAACGTTTTTTGTTTTCATCGACTAAAACTAGACTAAAACTATGAAGGATAGAAATGACTAAAATGTGACTAAAACTAATAACCATTTTCGTCTTAAGACTAAATCAAAAACATCTGCCAAAATTAACAGTGGACTGTCTTTAAATATTGCGAAACATCTGTGTTACATATATATAAAAAGAATTATAGCAACAGACACATTAAAATTATGATTTCTATTGAGAGAGCATGTCAAAAATGGATTGAAAGGAATTGCATGTCTCATTGGAACGCACACATCAGCATTTTTCTCAATCTCGCTTTCCATCTGTCCTTGTCCTTTCCCTCTCCTCCTCCTCCCCCTTAACTCAGCTACCTTTTTTCCTTCCTTTTTCCCTGTCAACCCTCCCCTGCTGTTCCTCTTTCATTTCTTATTTCCTTCTTTTGCTGGCTTTCCTGTTGATTTATGACTGGTAGCCATGCTCATATGCTCATGTTGTCTTGAGGCAGAAAGAAAGGATAGTATTTCATCTGAGGGCTTGGAGGTTATTCACACACGCACACACAGAGATCCTGCCCCAGGTTACCAAAGTTTTAGAGACCGACTGTAAATATACAGCAAAAACACATAAAAGTAACGGAAGTAATACATGGATACATTTACCAACCCCCACAAACATCTTCACATATTTACAAGTACATGCACTTCAAGCCTACCCACTATACACAATGTATTATCCATGCAGAGCCTTTTTTTAACAAACACTTCCCTACTAATGTATTCAAAACCCCTTTATTGTTTTTATTTTATCCTCTGTTTCATATTCCACCTCATATACCTCCACCTCTATGAATGAAATAGCAGACAGCTCATACTGATATTGCATGCATGAACTGCTGTGGTGCCTTGCATTGCTGAGGTATAACCAATAATTCCGCCTGTTTCTCCCGCCTCCACTTATTTCCTATTTTCTTTGAGCATTGCTGTATTCCCCTTCCACAGGAATGAATGGTTCATTATTATGCATGTGTGTGTGCACACACTGCAGGTGTGCTGCTCGCCTGAGAGAACAGTTTGACTGATTTGACACGAGAATGGCAGATAAAAAAACGGTTTAAAGAGCCTGTGACAGCATCCCAACAACTGTTGTGCAATGAAATATTGGGCTACTAGTCATCTCGAACCATCAGTTTAAAAAAGAAGGTGCGATACCGTTCCGATAAATATCAATAATTTCGATCATCGCGGGAAAATTCCTTCGACTCATTTTGAAGTTTTGGGGGAAGCCGGAAGAGACGTCAATGCGGGAACGCTTCACTGTGCGGCGAGAGAACCAAACACGGACAAAGTGTGTTGTCATGCGTAGAAATTGTGAATTACTGAGTTTAGGCACGTTAATAACGTTTTAATGAAGTTGACTACAGTATATTCATATTTGTCAGTGCTTTCATGTCAATTTGGCGAACATAAACATAAATGATTGTGGTGAAGATGATGATTAAATTAGGATTACAAACCAGTAGTGAGAGCTGCTGAATTTCCACCCGTAGGATGTGATATAAAAACAAATCGATTATTTTTGTAGTTGTAAACTCAAGTGGAAGAAACTACATTTATTAGTGCTTTCATGTCAATTCGACGAACATATGATACATTAAATGATCGTGAGGATGATGGTTACTGTTGCGACCTGGCTCAAAAGGCCACAACAAAACGGAGACACAACATGTCAACGGGTAGGTAAAGGTGTTTATTTAGGACAAACAAATCAAATCCAGTAAAGTATGAGGTGTGGATGTCAGTGGTATCAGTAATGTAAATGCAGTGTACGGATTGTGTGAACATGTATGTGTGTGAGAGTGTTGAATTGCACAAAGTAAAGCAACTGACGAAACTCCTATTATACTTAACCAAACCGGTGTGCCTGCAGGGAGAAGCAGAGAGAGACAGAGAGCGAGCACAGAGAGGAGCTAAATAGCACCAGACCCAGGTGCCCAATCAAATGCACACAGCAAACACCAATCACCCATCACCCATCACCCATCACCAATCACCAATCACCAACCACCACCTCCTCTCTACTGATGCACCCACAGGGGCATCACAGCCCCCCCCTTAAGACGGGGCCCCAAAGGGATCCACGACACCCCAATATCCTCCTTCTTAACTCCAGTTTTTTTTTATTTCCCTTCTTAGGACTGGAGGACGCTCCTCCTCCGCTGTCTCCGAACTCCTGACCCGCGACCCCCGCACCGCTTCCTCGCTTCCACTGCCTTTAGGTCCCACTCCTCCTTGGGTTGGCTGGCGTTGAGCCACAGCATGTAGGCGCTCATCGGTCTCTTGGGCGCGCCGACCTCCTTCGGCCTCCTCTTCTTCCGCCTCCTCTTGTTCGGCCTCCTCTTGTTCTTCACCTCTTTGACTGTCCTCTCCTTCTTCTTTGTCCCGATCTCAAAGTACCGGGCTGGACCACATTCTCCAGACTCTGAAACAGGTAGGTCAGCAGACATCCTATGGCTCTGCAAACGCGTAACAGTATGAATTGGCGACACACTTGGAACTTGCAAACCGCTCTCATCTGGCCCCACAGATGCCAACGGCCTGGAAACCACCACAGGCGGTGGCACACCAGCCCACACAGCACTACCAGCGAGATCGTTGCCTAAAATCATCTGTATCCCATCAAGTGGCAACGCGGGACGCACGCCAATAGACACAACTCCCCGCACCAGCTCGCAATCCAGCACTATTGCATGCCGTGGCACAGGGATCAAGCCCATCTCCATGCCCCTCATCAGCACAACATCCCCAGTCTCTGTCTCTGATGAAAAAGGCAATACTGACTCAGCAATAAATGAGTATCTAGCTGCTGTGTCACGCAACACCTTAATCGGAACATACTTGTCACTACCAACTACTGACACAACGGCTTCCGTTATGAACGGCTCAAAAACAGAACCCACATCCAAGTCGGCACAAACCAGCTTCTTATCAGGCACCATGCCCGATCCTACACCCTGCGGCTTTTTAACCAAAACGGCAGAACAACACATGGCTGGAGCATGTGGTGAAGAACGAGGCTTCCCCTCAGGTTCCAGCAACGGACACTGCCCCTTCCAATGACCCTCTTCTCGACAATAATGACATAGGTCCACTTTGGCCCCCTCGGGTCGCCCTGTACCTACAAGTCTACGGGAGGAGCCTGGTGAAAACTTTGCACCACCGCGGGCATAGCCATTGTCTTCTCCCCGTTTCCAATCACCCCTAGAATACTTCTCAGTAAAACTGCCCTTATGTGTCAACACAAAATCGTCCGCTAATTCAGCAGCTCTAAACGCGGTGGAAGGTTTCTGTTCATTCACATAAGTGGCCACACGCTGAGGGAGACTGTTTTTAAATTGTTCCAAGACAATGAGCTCACAAAGGCCGTCAAAACTTGCAACCTTTGCTGCCGCGCACCACCGCTGAAAATGAGAAGTTAAATCACGGATAAACTCCACATGTGTCTGCTTATCTCCCTTGACCCAACTTCTGAACCTTTGACGATACGCTTCCGGAACCAGTTCGTAAGATTTCAACACCGCTGATTTTACTCTATCATAGTCCAAAGCATTTTCGCCACAAACCGCTGAATAGGCTTCCTGTGCTCGCCCAGTGAGTACACACTGAAGTAACAGCACTCTGTCCGAATCTGACCAGTTTCTTGCCTCTGCTATGCGTTCAAATAGAGTGAAAAAAATGTCCGGGTCACGCTCATTGAACTTTGGCACTAATCGCAAGTAAGAAATTATATCGCCACTGCCTGATGCCGACCTATCACCACCATCCTCCCTTGGAGACAACTTGCCCTCTCCCATCAGTCGTAATCTAGCATGTTCCACCTCACATTTCATCCTTTCCACCTCCAGCACCTTCTCCACCTCTAAACGCTTCTCTACCTCCTGCTGCTGACCCCTCAACCTCTCCTGCTCCAACCTCAACTCCAACTGCAATCTCTCCTGATCCAACCTCAACTTCTCCTGATCAAACTGCATGGCCAAAAGCTCCTTTTGCTGCTCGAACGTCAAACCAGCTGTCTGAACCACTACCGGCACGAACCCTGCCGCACCAGACTCGCTCTTCTGCAACACCCCCTGCTCAAACAAAGATGACACAATGACAGTTTTAATGTCATGTTTCCGCTTGCTCCCCACAACAGCAATGTCATAGTGCTCTGCTATTTCGACTAACTGTGCCTTCTGGCAATTATCTAAGAACGATACTGAGGGCGCATCCACAAACGCTGACAAAGAAGTCATACTAGCCAATCAGAAAGCAAAGTACCAACCTGCCAACACGCATGGGCATAAGATTAACCCAACAGAGAATTTCCCCCTAACTGCCTAAACAAAATCTTCCTAATCTCACCTAGTCTTCATGTGGCTTGCGGTGGGTAATTACGCACTGGAACCCGGCGGAGTTATGGAGCGACCTGCACGCAGGTAACACCAAGAAATCACGCGGATGTGCCCCCGAGACAGCTGTCCGAAAACAGCTGACACTAACCACGTTGCCACAACACTATGAAAAAAACAAACAGACGCAACCCAAAGGGAAACGCCACTTAAGCCTAGCGGGGAAAACTCTTTACAAAAGCGTAACAAGCAGCAACATCTTACCTTCTGATTGGCACACCAAACCTGTCGCCATGTCAAACACTAAAGCTTCCTCAAACCCAAAAAACATGATGTGTCCCCAAAATAGCAGTACAGAGCCAGCACACAGCTGGACCATATCCACTAATTAGCTGCTCAAATGACACCATGTGCTCTGAGCACTACACAAACTTTTAACCAACTAACCCGTAGGACGAGCCCCCATTTGTTGCGACCTGGCTCAAAAGGCCACAACAAAACGGAGACACAACATGTCAACGGGTAGGTAAAGGTGTTTATTTAGGACAAACAAATCAAATCCAGTAAAGTATGAGGTGTGGATGTCAGTGGTATCAGTAATGTAAATGCAGTGTACGGATTGTGTGAACATGTATGTGTGTGAGAGTGTTGAATTGCACAAAGTAAAGCAACTGACGAAACTCCTATTATACTTAACCAAACCGGTGTGCCTGCAGGGAGAAGCAGAGAGAGACAGAGAGCGAGCACAGAGAGGAGCTAAATAGCACCAGACCCAGGTGCCCAATCAAATGCACACAGCAAACACCCATCACCCATCACCCATCACCAATCACCAATCACCAACCACCACCTCCTCTCTACTGATGCACCCACAGGGGCATCACAGTTACAAATCGTTTGTTTGAGCCGGTCTGCATTTTCTGATGAGAAAACAAACCGATGCTTTTTGTAGTTGTAGTACACCAACGTGGATTAAACATGTGGTTTTTTTACCACAATGTTGGGGAAAATAATGGATAAAATGCACAGATTATTATTATTATTATTATTCCCACTCCGATCGGGACACTAGGTCCACCGTTTCCCTGCAGCGAGGCTCCCCCCGTTGACAGTGTACGTCGGCTGGGTGCAGTGGCGGACTGGCCATCGGGACGAATCCCGATGGGCCGGTACCGAAGTGGGCCGGTCGGATAAGTCACTAGCACATCCCCCATAGGCGGCGCGTGAGGCTCAGGTTTGGGAAGGCTTAATAACTTTTTTTACCTAACGCTGCCACGCTTCCATGCTGTTTTTGAAACAGCATGGAAGCATTCCAGAACATAGCAACATCCTAGCCATAACCCTAACCCTTTAGGGATTATCCGGAAGTATCTGGCAGGCCTGCTACATGCTGGTGGAATCATTTAAATGCCAAGGAAAGGTGCTTCCATGCTTCCTTCCTTATATCCTTAATCATAGGGTACACTGTACTGTCCAAGGCAAAAGGAGATACTGACGTCCCACAAGTCAAAAGTGTAATAAATGAATCAGTCAGAATCAAAGTACCATATTAATCCCATATAAAAATTAGGTTTTGTAACTAAATATATAAACAAATTTAACTAAAACCTTCACTGCAAAAATGATCTTGTTTCATGTTTTACTTTGATTTACTTTTTATTTAAGAACCTTGGACACAACCAAAGTCTAGACTATATTTATTACATGTATGTGTTTTAAAAGGTTTTGTACAACTCATTAACAATGAGTATAATAAGTCCAATTAGGGAATGATGCAATGTATCGAATGGTCATGTCCCATACCACAAACACGTTACGATACGAAACATACGATATGTCAGATATACTGTATACTGCAAGTGTTTATATGAATGAAGAGACCACAGATGGGATATTTTTTTCAGAGCAGTTCAGCAGCAGGTTGCAGCGCCACGAGACCCTTGCTGGATCGCTTGTAAGACTTAATTGATTCCTTAACAAGGTGGTGTCAATTGTGTTGTTGGCAGGCAGCTTGTTAAACACGGGGCACAGCTGACAGCTTTCTGAGGGGGGAATCATGTCGCATGGAAGCAACTGTCAGAACGACTTGACAGCTCAAAGCAACAAAGTCAGAGTGTTCAATATGGAGCTGTCATGTTGCCTTTTGGTGGTAATTTGAGCTCGTTCCCGCACATGCATTGTGGTGAAGTAGTGGAATAGCCTACAAAAGAATATCAGGTGTTTTCCTGACAAGTCCTGATGATCTCGCCAAAAACGAAAAATCCACAACAGCAAAAATCTGCGAGTTTTGTTCGGCATGTACACAACAACGAGAAGGGCTACCTCCTCTGAATTTGATCTTTGGAAGAGGTACAGAGGAAGATGGAAGGGAGCACCCGATCCAACTCTATTTTTCAACAATTGCAGAGTGAGATGGCCAAAGCTTGATACGACCCTACCATGGAGCAAATAAAACAAGTTGAAAAAAGTCAAGAAAGATTATCGGGACCAAAAGATCTCCAACCCAGATCTCGATTGGAGTAGCAGCGGTGGTCTGAAACCAGAACTGCATTTTGCCGTGTGGCTGTATGAAGCAAATATCGGCCGGATAATTCGCAAGACATGTCACGGGCCACAGTTTGACCACACGGTTGAGATGCCACAATCAATTCTGCGCCTCTCTCCTGCTTGACCTTTTAAATGGTTTACAGAGAGTATTCAACATATTGGAGAAAACGTAAACATCTGGAAACACTGGAGATAGCCTCAACATATGGAGACACTGATTCACTTGTCCGTGGTGGTTAGGCGAGAAAACCAACGTTCTCAGTCATAAACCATCTTGCGACCGAGAGTTGACCGGTCATGAACTGAGAATATCATCATATAGCTCAGCAGGACATTCCTTAAGAGCGATAACAGAGTCAGGGTTGGTTATAAACGTCAACAGGGCTCTCCCTTGAAAAATAGATCAATGATCTCCATGGGATACACCTGGGTAAATAAAGGACGAAAAAAAAAAGGTTAAATATCTTAGGAGTAAGGAAGAATTATTCTCTAACACTTTAGTTTTGCTTCAGTCCAGCCCATTACCACAAATGTTTCCCTTTGTTTTGGAATTTAAGACCAAAAGACCTTATTTATATGAAATGTTACCGTTTTGAGTTAAAAAATAAATGAAACTATTTAATAATTTGAACATATCGTATTTTGACTATTTGTCTTATCAGAGACTGGTATATGTCAAAGTTTAGTAAGGATGCCCTTTTTGAATAATTTATATTTTTTAAATGGCAACACAATCACACCTTGTGCCCTCATGGGGTCATTTTTGACCCCGTCTGGCTTGACTGTTATTCAAAGAATAGTGGAAACCTCACGCATTTCTGTGTTATACATTTAATGCCAACACATTGACAATTTCTTTATTCCATTTGGAATGTAAGGAACATTAGACCTCATTTATATGAACTCTTACCTTGTTTTTGATTAAAAAAAATACATAAAATCCCCAACTATTCTGACAATAGTAAATGATTACAGTCGTGTGTTGATAAATCATGTGTTTCAACTTTAGCATAACCTGACATATCAAACATATCAACATTAATTTCCAAAACATTTAACTATTCAAAACGTACTTTTCAGTATGAAACAATAGAACGTGCCCTTAATGTGCCCCTCAGTTGCATGCACATGTATGCATTGCATCTTTGGCACATTTTCGTTCTTTTGAAATCAATCTGG
Source organism: Harpagifer antarcticus (assembly GCA_902827135.1). Lineage (NCBI taxonomy): Eukaryota > Metazoa > Chordata > Actinopteri > Perciformes > Harpagiferidae > Harpagifer > Harpagifer antarcticus. The sequence continues at coordinate 348,663 of CADEHL010001266.1, read as the reverse complement.
CGATTTTGGGCTTTTTATCATCCCTGTTGCTCACAGCAGCATCCCGATGCAGAGTGCTCATCAGAAGAACATTTTTCAGTTTTTTGGGGTGATTATTCCACTTACTTTTTTTTTTAAAAAGTATTTTTAATGTCTGAACACACTGCTGCTTTTGTAATGAAAGAATTTACCCAAATTGGGATCAAAAAAGTATACATCTATCAATCTATTTATATGTTTTTCCTATCATAGGCAGTCCCTCTGACGAATGTGTCTTCAAGCGACGCTTGACTTGACCTTAGAAATTTCATCAGCATTGCTTGTTGAAACAGATCGTATTACCATACATTCTTCGTACTCCAATAAGTGCTTTCTGTTGAGGTGATGGAGACACCAGAGCATGGGTCTCGGCAAAAGCAAACTTCGATGAGAAACGAGCCCTATCCGCTTTTGACACCAGTGCAGGGGGAAGCTAAGGTTTATTTCTCCTTACTGTTCCTACCATGAGCAGCTTTCTTTTTAGCAGCGCCACGCCAAGGGCATGTGAAGTGAAGAAGTTGTCACAGGTTTTCGTTTTTCCCTGGAGACCTTCTGTCATGTCAAAGACAACTCGCATGCCCTGATTTTTTTCTGACGTCCCACCAACAGGTTTGCCAGTGTATATCTGCATATTCCATGCGTAGCTTGACCTGGCATTGCATGCTGCCCATATTTTTATCCCATATTTGCCTGGTTTGCTCGGGATATATTGCTTGAATGGACAGCGACCTCTGAGTGGGATCAGGCGCTCATCGACAGTCACATTAGTGCCTGGATTGTACATCATTGGCAGGAGACACCCACGTGTCCCAAACGTCTCGAATTGGAGCAAGTTTGTCTCATGCCCGGCAATCTTCCCTTGTGTCTTTGTCATCAAATCTCATGACTCTGGAGATGTTATGATACATTTTAAGTGTAGCACGGAAAATTGCCCTACCAGATTCTGCATTCCATAGACTTGCTGTATTGGTACACTCCAGGAAGAATCAACAAACCCACGTATGCCTGCAGGTCCATTTGATCCATCTTTCTCCACATTTTCCCATAAACACGCTGCCCCTCCTTGTTAGTCATGTTCAGCACTGACTCTTCGATGGCCTTGTGCAGAAACAGATAAAAAGCGGACTTTATGTACTCAATATGAGACTTTTCATACAGGGTTGGACCATGGTGGCTTGTCTCTCTCTCTGCTCTCTCTGCTGTTACCATGCGACGTCCGTCACTGGGAGGGATGGAAGACCAGATCAATGTTTCATCCTTAGGTCGTGGTCGGTTGTCTCCTCCTATGGCGCCATCTCCTGGGTCCCAGATGTAGCGATGGATGCGGGAGGGCCCGGCTATCTCCCACTCCTGTTTCCAAGCAGCCGCCAACCATGCATCTCTGGAGAGGTCCTCAGAGGTGGAATTGAGCATCTCTTGTGCTGCCTTGTTGTAGGGGAGGCGGGACTTCAGCCTACTTAGAGGCCCTGCTGTCGTTGTAGTGTTATGCAGGATGTGCCATTCATGCTTTTGAGCTTTCCTGGCCAGGGCGAGGGTGGCAGCCTCCCGTCGGAGGCCGGCTTGATCCTATACATCAAAAGTGTGTGTGTGTGCCGCGAGGAGCAGGCAGGGGGTGGTTGTTCATTTGTTGGACAGCATTATGCTGAAACAATTTGCCCCATTGCCCCACTTTGTGCTGTGGGGTCATCTTTGACCCCAGAGGGCTTATGGTGTTATAAAATACAATAAAACACCCATAATTCATTGAAATTACTTAAAATGTATTTTAACGTTAAAAGCATAGTATTGAACAACCCCTATCATTTTCAGACCATTTGATGAATTAAAAACATATTTTTGACTGCAATAGATTTACTTTTGGGGTCAGAAATGATCCCAAAATGACCAGGACAACAGGAGGGTTAAGTGTCGAAATGTAGTTCTGCTCTTCCTCATTGTAAAGCACTGTGTTAACTGCTCCACCAGCACTACTCCACTGTATTGATCTCTTTCTTTCTCCACATCATTACATGAGCTGCGGGAGCCAAACACAAAGGAAACACTCACGTTCCTGCACACACATGTACAGTACAAGTACATACGCAGTACAAGTGTGCATCGAATAATCAATGGGAGTTGTGAAAGTAATGAGTCGTTAATAAAGAAAAGAGTGAGTGCACCTGTGTTTGACTATCTTTTATCTGTATTGCCTACTCTCAGAATAAGTTTTTCTGTATAATTGATAATCCAACATTTCATTTCAAAATATTCCTCATTTTTTCGGAAAACAGTATTCACGGTTAAAACTGAAAATACAGCCTTCTGTAAGTGCTTACACAAGTGATTCTCAGTGTGTGTGTGTCCTGATTTTATGATGAGAGCACCTCATTATTTCGACATGCTGACTGCTGCTGTGAAGCACAATTATCCTCTAAATGAGAAGGGAATTAATGTTCTTTTAATAGCTAAACACCGATCAGAGACTGTGTGTGTGTGTGTGTGTGTGTGTGTGTGTGTGTGTGTGTGTGTGTGTGTGTGTGTTACAAAATGTGGTTAGCACATAGCTATTCATTGTTCGATATTTATTCACAAATAGTTCAGCATTTGCCGCAATAACTCTACTACCAAGGACATAGAAAGTGGGAAATAAACAAATCCTCCTAAATGGCTTTTAAAAACAAGCATCAATCCCCCATGTTCAGAGGCAAAGCAGAAACCTTTTCTTTTATCTAAGATTTCAAACATTAACCAACGCAGGGTGTCACACTGAGCAGCCTCTCAGACAGGAGGGCTTTGGAAGGTGTTTTATCATTGACAGGTCTCATGGCTGGAGGCTGTTTCATTTATTAGACTTTCCATGACTAAGTTTGAGCTTTTTCATGACCTAAAAATGTCAAACAGCCCTATTTAAGTATTGTTTTTTTTGTTTTTTTAAATATTCAGGTTTCTGCTATAGGAAATCACTACCTCAAGCTCCAATCACTTGAGATGAGATGCCAGTAACACTACCCAGAAAACCTATTTTTCTCCTGGCATGCGCTTCATTCTTGCACCCTGGGATTCGTTTTGACAGCAGTCAGAGTCACACTGCTCGTTAAAGCCACAATGGGACCAGGCAGCATCAAATCAAGCAAGAGGCGGGATTTACTACTTTACCTCTTTCTTCCAGTTTCGATGCTGTTTAAAACAGGGGTGGGGAACCTCCGGCCCCCGGGCCGTATACGGCCCACGAGACAATTTGGTACGGCCCTCGAGGTAATTTATAAACACACGCAAAAAAGAAAAAAATGTAAGAAATCTAGACCGCAAAAGAATTAAACAAGCGAGTGCCTGTTTTTCCTGGCCATGGTCAGGGTCCTTGAACACAACACGAGCCTAACGTGTCATCACGTGGTATATGTCTCGACTGACAGGGGTGCAGTTCTGACGGAGAGCACCAGAACGCCGCTCCAGCACTTCAGAAACTGCAATACCCATAAGGAGCCGTGCACATGCCGCAGTTCCTGCGTGGCTGTGTCTCTAGCTGAAAGCCCAGTGGCGATCTGTTCATCTGTCATACTGATCATATAGTCAGTCAATAACTGTTGTTATTAGCATCTGGTTAGCTAGCTATGCTAACGAATATAAGACGCTTTTTCTACAACCAGTGAGGTAGAGGCACATCTTTATATGATCATTATAGTTCTAAAAAAATAAGAGAATAAAGTAAACTACTATATAAAATGCTATATGACAGTAAAATAAAATAAAAAAAATAATACAGTTTAAAAGGGGAGTGATTTGTAAAATATCCATAAAGATAGATCTCTTAATGTTGCTCTCAAAGTGCACCAGATTGATTCTTTCAACTTCAACATTTAAAAAAACAACCTTCCGGACCCCCCCCCTAGAGGAGGTTAGGTCCCCCACCACTTAAATCATTTCCCCATGGATATGAAACTAAATACATTTGCACACATCGTGTGTCCATATATTTCTGTTTTGGTGGTCACGCCACACCGTGCATGCATGCGCGAGTCATGGTGAGATATCTGGATTAAGAGGTTGCTTTTTCTTTGCACAGCATGAAAGAAAGGCAAAATGAATGGGCTGTGATTTTAGTTTTTTAAGCAGAGGTCAATAATTTGTACGGCCCTCGGAGGATGTTGAAAACATTGAAATGGCCCTTGAGAGGAAAAAGGTTCCCCACCCCTGGTTTAAAAGAACAAAAAACAAATATGACACAATATTATAAAAGCTTGGTGACAGATCCGGATTAAATCCTGGTTGACGATGCACTAGTATGACCCAATCCTACTATATATGGGAACATTTATTATGTAATTCCTTTTTTTGTTTTGTCCGATGCACTTTGCCAAAACAGTATCCGCCGAAGCTAGCGACCACGAGGAAGAGTTAACAGAGACACCGGAGCCACAGGATACCGCAGATATGCTACGTGCCGGGCTAGCAGCTATTAGCAATGACATCCGAGAGCTCAAGCAGGATCTACGACACCAGCTATCCACATTTAAAGATGAACTGAAGAAAGAAGAAATCAATAACCTCCGGCAAGAATTATACAGTAAGCTCACAGAAAATCAAAACAAACTACATACACAGAAAATTAGTGTTGGCGAAGCCCAGTCATGCATAGCTAGGGTTGCCAACCGTCCCGTATTAGCCGGGACGCCCTGTATTTGAGCCAAAAGGGGCGTGTCCCGTACGGGACTTTGTTTGTCCCGGACTCTGTGTAAAGGGAAACATTTTAAATATTTTTCTGTTTGCGCGCAATGCAGTGTGTCTGGCTGCGTGCCTGTGTGTTTGTGTGCTGTATGAGAAGGGCGCAGGGACCGCTCAGTTGACAGGGCAGGCACAATGCTCGCACTTGTGTGTGTGTGTGTGAGATTTTCTCCGGTGGGGGCGCGGCATCATTGTTTGTGTGGCATGTCAGCCTGTTCAGTCGTGTGGGGAAATGAGCGCTGCCGGTGGAGGAGGTGATAATGAAAGAGGAGAAGATAGAGAGGATGTGGTTCTGGGCCCTGGCCCTTCTAAAAAGAAAAGACTTGTGTCTTACAACAAACAGTGGGAAGAAAAACACAGTTGGGTAAAGCCCGTGAGTGGAGTTCTGTCTCGGGTCTTGTGTGTGTGTGTGTGTGTGTCAGTCAGTCAGTCAGTCAGTCAGTCAGCTGATTGATGGGAAAATGGTTGGTTGAAGGATAACATTAAGTCTAATAATGATGTACCGTGCATGTTCACATCATGTATACTTTGCATTACTTAATACCATTTTTCAAATATTTTATTTTTTAACATTTTGGACAACATAGCCAATTGTACATCGAGGTGCCCAGATGTCCCTAGTGCCCACCTATCCGATTTGAACATGCTGATGTACAATGTGATGTAGTAGCCTAATGCAGGTGTAAGACCATTGTGTTTGTATTGTGTTATAGGTATGCATACTTTTCTATGCATTTTGAGGGTTTTGGGGGGTTTGACCCCCAAACACATTTTCGAACCCTAGGGGCTGGCTCCCCCAAAAGAATGAAATAACATAACCCTAACCCTAAAACCGAAATAAAGTAACAAAAAAAAGTAACTAAATCCGCCAGAAACCCGAAAATCTTCGCGCGCACACGCGCGGGGGAAGCATGTGTGTGTCCCGTTTCTCCATTTCTGGAAGTTGGCAACCCTATGCATAGCTGAGTTAGAAGAGTGTCAGGCAGTGGCTAACGGTGCACTGTTGGGAATGTCGGATCATACACGGCAGATGCAAGACAAATTATCTGTTGTTTTTATTTATTTGTTTAATTCTATAATCTCTGGCTTTTTTGCCGTCCGTCAGGAACTGAATTTCAAAATAAAGTCACCGGAAACAGACGTTTCTCAAATATAAATGATATTCACAGGGTAAAGGAATGTAGGATAGGAGGGGCAGATGTGTTGGACCACAATCCAGTCTTCTTAAAAATATGTTTAAATAACAGGACACGACACACTCTCTGGAGACTCAACGCTGGAATATTAAATAGTGAACAAAGAAAGGAGAGAATAAAAGGAGAAATTAAAAAACAGAGCAGAATGACAATGGAACAGTATGACCCTACAATCCTATTGGATGCTGCGGAGTCTATTTTTATATAACATTACAAAGACTGATTCTTATTATTACATGTTTTGCTTATTTGTGCTCATGAGATGTTGCTATGATTTTGGAATAAACAGACACAATCACCAACCCCAAGTTGTGATGGGTTGGATAGGAACAAAGGGAAAAGTCATAGCAAGAAAGTTTTAGCTTGCAATAGAAAGTAGCAGAAGCCAGATGCAGGCACTGTAAAAACAATGAGTTATTGAGGCTATGGCCTTGGCCGCCTGGGTTAGCTCCGCGCCCACGCGGTATAACCAGGATTCCACTTTTCTGTAGAAGCTTCATCAAAACAAATTACGAAGGATAGCGGATAGAGTAGGGAGGAACCTTCACACGCCGGCCGAATGCTGATTGGAGGATCGTGTTGCCTCGACACTTTTTTCTAAATCTGCGCAACTACCAAAGAGAACCAAGTCTAAACTACGGTATCTCTTCAGCTTGTCTTGACCAATTATAAATGTACGGGCAACGCCCTGTGTAATAAAAATGTATTGACACACGAGGTTCGCGGCTCTTTCCGGAAATAGTGGTTACAGATTAGCTTTGCTGCCTGTACTTTCTATGATGTGACGGAGTCCTTGGCCATGTGAATATATATATTTTGCTCTCTTTTAATAAATAGTTGAACTTAGAAGTCGTTTGTCTTTCCTGGAATTTTCAACACAACAATGCCATGAAAGCGTTCATCAGAGGGAAATTGATAGCTGAAACTGCAAATGCAAAAAAGATTAAATTAGAGGTATATAGAAAATATTCAAAAAGATTAAGAGAATTGGAAAGGGAAATTCAGAATACAAAAGAATCAGAAACAGACCAAGAAATCAAACATTTGTGAACAAAGAAATTATTTACTACTTGATGAAATTGAAAAGAGAAACAAGTTCGTGAAACAAAACTATTATGAAACTGTAGCTAGAGCCACTAAAACTATTAGCAAAACATTTAAGAAAACAAGTAATTAACACTATAAATAAAATGAGGGAACCAGATACAAACGTGCTAACGTATACACCGGAGAATATAGAAAGAATCTTTCTGGATTATTACAGGCAATTATATACACAACCAACATCCGCAGATAAAGAGGAAATGAGGGCTTTTTTAAACTCACCAGACTTACCGTCAATTGACAACATACAAAGCGATGTTCTTACAGCAGACATCACAATAGAGGAGGTGAATAACGCAATAAGTACATTAAAAAATAATGAATCTCCAGGTAGTGATGGATACCCTGCGGAGTGGTACAAGATGTTTAGAGAAGAGCCGGCGCTTCTACTATCCTCTTTTAATTGGACAATTCAAAATAACAAGATGCCACCATCATGGACTGAGGCAATAATTTCAGTCATACTATTAGTGTATTCATTGTTCTCGCGTCCTAGGAGAGGAGCTTAAAATAAAGAGACCAATGGAGTCTCTGGCAAGGTTCAAATGGGTTACTTTAATTAAGTCGCATGGCAATGAAACAAGCAGAACGAGGACAGGAGCACAGCTGTGGTGGGGAGGCGGCGGGGTGAAGAAGCGCCTGAGATCGCGTTGTCCTCCCTCTGTATCGATCCAGCGCTCCTCCTTCAATGGCGGCTGTTGAAGTCGTTCTCCCCCCTCTTTCGCCAATGTCCAATATCGCGTAAAACAGAGGATTTAGATGTAATGTCTTCATTGTATAACTCCACATGCCTTTTCTCCTCATACTCTCTTTCATGACTTTTTATTTAATGCATTTTAACGGCTGCTATCGTTTGTTAAGAGAAAACCGGAAGTCACGCTTACTGGTGATATCACTGTCGAGCCGTTAGTAGCTGACTCCGCCTACTAATGGTGCGTTCACACCGGACGCGATGCGATGTTTGGGGGCGGCGCGATTACATGTAAAGTCAATGCAGAGACGCGATCAGACGCGAATTTGCTCCGACGGCGCGCATGAAGCGGTGGACGCGGCGCGAATCACGCGATTGAAGGGGGCCGCGTCAAATTCACGTGGCGCGTTCTCACGGAAGCCAATCAGCGGTGAGGTTCTCAGCCTGCCGTCACGGAAGTTCAACCAGAAAAAATCAGCTGTTAGCAGTTAGCACACGGAGATCACAGCTCCTCATATCTGTTCAGAAAAAGTTAAACAAGAACAAACCACAGACTGTCTGTGTCATGGCAAATACAGTCGCTGGTTTATTTATGTCTGTAGGCCGTTGTTATGAGTGTGGAGTGAGCATATACAACGTTAGCTTAGCCTGGTCGACCCAATCTCCATTCAGAAAACATGCATTTTAAAAGGTTTTTCGCCTGCCGTCTTGTCTGCAGACTTGTCAAGCATTAATTCATGGTTTTTACTAACCGATATCAGTATGTTGTTACGTCGGCATCATTTAGAAACGTGTATTACAATTTAATCACGGTAAAATATGTTCATTTTGTTGTAGTTGTAGCTCCCGAGCCAGCGCGTCTTGTTTGAATGATGCGAGTAAACACAGCTGGCAGCCGCGGTGAAACTCGAGCGACTAGAGCGATGCGATAGGAGCGTTTAAAGCGAAGCGAATATTCGCATCGCATCCGGTGTGAACGTAGCATAACGGCCCCTACACACGGCGGCGTGCGTTGCCGCTTGGCGGTGGGCGTGTCTTGAGCTTGGGGAGTCAACGCGAGCAACGCGACCAACAACCAATCACATGAATGTCCCGCCCCGGACATACAAAGCAAAAAAGCCCGGTTCTTCTATCCACTCTAGCCAAAATGGATGCCGGTTTGGTAGCAAGGGTGGCATTGGTATATGCATTGTATCTCGGGAGGCGACGTTGTGTGCGTCGCTGTTGGGTACATCCGATACTCCGAAAACGTCTGCAACGGGGAGAATACCATGTTCTGGTCAAAGAGCTCCGTCTGGATGACGAACTGTTTCACCAGTACTTCAGAATGAGCAAAGGCCATTTCGACGAGTTGCTCGGCAAAGTGGGTCCACTGATAACAAAGGCGGACACCAACATGCGTTTGTCAATCGGACCCACCGAGCAACTCGCCATCTGCCTACGGTATGTTTAGTGTATTTCTACTTCTTTAATCTGACTCTGTATAGAATGAAGTCTGTGATTTATTTCAGATGGATAACATTAATTCAGATAGCTAGGTTAACACAGTATTGCTCCCCTGTGTGTGTGTGTGTGTGTGTGGTCTGTGTATGGGGTGTGTGTGTATGTGTGTGGTCTGTGTGTGTGTGCGTGGGGTGTGTGCGGGGTCTGTGTGTGTGTTTGTGGGGTCTGTGTGCATGTGTGGTCTGTGTGTGTGTGGGGTCTGTGTGTGTGGGGTCTGTGTGTGCGTGCGTGTGTGTGTTTGTGGGGTATGTGTGTGTGCGTGTGGGATCTGTGTGTGCGTGTTTGTGGGGTGTGTGTGTGGGGTCTAAAATTGTTTTATTTTTTAAATAATGTATATTACTTTTTTCTCAGGTACCTGGCAACTGGTGACTCGTACATGACCATAGCATTCAGTTATAGGGTTGGTCATATAACAGTGGCTGTCATCGTCAGGGAGGTTGCCGGTGCCATCTGGACCACCCTGGTTGAGGAGACCATGCCATCGCTGCTGAGTTCCAGGAGCGCTGGAATTTTCCAAATTGTGTGCCATTGATGGGAAGCACGTGGTGATCCAGGCTCCGGCAAATTCTGAGTCCCTCTACTTCAATTATAAGTCCACCCACTCCTTGGTACTACTGGCTGTCGTGGATGCCCAGTACCTCTTCAGGGTAGTGGATGTCGGAGGCTTTGGTAGGAGCAGCGACAGTGGGAGCCTGCGGAATTTCCGCTTTTGGAGAGAGCCTCAGAGATGGCAGTCTGCAGCTACCACCTGACACCGTCATCCCAGGAGCAGAGCGGCTCGGCCTTCTTCCCCATGTGTTTGTTGGAGATGAAGCTTTTCCACTGCTGGACAACCTGCTGCGTCCATTCCCTGGACGCCAGATCACACGCGAGAGGAGGATCTTCAATTACCGCCTCAGCCGGGCCAGGTTGGTGGTTGAATGTGCGTTTGGCATCCTCTCATCTCGGTGGAGAATGTTCAGGCATGCCATCACCACCAGCCCGGAGGTAAACAGAGTTGTGTGTGAAGGCCGCCTGTGTGTTGCACAACTTCCTCCGCAGGAAGACGATGGGAAGGAAATCATGCACACCTGTCGAGGAGTCCACGGATGAAGCTCCAGATACTCCAACCCTGTGTGATGTACCAAGGATGGGCTCCAACAATGCCACACGCAGATCGCTCCAACTGCGGGAGAACTTCTGCTCCTATTTCAATGAGGAGGGTGCAGTGCCATGGCAGCAGAATGTGGTGTAGGGTCACCATGGCTCTTTTAAGAGCCTCCAAACCAAAAGCTCTTTTAAGAGCTACCCATATTTTCTTTAAAAAGCAAATATTCCAAATGAGCCATTTAAAAATAAAACATTCCTAATAAACATGTTTCTTGAATTGATATTATGATATTGCTAACAACCTTTTTCCTTCAGTCCTGTTTTTACTGATAAACCACTCATAACTTCAACAGGTTTTCACATTTATACAGAAGACAGCACATTATATATCAACATACATGAAGCTTCTGGTATGTTGCAAATGACAAACCACATTAACAAGTGAAGACACAGTATAGCCATAACATACTTTTAAAATAACTTTTATTTATGTCAGTGTGTGATGAGTGGATAAATGAAAAACATGTGGTGTAGTGTAGTATGTGTGTGGATAAAAAAAATCAGTTCTCTTCCACCTCCTGCTCTGACTCAAAAATTATTTTGTGGAACTGAAAACGGACTCTTGCCCTCAGTGACAGCGACATTCTTCGGATGGCAGGCAAGAGGCTCCTTAAAAATAACTTGTCCTCATCCTCCACCACTACTGGTGGGGGTGGTGGAGGATGAGGACGAGGTGGTGGCGTGAGCAGAGGACTGATGGCTGACATCAAGCCCTTTTCAAAGGGTCCCCCGGTCCTGGTCCTGAACAATCGCCACCTCCTCCTGTCCTGTCTCCCCTGCCTGGGCTGGCTGGCTGGCTGTTGGCTGACTGTCTAGCTCACTTTCTTGCTGGCTCTCTGCCTCTGGCACCAGGTTGGATGGGGGCAGGGTTTGCCGGGGGACATTACTGGACGTCTCACGGTCAATGAGAAATGGGGTTAAAAAAAACATCACCGCCGTGAAACGCCACTGCTTAAATCCCCCAGATGACCCTGCCCCGCTTCTCTTTGTCTCCTTCTCCCTTGCCTTCTCCTTTCGGAACCTGTCCCTCATCGACTTCCACTTTGTCCTGCATACTTCTTCGAATGAAATGAAATAATAGTTAATTTCTTGAATTACTTGAAGAATTTACTAAATTGTTCCTCCACTAATGAAAACCAAATCCCTTTATCACTGTCAATTGCATAAAAGGTTTGACATGTCACACTTTATATGATGAACATGTATGACATTAATGTATATGGTGCTATTTTATGCAACATTCATGCTACATCCATGCTGGCTAAATATACTGTCAATGCTTGCTAGCTGTCCATTCAAACGAAGTTTACACGAACTCCACAAACAGGCGAAAACCTACCAGTTTCACCCACTGTCTCTGCCACCTCCCTCCATGCCTGGCTCCTCCGGTTTGTATCCTTTTATGTAAAGAGGGACTGGTCATCAGTGTTGTGCTAGTTACTGAAAACCAGTAACTAGTTACCATTACTAGTTACTTCATTTCAAAAGTAACTCAGTTACTGTACTGATTACTTACACCAAAAAGTAAAGCGTTACTGTGCAAAGTAACGTTTTAGTTACTTAAAAAAAGGGCTCCCAAAAAAACAAAAAGCTCCCATTAACCTCTTAGGCCCCACAGACTCGGTTCCGGTCCGAAATCGCGTCATTTGCAGGAAACAAAGTCAAAGGAACCTTAATATTTAATAAAATAATAAATATTAATCAATACATATTTTATATCCATATAACTGGAAAAAACTCATTTAAATGGTCTTTTTCATTTAAATACACACAATGCTAACAGTGAGCCTCTGAATTAGCCCCGAGCGAAGAATGCTAACCTATTACTGCACCGAAAATCACTCCTAGCTCCCTTATTACTTATCCTAGCTGCACATCCAACACATCGTTTATGATCGTAAAGACACAGAATCTAACGGTGCCCACCTCAACACTTAAAAATACAAACTCGCGATGTTATCAACAAAAAACGTACATCAAAACAAGTGGCGCTAGGTAGCCTACAATGCTAAAATGGCTTACCTTGGTTTTGTCTGGTCAAAACTGGTCTTCAATGGCATTAAAACGATAACAACGATGATGTAGTTAATCCATAGGTTAATATCCAATGTGGCTGTGTCCCCTTTGAAATGTTCTGATAATCTATAAGCAATACAACTGCAATTCCGTTTTAAAAGAGTAGAGCACTGAAGCTCCTAAGCTCTGAAGCTACATTGAATGCGCGAAGAAGCCATCTTTTTTTTTAACATGAGTGTGTGCGGGACGATTTCCCTTGGATTCTATTGGCTCTGACGGTCAGAAAGAGATGTCACATGTCAAAATCGAAGAAGGGGGGCCAGAGATATGGAAAATCCACCCAAATGGCCCCAGAAGAAGTTTATTTTGCTAAATCTGTCTAAAAAGGTCAAATATCACTTGTTTTGCATCAATCTTGATACAGGGTACTTATTATATGTTGTACTTTGGATTACTAAAGCTTTTAGTCTACTAACCCATCATCCAAGGTTAGTTTTCACTATAAGTATAACATATTTGTTGGACGGACACTATAATTTACAGTTTTTTACCATGTTAATTTACAATTTTCTTTGAAATAAAAGAAAAACCTATATTGATTCTGACTCTTCTACATCCAACTCACAGGTTTATCATTACTTTGAGATGCAAGATAATTAATTTAACCCTTTTAGAAGGAAAGATATGGTCATTTGTTTTGGGAATGTCATTTTCGAGCCTGAAACCTGAAAAACAGGCTTGAGGCTTAAGAGGTTAATGCCCTTCATTTCAGTACTGTTATTGCATTGGAGAATAATACAATCTGTTGATCAACTTGACCACATCGCATCACTGAACTCTGCTAAGCAATGTGGTCTATACAAACACAAACACAAAGATATGTTTCAAAGTGCCAATTTATTTCAGGCCAGAACAAACTGACAAAACTTTAGTTGCCTGCAATCTACAGGTCTAGTCTGCCATAATTAACACAAGATAGCTGTAAACCTATTATGGTGGATCTGAACACACTCAACAATACACACACTAACATTCCCAAGATCAAATACAATCTGAATATATTATTGAGAATCAAGTTGGAAAAAATGAATGTACTTTCACACCAAATGCTGGTACAGACAAGACAACCATAAATGCATTAAAACAAAAAACATCAGCTCCTCAAAAATGAAATCTACAAGCAATACCATAAAATAAGAGTTGTATGCCGGCTTTTAAGAGAGTAAGCTGAATATATTGTTCAGAATCAAATAGGGCTGCAACAAACGACTAATTTGATAATCGATTAATCTATCGATTAATGAAACGATTAATCGACTATTCGGACTATTACTGTATGCTTTGCACAATTTCTCAAACGCTCTTATTTAGCTATCAACTTTTAGATTTAGCTTGAGGCTGTTTTAGGCATGTGGAAACTAACAATGAAGACAATAAAGATGAATACTTGATTCAAAAATACATTATTAAATTAACTAAACACATTTTGAACAAAATTAACATAGCTTTTAATTTAAATTAAATAAATAATATTTCACATCAAAAGAAACAACAGTGTTTTAACAAATCGTATTAAATAATCTGATGACAGAACTGTAAACAGAATAGCTGAAACTTTAACAAAATAAATAACTCAGTTACCTCTAATCATTAACCCATGTTTGTATAATGTAGTTAACTCCCTGTGTTGCTGCTAGCATACATAATACCTGACGTGGAAACGTTACTCGTGGATGGGGCTACAGAGCTACTAGAAAGACAGTCGAACACGGTGCATTCCTCCGTCTGAATGTGGTGCACTTTTGCTAAATGTTTAGACAAATTGCTCGTGTTACCGCCCTTACATGCTAAACTCTTATTGCACTTTTAGCAATGAGCATTCTCCACATCGAGCGCGTTAACTCCGCCATCTCCTCCGTGTCTGTGTGTTGCTGCGTGTAGCAGCTGCGTGTGTGTAAACTGCCCCGCCCCCTCGCACACAGACGGGGGAGAGATCTCGTCTGATCGAAAATACATCATAGACGCATTTGTTTGTCTTTTTACATTTTAGAAACGAGTTGGCGACACTAAGACTGCGATATAATGTTTTTGTAGCAATAATACATGACATATTTTTTAAATGTCTCCAGTATACCGATAAAAAGACCAATAACGTTGGAGCTTAACGGCGTGTAAAACACATGTGATGACGTCACCAACTAATCGACGAATGAATTAGTTGGCAACTAATTTGGTAATCGATTTTAATCGATTAAGTCGATTAGTTGTTGCACCCCTAGAATCAAAGTGCAAAAATTAAAGTGCTTTCAGCACCATATAGAGGCAACTGCTGTTGTAGTCCAACAAAATAAGTATAAAAAAGTCAGTGTTTTTCCTTTAGTTCAAGTATGAAGTCCAGCAAGCATACAATAAGTGTTTTGTAATATATATAACATAAATTAAAGTACTGTTGTGTCACTGTGGCACACACACACAGATAACAAATGTAGGCCTAGTTAATCAAAACAACAAAAACTGAATTACCTGAAGACCTGAATTAATGTTTGAGTGGAGGTTTAGCTTTCAAACCAGTGGTTGTACCTCATGAGAAGCAGCTTCTCAAACCTTTGGTCAGACAGCCTGTTCCTCTTTGGAGACAGTACCAGACTTCCCAGACTGAAGAGTCTCTCAACTGGTGCACTGGATGGGGTAGCTGCATTTAGCTTCAGACAAATTGCCTTTATTGTGGGACATTTTTTGAGAATCTCCATTCATTTTTTCGGCTGTTTTCAAGTAGGCCATTACCTCAGTTTCCACAGTGCTGAAGGTTTCATCGTCATCCTTAAGGCAAAAAAATTCCTGCTCTTTGTCTTTGGAGGAACCTGAGTCTGGTGGCGTTGTCGGAGACACAGGATTCCTGGCTGGTTGCTGCTCAGGGCCAGGGAGAAACTTGTGACACTCTGCTGCCAGGATTCCCTTCACCATCTCTTTCTTCCTCTGGTCTCTCACCCAACTTAAGTAACTTAAACTTGGGAAGTGTGACGGCTGCCAGCATTGCATCGTTGCTTTCCAAGACGGATGCAAATAGTTTTTTGATAGCCTGTAAAACATACACACAGTGACACAGACATTATAATAAGTGAGATTCCCTTTTATTTATTCATTTTATTTGTGTACATTACCATGAAAACTGCACACCACCAGGTGATTTTGAACTATAGTTATGAGTTATTAAATCATTTAAACTAAAACTTTATTTAGCCAAAAAAAGTATTACTATTTATTTCTGTTGCACCCTGGAGTCGAGTTTATACATTTCAGTCAGTTTATCAATATGTTCAAGACTTATTGTGTCCCTTAAATAGAATGCATTGAAAACTACTTTTTGCACATTTCATCCATTTTCTTTGGCTATATTAGTGCTCTCTCTCAGCTAACAATATTAATGACATCTATTCTATAGTTAACAATTATACCACGTGTGCTGTAATAAAAATGAGTGGTGTCCACTGATTACATGCAGTCTTTCTCTACAGTGAAGAGGGAAAACCAGATAATTACAAAAGTGTTGATGAATGTTTCTTACCTGAACTATGGCTTCAGGTAGGCCAGTTGCTACAGTCAGACTGTCTTTCATCTCCAGGGTCTTTGACATTAATGTTTCTAGAGTGGGCAGGAGGGTGCCAAAGTAACAGTTGTCCTCTCCTTGCAGGATGTCCAGAGCAATTGTGAGTGGCTTCATTATGGCACAATATTCCTTCAGAAAATGAAGTTCCCTGTCGCTAATAGATTTTAGCTGTAAACGATCAGAGATGGCACTCAAGTCAATCATAGGCATTTCAACAATTCTTGCCACAGCATCATAAAATGAATTCCATCTTGTAGTGCATGGCACAAGCAGCTTTTTGGTGAACACGTCGCTCACTATCTCTGAGGCCACTGTGGACCTGCTTGCCTTATTCCACAGTGCTGTGCACTTAGCTGTAGAGCTTCTGTAGATTCCTTTAGTCCCAGGATTTGAAAGGTGCCACTTCAGCACATCAGCGCATGAAATTACATTTAGTGTGTGAGATGCACATCTTTGGTGCAGAGGTAAAACAATCCCTTCCTCTGCGGCGGTGTTAAGCACGTCTGCAACGTCAGTGAAGATGACCTCTTCTTCATCATCGTCGTCAGAGAGTGATTCCGGTTGATACATGGCAAAGGCTTTCACAAAGTTAGAGCCGTTATCAGTAACCGTGGAGGTAACTTTTGTTGACACTCCATACAAAGAGTGAATGTGGTCAATCTCACTAGCAATAAGATCGTACGTGTGCCTACCCTTTATCCTTTTACAGGCCAACGCAGCTTTCTGGCGTTGTAAAGTGGTGGGGTTTATCCAGTGAGATGTTATCTCGAGGAAGCTTCTGTTGTGGACAGACCAAATGTCTGCGGTGGTCGAGATGTATGTTTTCTTTAGCTCACTTTCCATTTTGGTATATTCTTTCTCCAGGTAGTTGGAAAACGTTTTGCGTCCCATGTGCCGTGTGCCGCCCGGACATGGTATCATGCTAACTAGCTCCCTGAAAGTGGGTGACTCCACTGTAGAAATAGCCTGCACTTGTTCGACAACATACCGTGCAATGGCTTTATCCACTTTCACCTGGCTAGCAGTCCCTCGGTTGAAATCCAACCGCTGTTGCTTGGGTGGAGGTGGAGTGGCGTCGCCGTCGGATGGCTCTGGGTCTGTGGTCTTAGCTACTAGCTTCGTCCCAGCATGTTGTTTCTGCAGATGTTTTAACAGATTGGAATTGCTGTTTTGAGCAGTAGATAGTATCTTTGACCCACCAGGACACAACTTACACTTAACTACCACGTTCTTTTCTTTATGCTCGAGAAAAGTAAAATAGTGAGCATATCTCCATGTGGAGAAACTCGACTTGTGCTCCGCCGTCGCCATGATAGTATTGTTGGTAGGCTAACTAAACACAAACACGCCCACAGCGCGTCTCCGCATGTGACATAGGAAGTATTTAAGTACATTTACTCAAGTACTGTACTTAAGTACAGTTCTCATCTCTGTTCGCCTGGCTGTTGACTATATAAAAAAACTAACGGAGTAACGCACCATGTAGTAACAGTAACTGAGTTACTGAATAGAAAAAATAACGCGTTAGAGTACTAGTTACTGCCAACAGTAACGCGTTAGTCCCAACACTGCTGGTCACATAGTACCGGGTGATTCCCTACCGCCACGATAATTTCCTCCTCCATTTTTTGACATATGGGAAATAACTGCGGTCTGGCTCTCCAAACATATACGCGGTTTGATTGGCTAGCGCTTGCACTGTCAGATTTGCATACGCGGGATTTGATTGGCTGACGCCTCCGTCGAGGCGGCAAAAGTAGAACATTGCTCTACTTTTGCAGCGAGCACTGCGAGAGAAGCTACGCTTTGCTCCCACAATGCAGTTCGGCGAATCGTGACTTCACCCCATTCAAAGTGAATGGGCAGAAGCGTTGAAGCGGCAACGCACGCCGCCGTGTGTAGGGGCCGTAAGGGCTTCTCGGCAACTCTGCAGAATCCTATGGGTGATGTCACGGACCCTATGTCCATTTATATAGAGAGGCGAAGTCACGCCCATCTACTTCCGGTCCATGAGACCCCGGAAGCGAAAAATTATACATTGAATTCAATGGAGAGAGAAAACGTATATTTTGATCCCGTTTGAATTGTGCCACGAACTACACATATGATGTTTGTCAATCTTAAACAATCATTTCCATGTCAAAAAAGTCACATTTTGTCGTAAAACTGCTGAAATATAAGACTATGAAAAATACGCGACTACAAAGACTACAAATCCCAAATCCCATTCTGGGTCGCGTAAGTGGTGTCACAGGCGATAATGCTCCAAGTGGTTGCGACTCGTAATTAAAGCAAAGAAGAAGAAGAAGAAGATGATGTCATAACTGATTGATTCCCTCCAATAAATATAAGAGATTGCTCAAATAAATTCACTTTTACAAGATGCCTGTGTGCTTTGTACCAGGTTGTAATCACACCACTTGCTCGTTCTATCGCTTCCCGTCTGATGAAAGGACCAGGAGTCGCTGGATCAGACATATCAGGTAATATCATAGGTAATATACATGTTGTGCATGGAACATAGTCAAGTTAGCTACCTAGCTAGTAGCGACGAGTAGCGAGCACGTTAGTTAGCATTACATTACTTAGCCTTGTCATTTTTAGTAGCCTTACCATGAAGTTATTATTTTATTACATGAAGTAAACCAAAATGTTAAACAGTAAGAGTAGTCATGATGGTAAGTATTTCGTGAAACATTTGAAGAGTAGCCTACTGCTCCCTCCACCAGGGTGCTAAGGAAGCAGTTCAGGGAGAGTCGAAGGAAGGCAGGCAGGCAGCTTTGCATGACATTCTTCTGGACGTGTTTCATTGTGATGACAGTGGGGGTGAGTCAATCTGTTTGTTGGAAAGACAGTAGTTGTGTGCTTACTGAGAGAAAATTATTAGAAGAGATAATTATTCAAAGTGTTGTTACTTTAAAGTGTTGTTACTGACCTTTTTCCCTTTTATTTTATTTACCTCACCTGTAACTGCTGAGACGTTGAGGAACATGCACACTGACCTGCTCTGGCAACCTGATTTCCACTGTATATAATAGTATTTGGTCATGGTATATTATTTATATACATCAAAGGCACAATGCACCCCCCAGAGACACACATGTATTGAGTGTGATATTTTGCATAGGTCATGTGAAATCATCTTTACACACTAGAAAACTGTAGGAGCGGCAACTTGTTTTGAAAATTGAATTTTTAATATCCGATAATAAAGTTGATCTGTTTTCTTTATTCTTCTCTCTTCCCAGCTCCATCCATCACCGTTCTCTGTTCCTGCAGGTCCTGCTTGCTAATCAATGCTTTATTTTTGTACACAATTACAAATAAAGTCAATGTATTGTATGACATGAAGTTGTG
The DNA here is from genome assembly GCA_902827135.1 of Harpagifer antarcticus. Classification (NCBI taxonomy): domain Eukaryota; kingdom Metazoa; phylum Chordata; class Actinopteri; order Perciformes; family Harpagiferidae; genus Harpagifer; species Harpagifer antarcticus. The sequence goes on along the minus strand of CADEHL010001266.1, from coordinate 329,321 downwards.
CTTCATTCTGAGTCAATAATAAATTAATTCTGCCTTCAACTGCAAAATGATTGTGGACTGCACCGACATCCATGTAGCTGCCCCCCAATAAGATGAACCAAGCAAAGTTGACTGAGAGTGCAGACTGTTTAAACTATGGGTAGGGGGGCTATTTGGCAGGTTTAAATGATTGTTAGTAATGAATTATATAATTTTCTCATTGTAGACGAGCAGACAGGGAGCCAGATGAAAAAAGCAGAATATGCAGCTGCCATTTTCCTCATGGAAAAGAGAAAGGGCCAACTGTATTTGAGTGGACCAAAGAGAAAGGGAGCTTAGCCGTTAATCAGTCCAGCGACCACAGCTACAGCAAAGGGCCAGAGTCTGCAGAAACTGACCCCGAATTCTCCAGCGTGCAGTCCGCAGACACAGAGAGTGAGGTGAGAGCTACCAGGGAAATAGCCAAGAACAGGATCCATGTGGAGAGGGCAAATGCCAGAATAAAGGAGTTCAGGATTCTGGAACTGATTCCTTGCCACCTCAGGAACACTGCAAATGTGCTGGTACAGCTTTGCTGTGCCTTGGTGAACCTGCAAAATCCCCTGATAAAGGAAGTAGCCAGCACCCTCACCGTTGACTAAGCCAGGGGTTCCCAAACCTTTCAGCCTGCGATCACCGGGGGGAGGGGGGAACATCCAGCTGGCCCGCTGCATCCGCTGAGAGGGCTTAAACTGCTGAGACCAGCCCAAAGTTACACAACGGCTCTTTTAAGAGCCACCTACACCTTTTTTAAAGAGTTACAATCCTAAGTTATTATAATGATTACACTGGTTCATATTTTACTCAGTTTACTGAACTGTGATGCATGAAACCAGAAGGGGAATTGTTGAGGTTTACTGAAGTTACAAAGACATTAATAGATATGAGTATAACAGGTCAGTTTAAAAACAAGCTTCTGTCAGTCATGAATCATTCAAACTATTTATATAACCATGTAATACGGTTATGTAGTAGTTCAGTAAAAGTAATTCTTTATTTATATGTCTTAAATATCCTTTATTTTAGAGGGGCCTGAGACTTAACATGTTCATTGCCCAAAACTGCACTGTAGTTATTGTGCATGTGACAATAAGGCCTTAATATTAGGGCTGCACGATATCAGGAACACATAACACGATAACACTTGCGATATTTGAACAAAAACGTATACATGCAGCATTATTACTTTTCCAACAACATGGGATTTATTGTTTATTAGTTAAATATCATGTGTGTGTGTGTGTATATTTACATGTCCTCCTCTCTACTGGCCAACACATGGAGCATATGCTGAGTGTAGAAGTTCTCCAGGAGGAGGAGATTTCCATGCCATGCAGGGTCTTTGGGGATGGGGATGATGATGATCGCCTCCTTTGTGGTCCACACAACAAAGTAGCAGAGACTCCGGCCTGTGATGTGCAGCTGGTGCCAGCATGGGTGATTCTTCATGAGAATGTATGACCCACCCTCCTCATGGAGACAGAATGATGGTAACTGGACTGCCTCCGCGATGGTCATGTTCCTCTGGCTGTGTGGACACTTCACCTCCAGCAGGGCAGATGGTTGCACAAGTCCATCGGGTGATGCTCCCAAAACACCCGACTCACTCACAAATAGACTATAGTCGATCACTGTCACCCGATAGGCCTGCACAAAAGCCTTCACCCCTTCGGCCTCGTTTACAACTCCCCAGTTGACAGCCATGACTCAGTCTAAATTGTACCCCCCAAGCACCCTCTTCATGAGGGACGTGCATGGAGTGGATGAAAGTCCAGACCTCAGCACAGCACCAAAATTGCTGGCTGTCAACCTGCCCTGCCTGTGTAACTGCCACTGAGGATTTGCCCGCTGTCCTACGGTGGCTGTCTGAATGGCAGCTTGCTGGTCTCTTGTCAGTCGCATTGAGGCAAGAATTGCCTCAAGCCCCCGACCCCCATGTTCCTTCACCAGCTCCGGCACGGTGACAATGGCCTGATGTTGAGGCTGCGGCTCTGGCTCAGGTGACAAAAGCCATGCCATGCCACACTGTGTGCCCCTCAGTGCAGACCTGAACCAGTCTACATCCTCAGTGGCGATGTCTCTGGCCAGTGGGTTGTATGTCTCCTCTTGCTGTTGGAAGAGTTGAGACACTGGCTGGACTACTTTGGAAGTGCCAGGCTTCCTCCACTGGCACTCAACATCTGTGGAGCTGATCTGCCACATGGCAAATATTGCCAATGCTGCAGCGTACATCCCCCGTGCACAATCACAGACAGCGCTCTGCATCGCGCCATCGTCTCCCATGTAGATCTGTACAAATAAAGTAAGTACCATGTTTGTTAACATGCTATAATAGATTGAATGAGCAATACAAGGATGGTCAGGATCTGGGGGTGGGAGGGTTTATTTTTCCATAGTGAGCCTCTGCTGACAGAGTGGACTTCTTCTGAGGAGTCAATTAAGGAGCGCCATACGTCTGGTTTCTCCGCCTCGAGAGAAAACCTGCGGCTACGACCAACACGACTACTCGTCCGCCTCAGCAGTGCAGTGCCAGGAATAAGCGTGTCGTGGCGGAGGGAGAGGAGTCGCTGCTTCGGACCGGAGAGGAACCGGGACCAGCTCTGCTCTGCTGTACGAGTCTACTGTACGAGTCTCCTGTAGGAGTCACGGAGGAGGGCCCGTGTTCTGCTGAATCGGAGGCCTGCTCTGGTGCCATCCACCTGTCTTGGTTCCGGTGTGAAGGCCTGCTCCTGCCTGTTTCTGCTTCTACGGGTGCGAAGGCCTGATCTGAGATACTGTGAAGAAACCTGGAGAGTTGCTACGCTGCTGCCTCCCTGACTGGCGTGGTTCTTGCTCCGGGAACAGCGTGGATACTGTTGTGCTGGACTGGGAGAATGGCGGGTGTCGTGTTTCTGCTGTGCCTTTTTTCGGCTGTGCTGGACAAAGAGAAGATCGCTAGTCATCCTGAACAATCTACTGGATTCGGGTATGTTCTGCCGCCTGCAGTGGACATCCCCTGTTCAGTTTCGGAGGTGTTGCACAAACAATTGCTGGTTGCACTGTCGTGGACATTCGTTTCGGAAAATGTTTGTCTTTCTCACATGCCTGCCACGATGGTCCTTCAGAGCTGTTTTTTAAACTCTAATCTCACTTTCGCGAAGTTTGCTGGTGACTCTAGAACAGCTGACAATGTATGTGTGTTGATTAAGAGGAAAAGGTGCTTGGTATTTTTATTGTTGTTACTATCAGGAAATGTACAGCCAAATCCAGGTCCACCTAGCAGTATTAGTCAAATAGCTACTCCTGCTGATTTTATATCTAGATCTGGGCTAGGTTTAATTCATTTAAATGTGCGTAGTCTGTTACCTAAATTAGATTTTGTCCGTATTTGGGCGAGTTCGACTGATACTGATGTCATTGTCTTATCAGAAACGTGGCTAGATAAATCCATTTTGGCGTCTGACATTTACATAAATGGTTACAGTGTATATCGTACTGACCGGCCTAAAAAAGGTGGTGGCGTTGCCATTTATGTGAAAAATAAGTTTTGTGTAACTAATATGGTTTCCAAATCGGTTAGTAAATAGCTAGAATTTTTAGCCGTGAATATCGAGGTAACAAAGGGTCAACAGGTCATGGTGGTGGGCTGCTACAGGGCCCCCTCGGCTGTCAAGGACTCTTTATCGTCATTGGCAAAACTGTTATCACAACTTTCCTACAAGGAAATAGTGCTGCTTGGTGATTTTAATTGGGACTGGTTAACTTCTGTGTCAGAGGATTTTAAAAACCTATGTACCTCTTTGAACTTTACCCAGATTATAGACAGTCCTACTCGCCCAAATATTAAGTCCCCTAATAAATCCTCCTTAATTGATCTAATTTTAACAAATGTTCCACATAAATACTCATCTGTGGGAGTATTTGCTAATGATGTGAGTGACCACTGTGTTGTAGCCACCATTAGGGAAACTAAGGTCCAAAAGGTTAAACCACGTATCATCACAAAGAGAGACAAAAAAACACTTTGTGGAGCAGGGTTTTTTACATGATCTGTTTGATTTTGATTGGGGTAGGATCAATCTGTGTACTGATGTAGAAACTGCATGGTCTTATTTTTATCTTGGTTTTATGAAAATTATAGATAGACATGCACCCCTGCGTAAATTTAGAGTGAAGGGACGAAACAATCCCCTGGTTTTCTGCTGAGCTGTCCAGTCTACTTCATGAGAGAAATAATGCTTGGGCTAAGGCAAGGAATTCAGGCTCAGAGGTAGAATGGCTACGCTTTAGGCAGCTAAGGAATAGCTTCACATCTCAAATAAAAAGTGCAAAATCAAAGTACTATTTGTCAGTTACCACAGAAAACCTGAATAATCCTGGGAAATTTTGGAAAGCCATAAAATCGATTTCCACTGGTGACATCCCAAATGAGCTACCTCCGTGCATTACCACAGCATCTGGCATTCAGACAGGGCTACTATGCTAAATTGCCTCAATAAGCATTTTGTGTCTTGTGGCTCTCTGTTTGATTCTGTCACTGACTGTACTTCTGCTTCTGTGAACGCTCCAATCCTTGACTCTGAACAATGTGGTCTGGAAAACCCTTTCAGTTTTACTCCTTTAACTATTGGTATTGTTCATGAAGCATTATCCAAGTTAGATCCTAGGAAACCGGCTGGCCCGGACAACTTAGAACCTTTCTTTTTAAAGATAGCTGCAGATTTTATTGCTCCACCTCTTACTTCTCTTTTTAACCTCTCCCTCAGCACAAATACAATCCCAAAAGTATGGAAGTCTGCTTATGTCTTGCCTTTACTGAAAGGAGGGGAGGCAACTATTTTAAATAACTATAGGCCAATCTCAAAATTGTCAGTTCTGGCTAAGGTGCTCGAACGACTTGTGAGTGAACAAGTAAAGGAGTTTTTATGTTTAAATGATATCCTGACTAAACACCAGTCAGGATTCAGAAAGAAACACAGCACCATCACTGCGACAATGAAAGTGGTAAATGACATTACTAGTATTTTAGATAATAAGCAGAGTTGTGCAGCTCTGTTTATTGACCTTTCCAAAGCGTTTGACACCGTTGATCATCGCATTTTAAAGCAGAGGCTACTCAGTATAGTATCCAGCCATGCAGTGGGGTGGTTTGTGAACTACCTCTCTGAAAGGTCCCAATGTGTTCATTTTGATGGACTGTCTTCTGAGTGGTTAAACATTTCTAATGGTGTACCACAAGGTTCTGTTTTAGGACCACTTTTATTCTCCATATATATTAACAGCGTAGGTGAGAATGTGGATGAAGCTACTTTACATTTTTATGCGGATGATACTGTGATGTATTGTGCAGGTCCCTCTATTAATGAGGCTGTTGTTAAATTACAGGCTGTTTTTAACACTATTCAGACTCAGCTCTCTGAATTAAAGCTTCTTTTAAATGTGGATAAAACAAAGGTAATGCTCTTTTCAAAAGCTAAAAAGACACCAGAGCCTGTTTCGGATATTGTAACTACGCAAGGAACAAAACTTGAAGTTGTTGCCTGTTACAAATACCTTGGTATCTGGCTTGATGATTGTCTCGCTTTTAAACATCATGTCAATAACCTGCTTAAAAAACTGAGGGTTAGGTTAGGGTTCTTTTACAGAAACAAGTCCTGTTTCTCGCTTGAGGCCAGGATAAGGCTAGTCACTGTGACCTTTTTACCTGTGCTGGACTATGGTGATTTGATTTATATGAATGCACCTGCCAATTACCTGAGCAAATTGGATGCTGCATATCACAGCGCTCTGAGATTTGTCACTAATTGTAAAACGCTTACACATCACTGTACACTGTATACCAAGGCAGGTTTACCATCACTCTCTGTACGGAGGCTCAGTCACTGGTACACTTTTATTTATAAAGCTATGTTGGGCAAACTCCCGTATTACATCTGTTCTCTGGTAAAGCAGAAAGTTGCAAGCAGCTATTGTCTGAGATCACAGGATGTAGTCTTAATAGATGTACCAAGAGTGATGACTGTCTTTGGTAAAACAGCTTTTATGTGCGCAGCTCCACTTGCTTGGAACAGCCTACAGTCCAAATTGAAATTGTTCACCTTTGTTTCTCTGAATGTTTTTAAGGCACGTCTGCACGAAATGCTTTATGACACTATGGGTGTTTGTAAGTGTTGGTGAATATGTAAATATGATGTCCTCTATTGTTTGTTTTTATGTTTCATGTGGAACAAATTGATGCAGGTCTTCCTTGTAAAAGAGATCCATGATCTCAAGGGACCTATCTGTTTAAATAAAGGTTTGAAATTAAATGAAAAAAATAGTTTTGTCCTGTTGTCTGATTGTTTTTTCTGTATTTTTTGTAATTTGTGTTGTATTGGTTGTGATTGTACATTGTATTTTTTTAAATGTGTATGAATACATTTTTGAAAAACATTTGATCAACAAAAAAAAAAAGTATTTGGTCAGGATCTAGACTCAGTGTGTAGTTTATTAATTAATCAATGCTCTCTACATTAGGAAAACACATACCAGTGTACCAGAGGGAGTCACACACAGCTGTGCCTAGATAACCAAAATCCTTGAATCTACACACAGCAAATAAACTCAAATGACACAACGAGATGTAAAAGGAGATCACACATACAGTATAGTCGATATAAAACTGGCCGCTTCAATCTGAAGAGCAACTAAAACAAAACACGGGAGTGTACCTTGTTGTTGTGAACACTAATGTTATCCACAGCATACACAGAGACCGCAAAGTTCTTAAGGAGAAAACTAGTTGCTAAAACAAAACACGTTAGTGTACCTTGTTAGCTAATGTTAGCTAGCTGACATTAACGTTAAACATTGCACTCATGTTACTCACCGAAACCTTGTAAAGCCGGTCCCGCATGCTGGCTCTTACAGAACCGACTAACTCCCCTTTCGTGTATGTACAGCTCTCAACGTGCCCAGACTTGTAGTGATTTTCACCTCGTTTTATACTTTTATTCTCATTCTGAAAGAATGAGGTGAAATGTGCCAACGTGACGGCCATCTTTGTGTTGGTGACGCGTATTGTGCGGGACCAGAGACATATAGTTCACCGAGCGGTTTCACACAAAAAATGTATTACTTCGCAGTTTTACGACACATTTTTATTTTTTAGACTTGCAAAATGTTCTTTTAAATTGACAAACATCATATGTGTAGTTCGTGGCACAATTCAAATGGGATCAAAAGATACGTTTTCTCTCTCCATTGAATTCAATGTATAATTTTCCGCTTCCGGGTCCCATGAGCTCCCCCGGAAAGGGAAGGACTTCGCCTCTCTATATACAGTCTATGGTTTCAACACACTATTTCCATATGTTGATGTTTGAAGTGCACTCTTCATGTTATGTGTTATTTTCCTGTTAGAAGAGCAGTGCATACCCCTGTTATATTGTATTTGGTAAAGGGAGATTTGTAACTTAATTGTAGGAGTTCCATTTCTCTGCCATTTTAAAAATGGTATTATCTTTCAGTGTGAATTCATTCATTTTTAAAACACTGTATTGAATGGAATGGAGAATTGTTTTGAATAATGTGAATTTAAAAATTAAAAAAACGAAACCATGTTCTCATTCATAACACTCCGTTCGATGTCTCACTATGGGATGCGCCTCAACGCATATGCAAACAGAAGCATCAATCTCATTACGCCAATCCTGATTGGCTGGTGATCTTGATGTCAACGTCAGGGAATCCACCCACCCTTTAAGTAGCTTGCGCTAAGACGCAGCGTCATTCAAACACCTCTTGTCGCTTCAGAGCACATCTCGAATAATCAGTAACCGGGCTAGCTTAACGGTCCACAGACTGAACCCAAAGCTAACATTCGGTCGACGGGCGCTTGCCGGTTACTTTTTTGCTTTGCAAGAAGACTGAACAATATTAACACACCAGTTAATATTGTAATCTGCCTCGCCGTTTCATTCTGTCGAAATAACGGTAAGGTTTGATTTTTTTCTTCAAGCTAGTAACATACCTGTTGCTAGTTTTTTCTTCCCTCCACACCGACACCACGGTAAAGAGGACGTCCTCTTTTCTCTCTCACACCAGAGGAGACAGAGATAAATAAGAAAAGGTATTAACACACCAGTTAATATTCTTTAAAGAATAAAATCTACACCGTCGCCTTTTTCCTTTCGGACTAACGGCAAGGTTGGATATTTTTCTCAGTAACGTACCTGTTACTAGCGTGTCCACTCCACGCCGACACCCCGGCGAACGAATATGGACCCTTCTCTCCCTCACACCAGAGGAGTCAGGGACTCGGATGCTCGGCTATGCGGCTGAGGGTTTAAGATTTCAGGCACAGACTCACACCAGGTCTGCTCGTCCTGCCTCGGGCTGGAACACGCCCGGGAGGCTATCGATAACCCCGGCTCGTGCGGGCATTGTACCCGCTAAACCATTAAGAGCCTCCGCCGACGGTTAGCACGCCAAGCTAGCTTGTCGGGATGGGATCCCCTCATGTCCGCTGATTCGCCGGCCGGCAATCAAGACATGATGGCGTCCGCCGCAGAGATTGAGCCCCACGCCGTGTCAGGCTGGGACCCGATGGCGGCAAGAGCCGCGAGAGCGGAGCCCCGCGCTGTCCGCTCCCCCGGGGGGCGAGAGCACACCAGCTTCGCCCGTCCTAAGTATCAGGACGTGTCAACGCGCTGCGTCGAGGCTGGACATCCCATGGCCTGAAGTGGCCAAGGAGACCTCCAGATCTCGCAAAGAGGGGAAGAACTTGCCCCAAGCAGTGAGGACGAAGAGGCAGCTCCTTCCAGTCTTTCCGGAGATGCTGGACGAGGGTGTCGGTCTCGTGGAGAGACCGCCCCTTTAGCAACAAGGCCCCAATCCAGGGTGCCTCCTCCCTGGACTGTGACGGTATGGAGAGGCTCGGCCTGCTCCGCATGACGCCCATGGAACCGCTGGTGGCAACCCACCTCCAACCGAGGCTGGCTTCGACACCGAGCAGGAACCCCATGCTACCGGCAAAGGCAGACCGTTTCCAGTCAGCGATGACCGAACGGGCCTATAAAGCCGCAGCTTTGTCCGCCAGGGCACTCAACGTCTCCTCGCTGCTGACCGCCTACCAGGCGGAGCTCTGCGAAGACATGTCGAGCAAACCTGAGCCTGCCGTGTGGGACGAGATCGCAGCGATCACAGACATTTGCCTCCGTGTGCAGCGCTGTGCAGTCCAAGATTGATGGTGGTACAGGAGAGAGCCAGGTGGCTCAACCTGACAAACCTTCCAGACCGGGAAAAAGAGGATGTTCTAGACATGCCTATTGTTCCCGAGGGCATATTTGGCTCCGCTCTAGCTTCAATGCAGCTGAGATGCGAATGAAAAAGGAAGGGAGACGAGGCTCTCCAGCTCTGTCTCCCCCGAAGGGTCCAGCCGCCACCTTCAATGGTCCCGCGGCAGGACAGCACTCAAGCTGTCTCACGTCCTGCCCGGTTCAAGATACCGAAGCAGCAGAGACTGCAGCCCGTCCCGGGTCCCCAGTCCAGGCACGAGGCGAGGGGGAGCTGGCCAAGAAAATCTGCCGCTCAGGCGCAGCCGACCCAGGTTTTCAGCCACCTGGCGAGGAAGAAGAAGCGGGCGGCCTGACAGCCTCTTCTCCTCTCCTCGATGAAGGAGCTGGAAGTTCCCTGTTCCCCAGCTCCAGAGCACGTTCCAGTGTTAGATGCTCATGTGTTTTCGGGGTGCCACCATGCCACCATCTTCCCGCCGCCTCGAGTGATGCCAGAACGTCATCCTCAAGTTCGCGCCATTAGGGAAATGGCCTTAACATAGAAGACAGCAAGTTCCGCTGCCTGTTTAAGTCACACAAACACATGTCATCATTGTTGTTTTCGAATAAAATCATTTTCCACTGTCGTTTCCAGGCTTGAAGCCAAGGGCGCAGTCAATAAAAATGAAAAGAAAAACAATAAAAACAATAAACAGTCTGTCGTCTGCCCCTCTTTTGAGAGCGGCTACGGCCTCTCTCAAAAGGCGGACAATAGACGGGATTGTGAAGGCACCACCGCCACGCGCATGCGCAGTGTCGGCCGGGGTTGTCAACCTGGGGTACCGCCGTGTTCAGACACTAGAGGGCCCCATAACACAACAAATAGAGACACTGAGGGCAGACGACAGAGCTGTGACATCTCCGCTCGCTTTGAGAAGCGAGAAGTGGAGGATGCTCACAGATTCTGCTTGGGTTTTCAAGACAGTAACACAGGGCTACAGGCTCCAATTCGCTGTCACCCCCCCTCACTTCTCGGGCATTCTGTATACACAGGCCCGGGGAGAGTCGGCCCATATTCTAGAGCAAGAGATTTTCTCGCTACTGGAACAAATATCTCAAAAGATACAAATTCAGAATGCTCACTCACACATCTCTATTGCGTCTCGTGCGCCAAAACGACTGGTTCACATCAGTCGACCTGAAAGATGCGTATTTCCACATCCGAGTATATTACCCACACAGGAAATATCTGAGGTTCGCCTTTCAGGGTGTCTGTTACGAGTACAGAGTACTTCCCTTCGGTCTGTCTCTCAGCCCGCGAGTGTTTGTACGGTGTACGGAAGCCGCGATCGCCCCGTTAAGACAACAGGGTATTCGCCTGGCAACTTATCTGGACGATTGGCTCCTTCTCGCACAGTCGGAGCAAGAGGCTATTACGCAGACGAATGTCCTCGTAAAACACCTGCTCGACCTGGGTTTCGTATTAAACACAGAAAAGAGCATGTTGTCCCCAGCCCAGACTGTACTCTTCCTGGGCCTACGCCTGAATTCGGTGCCCTTTACAGCCCGCTTGTCAGCAGAGAGAGTGAAAGCCTTCAGGGCTTGCCTCGCTTATTTCCAGCCACGCAAATATGTTCTCTTCAGATCATGTCTGCGGTTGCTGGGGCTCATGGCGTCAGCCATTCTGGTGGTACGACGGGATGCTTACACATGAGGGAGTTTCAGTGCTGGGTAGCTGCCCTCAGATTGGACCCCGCGCGTCATGGTGCGCGAAGAGTGATGGTCACTATGAAATGCGTAATGGCACTGCGCCACTGGCTACACCCGACTTTTCTAGTACGGGGCGTGCCTATGGGTGCTGTCCTATCGCGGAAGGTGGTCACCACAGACTCATGTCTGACGGGCTGGGGGGGTATATACGAAGGTCGACCTGTGAGGGGTCTCTGGAGCAGAGACCTCCAACGGTCACACATAAATTATCTGGAGCTTTTAGCGGTGTTCCTCACCCTGAAACGCTTTCTGCCTTTTCTCAGAGGACATCATGTCCTCGTGAGGACAGACAACAGGAGCACAATATCGTATATAAACCGCCAAGGGGGTTTGCGTTCTCTCCAGTTACACATGCTGGCACGCAAACTGATCTTATGGAGCTGCGGACGACTCCTCTCTCTGAGGGCGACGCACGTACGAGGAGTGATGAACCTCGGGGCAGATCTGCTGTCCAGAGGGGCACCACTATATGCAGACTGGACTCTACATCCAATAATTGTGAGTCAGCTGTGGGTGCGTTACGGCCGAGCCGCGGTAGATCTGTTCGCATCAAAAGAAAATGCTCAATGTCAGCTGTTCTTTTCAATGCGCGATTTAAACACACCGTTAGGCGTGGACGCGCTCACGCACGTTTGGCCTCCGGTCCTTCTGTACCCGTTCCCACCCCTGGCTCTGATACCCCCAACTCTGGCCAGAGTGAGAGAACAACGCCACACACTTATCCTGATAGCTCCGCACTGGCCTGCAATGTACTGGCTGGCGGAGATATATCAGCTGCTGTGCGGGCAGCCGTGGCAGCTCCCACTACGCAGGGACATACTGTCTCAGGCGAGGTGGACGATATTTCACCCACACCCAGTGCGCTTGGCACTATGGGCCTGGCCCGTGAGTAGTACAATCTGAATACAGTGGGGCTCCCTCAGAAGGTAATAAACACTATTCAGAGTGCAATAGCTTCCTCCACCAGGTCTCTTTATGACTGTAAGTGGAGGGTGTTTGAGGAGTGGTGCCTTAAAAAAGGACACATCTCTTTTCAATGTCCTGTCTGGGTGATTTTATCATTTCTACAGGACTTAATTGATAAACACAGAGCTTTCTCTACGATCAAAGTGTACCTGGCTGCTATTGCTGCATGCCATGTGGGCTTTGATGGAAGAACGGCTAGCCAACATCCTTTGGTCTGCCGTTTTATGAAAGGGGCTCGCAGGCTTCTCCCTGTTTCCAGGTCACTGGTGCCCTTATGGGACTTGGCAGTGGTTTTAGATGGGCTCACTCGACCTCCATTTGAACCCCTGGAAGAAGCTGACATGAAACACCTGTCACTGAAGACAGTGCTGTTACTGGCTCTGGCATCTGTCAAGCGAGTCAGTGACATTCATGCGCTCTCTGTACATCCTTCATGCACTCGGTTTGCCACGGGGGAAACGAGAGTGTTGCTGAAGCCCAACCCTGCCTTTATACCTAAGGTGGTTGGCTCATGTACCCCCATTGACATTGTGGCATTTCCTCCGCCGCTGTGTTCCTCTGAGGAACCACGGCCGAATTTGCTGTGTCCAGTTCGTGCTTTACGCATCTATATGGACAGGTCAAAAGAGTTTCGTTGTAGTGACCAACTCTTTATATCCTGGGCTAACCCTCAGAAGGGCAAGCCCGTTACCAGGCAACGGCTCTCCCACTGGATTGTGGAAGCGATTGCTCTGGCTTATATACAGGGTTTGCAGGCACCAACGGCCTGCGTGCTTATTCTACTCGTGGACTGGCTACATTCTGGGCTTTGTTCAAGGGTGTTTCCATCCAAGACATTTGTGCAGCAGCGAGCTGGTCCTCACCGCTCACTTTTGTCCGCTTTTACAGGCTAGATGTCTCTGCTCCAAGTGTGGCCCGCGCAGTGCTGGGCCCCGTGTTGAGACAGAGTTCTACCTGTTAAGTTCTGGTTGTTTTGGTGATTTTCGAGATAAGCATGTCTAGCAATACAGGAGTTTCAATATCCCATAGTGAGACATCGAACGGAGTGTTATGAATGAGAACTATAGGTTACTTACGTAACCCCAGTTCTCAGAGTAACATGAAGTGAGATGTCTCACCAGACGGCCCTTCTTGCTAAGGCGAAGCGAGAAGAGGTGCTTATTTTGAATGACTCTGCGTCGTAGCGCAAGCTACTTAAAGGGTGGGTGGATTCCCTGACGTTGACGTCAAGATCACCAGCCAATCAGGATTGGTGTAATGAGATTGATGCTTCTGTTTGCATATGCGTTGAGGCGCATCCCATAGTGAGACATCTCACTTCATGTTACTCTGAGAACTGGGGTTACGTAAGTAACCTATATTTTTGTATCATGTGTAACACATTTTTATCAAATTATATTTAACCTTATTAATTTAATTAATTAAATAGAATTTAGGTGGACCAGCATTATTTCAATTCATAAAGGTAATGTTCATTTTACTTAAACTCTATTCAAAAAATGTGAGTTGGACTAACTCATTTACATTATACTGCATAAATGCCATTAGTTTGAGTTTGTGCCACATATATTTATTGGATGTAAAACCTGCCAACAATGAAATTGATTTAATCCAATGAGTTATTTCTTTGAGTGTACAGGCATTTCCCTTACCAGTGACGTAGCCACCAGAGGGCCAGGGTGGGCCCAGGCCCACCCAGTTTACTCATTGGCCCACTCTGAGAAAGCTTCGGTGTGATTTTTTTTTTTTTTTTAATTTTATAAAATTATTTTATTATTTAATATAAAAAAAAGAATTCACCCATTGAGAATTCTAAGTGAAATTCAAGTTTAATTAATGTTGTATGTGCTTTATCCTCTGAACCGAACTCATTTACGTTAAAAACTGATTGTTGATCCGGCGCGCGCCATAATAACGTGAGAGAGGCAGAGAGCTGCCTGCAAAATAAATGATGGCTCAAAGTTCACCAATGAACTTTGTTTTTTTTTTAAAAGCCAGACTCCAAGAAGAGCCCCCACTGCCCTCATCTAGCAGCGATCTATACGATAATTTTCTGATAACGATGAAATAGCCCCGCCTCCCTCTGCCCACCTCTCCTGCTGCTGGGCTTTCAGAAGAAAAAAAATGTTAACGGAAACTCTGCTGCACGGTTCCCTCGTCCCTTGGCAGAGGCGGAGAGGTGGGTGTTTTTCATCTGCTGGTGGACAGTCCGGAGAGATATACACAGAGTTGGGTTGTAACGGAATACATGTAACGGCGTTACGTAACCAGAATACAAAAATCAAGTGTATTCAGCTGGCGTTACATTTGAAAAACGAGTAATCTGATTACAGTTACTTTTGGAATACTTATTGGAATTATTGGTGGAAAGGTTTCCTCACAAAATGTAATATTCATTACCGGCAGAACTGTGTGCACACTGCACAGCGCTGCAGCATGTCTGTGAGCGAGAGAGATGCAGCGTGTCTGTGAGGCCCCGCCCCCGTACGCAGATGAGAGAGAGAGATCTCTTTTTAAAATATATTGAAAGTTAGAAACGGAGATGGTTAGATAACATGTGCAAGATAACGTTTATGTAGCATTTCTTTATTGTCAAAATGATGACATTTATAACGGGATAAAATCAAAGTGAATGGCCTGCTGCTGCTGAATGCATGGGGCAAGTGACTGGACAAAGTTTTAAAAGTTATTACATCGTTTCAGATCATAATAATAATGATAATTCATTCTATTTAGGGGCGCCTTTCAAAGCCTGTGTGTCTGTGAGTTGTTTGGGCCCGCTGGACTCAAAACATATCCAGGGTCTGTTGAACTGGCTGGCAGGTGGCTGCATCGCAGCCCTAATGTCAAAGACACCAACATTATACATTATATTTGACCAGGATGCAGTTACACAAATATTTGGGAAGGCTTAGCCTTCCCTAGCCTACAGTACCCGCCGCCCCTGATACATCTACATAATCTAAAACACAACCTTCTCTTTCAGAAACATGCCTTTTCTCTGACTCTCTGGCTTAGGCCTATGTGTCATGATTTTCTTGCTCCAAGTAGTTGGTCATTTTTGTATTCCAATTTAAAAAAGCCAGGTATTTTTCAACCATTTAAAACATTTGTAAAAAAAACTCAATATACCTCAAGATGAAGCAGGATGGCATTGCGCATTCTCGCTTTCCAGCGCTGGGAACGGCGTCTTTCCTCACGGGATTTTGTTTTCTGTAGCTTGTGCCACTGCCATAAGGCACACACTATTGCGGCCTTCATTCTCAATATTGAGAATATAAATCAGAGAGGTGTGCCTGGACCTTATATAGGCTGTCAGGTCCCTCATGATTCAGTAATTGATTAGAAATTCGGTGCAGGTGTTTTCTCAAAGAGGTGTGACTTGATTTATCTCATTAAGCCTATACTAGTTTAAAAAGGTAAACATACTGTGTATAGTGTATAGACAGTCATTTGGTTTTTAGGTGTTTGTGTGTGTGCATGTGTGAATATATCAAACGTATATAGCCCTTTATTTGTAGGGTACTTTTCATACTAATGTTTTTGTGCGGCACAATACAGAAGAGATGCAGGCCTATGTATTATTATATTATAAATATTCATACATTCTTGACATACTATGCCTTGTTGCAAATTGAATTACAAGTAAATATGTGGGGGAACAATATTCAGCTGATCTAACAGAGATTATAAAATACAGCGCTATGACAAAACGCTCGACAGCCGATGCAGCTGTTGCCACGTAATAATGAACGGACATCGCTTTAATATGACCGCTCAGAGCAGAGGAGTTCTCATTTCTCTAACTGCCTGCTGCTTCCCCTCCTCTCTCCTCGGTTCCCCTCCTCTCTCCTCGGTTCCCCTTCTCACTCCTCCGCTCGCATCTCCTGTGGGCGGGACTAAGTATCGAGGATAGGAGTCGAGGAGGGGAAATTTGAGAATTGAGAAGCCTCTACTCGGTTTAACTCTCACTTGTTGTAATAACGTTTATTAGGGAATGTTTAAATAACCACAGACATCAGAACGATGTAATTTAGCAGCAGAAAACAGCAGGATTTGCATTGGACCCGTCGACGCCGGCCAATAGAAGAAGACTACAGTTGCTAACCCATGATGGACAGGAAGAAACTCTCTTTCCTGACCTCGGCTGACCCAACGCACACGCGACAGGCAACCAGCTGCATGGGGAGAGCGCCTCCGCTTGCAATTTCATTGTATATCGCCGCATCATTTGTGTAATTAAATGCCGTTAACTTTTATAAGCTTCCCTTGACTCTTTTCAGTTAATTCTGCTCTCAGGGTTCAATAATTCCTACACTATCTATCGATCTATCTATAACTATCCATCTCTCTATCTATCTATATATAAGGAACCGCAGTAGACAAAAGGCGTTGCTATAGCAACAGGTCATGTTTACGCTGCATTTTCTATGAGGTAAATATTTTACCCGCTGGTGGATATAGGTATAAATGGCAATTTCTTGGGCGGTTTTTTCAATCTGACCTCATATTGACAATTTTTAACAACAGAGGGTAGTACATAACACCCTTTCAGGAAAAGTCACGGACTGGGAGACTTTCATATTTTATTGAAAAAAAGTTACATAGCCTTCAATAAAAAAAACAGCTGCAGTAAAAATGGACCCGTTGGCAGTTCTAGTGTTAATGATTGTTTGAGGCAGTTGTAAAAAAGCCACACAGAAAGAGCTTATGTAACAGCTCACCGCTTTCCGTTTTTCATTTAGCAATGAAACTGTTGTAAATGTCAGCCCTGCAAACCTGTGCACAACCCACTGTGTCAACAAGTAAAGATTTTTGTCAAAACCACTTAACTCCACAGGCTCGGCCCCGAATCAGCGCCGCACACTGGGCCAGCAGGAATACGCCGTGTTTAGATCACCCATCGTGTCTGTGATTGATTTTAGCTGCAGGACGTATTGCACTTAAATTAATCCATGTGCCTTCAGTCAATATTCCACACAAAGACACACAAAAAACACACAGCTGGAAACACTACTCTCCTTCTCTTTAACGACGTCCATCCCCTTTCCCTCTCTGACATTGATATTATTAAGGATGTGTATAATTGTATTCCCAGGCACTTAGCAACCTTTAGCACACATTATAACCTAAACTGCTCAGCCTTTTTCGGAAAATTATCTCTTGTTGTCCTAAAACAACAGTATTTTTTACCAGTATTTCCACTTGTTTGCTAAATGATGGAGCTGGGGCGGCGGGTACTGTAGGTTAGGGAATGCTCCGGCATTGGGACAAAATTAACATGGGATCACTCCGGTCATTGTACGTACTTCGTCTCACTGGAATATTAACGGTTAGATTGAATACAACATCGACCCAATTTATCCGGTCAATGACGGGAGAGTTTTGAAAGTGACAAAACACTGTTTTCACACATTTAAAAACACTTAAACAATGTTTACCCAGGATTCAGGCACCTTCCGTGGCTTGTAAAATGTGGTATCATACTATTTAAAACATGTATACCCAGGATTCAATCACTTTTCCTGGCTTGCAAAGTGCAGTGAAGCAGCCTGTTCTCTGGATGTGTAAGGCAGAGGAGGGTAACAAAAAAAGTTAAAGTGTGAACCTCCAGCAGGGCAGGTGGTGCTGTGAATAAGTCAGAATATTGATGCTGGTGGGCGGACAGTAAAGCACCACAAAATCCACCCCCCTTTAAGTTACCAGGGGCATGAGGTTCTGTAGGGTGTGAACATCTGTGTTTAGTCCGTGGGGGAGTGCTTAGGTCCGGGGGCCCGGGGTCTCACGGTGTGCGATGTTATGGAAGTCGAAAAAACGACAGAGTGCCAACGGAGGAGGGGCTAAAAAACGCAAGTCTTCTGCGCTTCCGGCGGAAGCCCCAGACACATTTTCACTGCCATGTTGCATTTTACAACGTAGAGGGGATTCGAGACCTCCCTTCCTCCGTCAAATAAATTCATTCATGTTTTCCAAGCTACCATCTGCACGAAATCGGAAACCCGGTTTTTAAGAGCACAAAAAATGGCTGTTTCACATCATGGAGGAATGTGTCCGCTACTTTGTCCGAGTGCTTTGGCTCGGATACAATTGTTGCCTGGAGGACCCCAATCATGGTTCTTACCAAACTTTAAGTTTTTGAACTGGCCTCTGGAGGAGTACATGGGATACAATTTCTCCATGTTCACCCCTTTCCTCTGGTTCTCCCAAAAGATAACTTGGACTTTATCTGCCTCTGGAGGAATGTAAGGAGAGTTGTCAGGGGACTCTGACCGCCTTAAGAGACACTATTTTCGGATACATTTTATCCATTTTCACCCTTTTCTATGGTTCTCCCAAAAGTTACCTTGTACTTTTCCTGCCTCTGGAGGAATGTAAGGAGAGTTGTCAGGGAACTCTACCTGCATTATGAGGCACTATTTTGGGATACCATTTCTCCATTTCCACCCCTTTCCTCTGGTTCTCCCAAAAGATAACTTGGACCTTTCCTGCCTCTGGAGGAATGTAAGGAGAGTTGTCAGGGAACTCTACCTGCATTATGAGGCACTATTTTGGGATACCATTTCTCCATTTTCACCCTTTCCTCTGGTTCTCCCAAAAGATAACTTACACTTTTTCTGCCTCTGGAGGAATGTAAGGAGAGTTGTCAGGGGACTCTTCTTGCTGTTTGTCTTATCAAAATGGAGGGGTGTGTTTGAGGGGAGGGCCCTGGCTGTTTCGGCAGCCTCCGCTCCTCTCCCTCCCCGAGACCAGCTCGTGCTCCCGCTGTAAAAGGCAGGTGCGCGGGCACCCACTGCCACTCACTCTGAGCCTGGCTCCCGAGCAGCGCGTTCTCCCCGGCAGTCCGCCAGCAGATGAAAAACACCCACCTCTCCACCTCTTCCGAGGGACGAGGGAACCGTGCGGGAGGGTCTGCTGGAGGCTCCTGCCGGGTGCTCCGTCCTGCGTTTCACCGGGACCCGGCTCGAACACTCGGAACTCTGACTCCAGCGCGGTGTGGCGGCCTCGCCCTGGCCGTCCACCGTGCGCCCTCCGGGTACCTGACTCCCCTGCCTCCTCCGGCGGAAATAAGGGGCACTGCTGAGGGCTACATCATCCATGTGCAGGATCACAAGACTGCCAAGACATTTGGCGAAGCACAGCTGGTGCTTACAGTGAAGGAGTTTAGCTTGGTCATGCGGTGGATGGGGATAAAAGAGGGCTTTTCGGGTCCTCAGAATGAATTCTTCCTTTTCACAACGGGGAAGCATGCCTCCAGGAACCTGAACGCTCACTTGAAGAGGGCTTGGGATGATGCTGGGCTAGAAACGGCCTTCACCTTCACAATCCTGCGCACTGGCCTGGCTGACATTATCAAGCATCACCAAGATCCAGAAAGCAGGTCGATTCTCGCCAGGTTTATGTGTCACGACGTAAGCACTGCAGACCGGTTCTACGCGAATATGCCTGGAATAAAGGAGGGATTGAAGATCCGCTCCATGTTCAGGGTGGCAGCGGCAGCAGCAGCTGCAGCAGCAGCATCGGAAGGAGTTCTACCACCGTCAGATACCTCCGAAGAGGACTCAGGGGCGGAGACCAGCGATACCTCTTCTTCTGGGCCGGTTGATACTCCTGATGTGGGGGTAGGGGCCGTGGACTCAGCCTTTTTCCCCCGGTGCACCGTACAAGTTACACGGCTAATATGGCCCCTGGGCCCCCGCTAATCATGTTTTTAATCATGTTTGTATTATGTTTATTATGCATATTGTGTATACTGTTTTTGTAAAAATAATATGATAATTAAATAAATAAAAAAACATTTTAATAACGTTTAAGGTTCCCAGTGCCAGGTATCAGACTATTTAAACAAAGTTTACCCAGGATTCAGACACCTTCCCTGGCTTGTAAAATGCGGTGATGCGCCCTGGAGGTATCATACTATTTA
Source organism: Harpagifer antarcticus (assembly GCA_902827135.1). Lineage (NCBI taxonomy): Eukaryota > Metazoa > Chordata > Actinopteri > Perciformes > Harpagiferidae > Harpagifer > Harpagifer antarcticus. The sequence continues at coordinate 309,413 of CADEHL010001266.1, read as the reverse complement.
AACAAAGTTTACCCAGGATTCAGACACCTTCCCTGGCTTGTAAAATGTGGTGATGCGCCCTGGAGGTATCAGACTATTTAAACAGAGTTTACCCATGATTCAGACACATTCCCTGGCTTGTAAAATGTGGTGATGCGCCCTGGAGGTATCAGACTATTTTAAACAACTTTTCCCCGCCTTTGAAACACTTATTCCTGGCTTTTAGCCTGTCATTTTTCAAGATATGATTTAACATTGAAGCTCTCCTGGAAATGGACATATGCTGTCCTTCTCCAAGAGAGCTTCAATGTTAAATGATATCTTGCAAAATGACAGGCTAAAAATCTCTTCCAGATGTTTAAAAACTCTTTTCCAGACAATTTAAACATTATTTCTGGCTTGTAAAGTGCAGTGGTAGTATCAGACTATTTAAAGGGTTACCAGGAGCATGAGAACATCCTCCACAGGAGGGTGGGTGGGGCTGTGAATAAGGATGAATATGGATGCTGGTGGGCGGACAGTAAAGCACCACAAAATCCACCTCCTTTAAGTGTTACCAGGGGCATGAGAATATCCTCCACAGGAGGGTGGGTGGGGCTGTGAATAAGGATGAATATGGATGAATATGGATGCTGGTATGCGGACAGTAAAGCACCACAAAATCCACCACCTTTAAGATAACCAGGGGCATGAGGTTCTGGAGGGTGTGAACATCTGTGTTTAGTTCGTGGGGGAGTGCTTAAGTCCGGGGGCCCGGGGTCTCACGGTGTGCAAGGTTATGGAAGTGTGCATGTCAGGGAGAGATGCTGGAGCTGATTAGTCCGTCGTTTGGGGCTCTGTGAGCGGCTACAAATAGGTGATTTTCCCGGTGTATTTCATGGAAGTCTGACATAGCCTGTTTGCTCATGTCAGGGAGAGATGCTGGAGCTGATTAGTCCGCCATTTGGGGCTCTGTGTAGGGCCAGAAAGAGATGGTTTTCGCGCTCTGTCTCCTGGTAGTGTGAAATAGCCTGTTTACCCATGTCAAATATTGCTACTAATTGATAACTTTTAATAGGAATGTCTGTTTGACATGTGTTCAGAATGTTCTATTTATTGTTAAACATCACATTCTGAATGACCCATTTTAATTGCAAACTGAATTAAAACAGTCCCCCCGAAACTAATCTACCCACGTTTAGCATGCTATTTGTCGGTTATAAATGTTATCACCATGGATGTGTCTGTATTTAACAAAAAAAAAGCTTACAGCACCGGGTATTCCCAGGAGGTCTCCCATCCAAGTACTGACCCGGCCTGACCCTGCTTAGCTTCCGAGATCGGGCGTGCTTTTTTTTTTTAATCTTATTTTATAGAAAAACATAAACATAGTTAGATTTTAAAACATTATAGTCCACCTTACTGATCCCCAAAAAAGGAAGGACCCCAAGGCTTTCAAAAAAATCAATTTCAACAAAATCTCAGTTTTCATTAATATCTTTCAAACATACACCCATCTTCTCATATATCAATAACAAATCAAACATAAAAACAGAATCATGCAAAACAAACTCTCAGCTTGCATTAAGCATTCTCAAAAATAGTAGACACATATTAAAACCATCACACACTTAAATCATACATCACACCCATTAATTACATGTGATCCCATCTTCCTGTTTCCAACATACACAGGCATCTCAACATACTTCTCCACATTTTAACATTTTATCACCTCATATTGTCTGTGTATCCCCATCTCCCCTCATCCACTTCTTTCCGAGTTTTAGCAATCATCTATTCTCTTTTCTTTAACCACTTTCCCCTCCACATCGCCACCGTTTAAACAAAATAGTCCACCTTACTGATCCCCAAAAAAGGAAGGACCCCAAGGCTTTCACACAAATCAATTTCAACACAATCTCATCTTTCATGCACTAGTTCATTCACACTCCACACGTGCCTTGTATCACATCTTTAATCCCAATATCATCCTCAACATTTTTGACACTTTCACACATCATATTGTTTTCACATCACCATCCCCAATTCCCTTCCTCCACGTCTATCCGAGTGATATCTATCGCCATTGCTTTTCTCTTTTCCCTCCACACCGCCACTGTTTCCCCCTTCCTCCCCCCAAACGGCCTTTGCCTAACCCTGAGGTGATGTACATTCTCCTCGCACTCCACCCAGACACCTATATTATTTACCTCCCCTATGTTTACTGAGATGCGCTTCCAACCCTTGAGCTCCTCCCTCCTCGCTCTTGTGGCTGCTTTTTCTTTTCCCTCTTTTTCCCTCCTCATCTTCCTCTCAAAATAAAGGTCCTTTTCCTTCTGTCTCTGCACCTCCTGCTCCTCAGTCCCACTCTCCTCCCTCTCACTAACCCCACTATTCCAAACATCACTCATATTCCCCTCATCGCTTGACTGTCCTTCACTATCTTCCACCTCCTCCTCCTTCTCCTCCACCTCCCTCACCACCGCGTCGTCATTCCTCTTTCTCCCCGCTAACTCAATTTCGTCCTTTTTATGCCTTAATATCTTCACTCTCATAAGCTCCTCCTCTCTCTGTCTCTGCTCCTCCTCTTCCTCATCTTTATCCATCCTATTCCCCCATCCCTTCCCCCCCCTCCTTTGACTCAACTTCCTCATCCTTTCCCGCATCCCCCTCTTGTCTTTCGCTCTCCCTTACCTCCCCCCCCCCCCTCAGTCTCCTCCATCATCCCCTCCATCATCCCCTCCATCTCCTCCATCTCAACCTCCGCATAATATCCCTCCCCAGTTTCCATATCTTCCACTTCTTCTTCCTCCTTCTCACTCCCCTTCATCCTCTTTTTATCCTTCCTCCCTGCATCAGGCTCTACACTCTCCAAACCTTCCCCCCCCACATTGGCCGCAACATCATTCCCTTCATTTAAAAGCACATCATCACTTCCCCCCTCTCTTGGTCTTTTTCCCCCTGCTTCCCCCTCCCCACCCACATTCTCCTCCCCATCCAACCTCCCCTCATCTGTCTCGCCCACCTCTTCAGGCCCCAACTCCCCGCCCCCCTCCTCCTGATTGGGGGGGGGGGTTGAGAAGCGGGGCCCTCCGGGTGGGAGGAATGACTCCTCCTCTCCCTCACCCTCCGCTCCCTTGTGGGGATCTTGCCCTCCCTCTTCCCTCCTCTCTCTCCCCATCACACAGTTCCTAGCTAAATGCCCCGCCCCTTTGCACCTATAGCATGTTATGGCCGGGCCCTCTCTAAAAATATGCCCCTCATTTATAAAGGGATATATGCCCAAAAAATGGCGTACGCCAGTTTCTACGCAATGTTTGCGATTTATAAAATACTAACTTGACGGGAAAACATGCGGTCCTCCACGCAAACTCTAACCCATGCGTACGCACTAAGCACAAAAACGGGAGAGACGAGAAACTGCGACACGGTTGGCAGAAGGAAGAATGGAGAGAAATATGTGGAAATAATACCATAAATAAAATGTTACCTCTCATTTATCATATGAAGAATTCATTTTCAAACATTGATTAAAGCCAATCTTAAAATGATTAAACAAACGCCTGTTTGAGACTCCTCAGTGCACACAAAAACATAACTTGGAGAAATAAATAAATACGGATGTGTTATTTAAAACCACCTCGAATATGTTGTGTTAATGTTATGAAATGTTTTCTCATAAATTATGCGGTTTTGCATTTCTATAGGTTGTACGAGCATGGTTTTATATACTACCATGTTTCAACATGTTTTATGCCGTTTGCTAAGAATTGATAAGTCGCTTATAAAACACAGTGGTATGGAAACTAAGAGCACCATATGTGGTAAATTGTACAGCTAATATAACACAACACATTAGTTGTATTTCCTCTAACTGGTGGATATAGAGTTTCTGCGGGGAGGGGGGGTTGAGATGCACAGGCTGCAGTGGAGACGCTGCGCACAGCTGATCGACAGCTGGGACACAAACCACCAAATACGAAAACATAATTCAGATCCAGTCGTCATGACTCCACTCCGGAGGGATTCCCCAATCATTTCTTACAGTTTCTCATCAAGGGGGGGTCTCCTGTCCCCAGTACAAACACACTGCCTGAGGAAGGCTATGTGTATTTCTTTTGTCATGAACCTTTTTCGGACCACTTATTTATTTATTTTCGTGACAATCCGACCTCCATGCTGCTACTCTGGTTCAAACTGCATCCACCAAACGATATGATTTATCTCGACCTCCCCAAAATTACCAAAATCTGACACGGTGTGAGATGTCTTTTTTTAGCTGTTCTGTCGTCATTTCCTGCCATCTTCTTCATAAAGTCAGTCAGAATGAATGATAGAATGATAGAATGAATGAATGGGCGTTTCTTTGACTATTTATAGGCAAATATGGGCGTTACGAGAAGCCCGCAAAAGCTGCACCGCATTTCGAGTCGATTGTGATTTAAAAAGGGAAACCGGCGTAGGAAGTGCTGTACGCACTTTCCTCGCCGGTACGCAATGTTTGGTGAATCGGAAAATGTCGGAAAATTTCTGTACCTATTTTTTGGATTTCTACTACGTAAGCAACTTCCCACGTGAATCCTACGTACGGCGTTTTAAATGAGGCCCCAGGTCTGAGGCAGTTACTGCAGACCTGGCTCAGCCCATCATGCCTTACATTGAAATACTCTGCTCCCCCCACCCCTTCAAACTTGGTTGAATAGGGGAGGGATCTTACCTCACACCCAAACTCCACCCTTAGATATCTGGTGGCATCTGCTATCTTTGTCCCCGGCATAAACCTCCTTATTACCCTTGACACAGGTTTCATCCCCCACTCCAACAGTTTCAGCAATATCGCTTCATCCCTTAAATATACAGGTAAATACATAAAAGACACAATTGTGTCCTTTTTCACCAGTTCCCGTGCTTTCACCCTCAGCCCCTCCAACAGCATTTCCTTCCCCTCCCATGTGTTCATTGTCACGTCATACTCCTTTTCCCCTTTCGCCCTGCACCCCAAAACTCTCCCACACATCTCCTGTATCCCCACTAATAATTCCCCCACTGTTAATTTATTTAGGCTTCTCTCTGCACCCTTTTTCCCCTACAAAAATGACTTTTAAATGGATACTTTTGGATGTAAATGGTTCACTGTGTCATGGCTATGGGTCTCTGAAACAATCAGGCTTTTAGCACACTGTTAGCAGAGTTTAATCCGATTTTTAGCACTCTTTTCCCCGCGTTTAAATCACCGTTGTCACTATTGTGGGGATTTAGGAATGTACCTGTGTGTGTTGCGGAGCTTCCCTGCACTTTAAATCCATTGATTTGCCCTTTTTTAGGGTGTTTTTGACTGTTTTTGCACTGTGCTCACTTGGCTGATGCGCTCTCCTGTGGGGACACATGGCAACTGCACTCAAATGGCTTTTTAAACGGTTTTAAATCGTTTTTTCACTTTTAAAAACAGCTTTCTGCCCTGGAAATGATTTCTAACCATTATTACCGTTATGGAGGGGCTGCAGGAACACTTTACCCAGCTTTCACACACTTCTTCCTGGGTAAGAAAGCCATGTGCATCACCCTGGATTTCTGACCCATGTGCATCACCCTGGATTTCTGACCCATGTGCATCACCCTGGATCTCTGCCTGTGAGTGTGGGACCCTGCTTACAGCAGTGACTCTGCTGTACTTATGTTCTTGTACATTTCATGAGTCAAATGTGGATGGAATGGACAGGTTTCAAGCTGTTTTCCTGGGTTACATAGTGCTGCGAAGCAGCCTGTCAACTCTGGGTGGGAGAGAGCGAGGTGCTGGAAGGAGCTCTCTGGGTCACAGCCTGCTGCTGCTGCTGCTGCTGCTGCTGCTGCTGCTGCTGCTGCTCTCTCTCCCCCTGTATTCACATCACTTTTACCCAGCTTTCACACACTCATTCCTGGGTAAGAAAGTCATGTGTATCACACTGGATCTCTGCCTGTGAGTGTGGGACCCTGCTTACAGCAGTGACTCTGCTGTACCTATGTTCCTGTACATTTCATGAGTCAAATGTGGATGAAATGGACAGGTTTCAAGCTGTTTTCCTGGGTTACATAGTGCTGCGAAGCAGGCTGTCAACTCTGGGTGGGAGAAAGCGAGGTGCTGGAAGGAGCTCTCTGGGTCACAGCCTGCTGCTGCTGCTCTCTCTCCCCCTGTATTCACATCACTTTTACCCAGCTTTCACACACTCATTCCTGGGTAAGAAAGCCATGTGCATCACCTTGGATCTCTGCCTGTGAGTGTGGGACCCTGCTTACAGCAGTGACTCTGCTCTACCTATGTTCCTGTACATTTCATGAGTCAAATGTGGATGAAATGGACAGGTTTCAAGCTGTTTTCTTTGGTTACATAGTGCTGCGAAGTAGGCTGTCAACTCTGGGTGGGAGAGAGCGAGGTGCTGGAAGGAGCTCTCTGGGTCACAGCCTGCTGCTCTCTCCCCCCCTGTATTCACATCACTTTTACTCAGCTTTCACACACTCATTCCTGGGTAAGAAAGCCATGTGCATCACCCTGGATCTCTGCCTGTGAGTGTGGGACCCTGCTTACAGCAGTGACTCTGCTGTACCTATGTTCCTGTACATTTCATGAGTCAAATGTGGATGAAATGGACAGGTTTCAAGCTGTTTTCCTGGGTTACATAGTGCTGCGAAGCAGGCTGTCAACTCTGGGTGGGAGAGAGCGAGGTGCTGGAAGGAGCTCTCTGGGTCACAGCCTGCTGCTGCTGCTCTCTCCCCCCCTGTATTCACATCACTTTTACTCAGCTTTCACACTCATTCCTGGGTAAGAAAGCCATGTGCATCACCCTGGATCTCTGCCTGTGAGTGTGGGACCCTGCTTACAGCAGTGACTCTGCTGTACCTATGTTCCTGTACATTTCATGAGTCAAATGTGGATGGAATGGACAGGTTTCAAGCTGTTTTCCTGGGTTACATAGTGCTGCGAAGCAGGCTGTCAACTCTGGGTGGGAGAGAGCGAGGTGCTGGAAGGAGCTCTCTGGGTCACAGCCTGCTGCTGCTGCTCTCTCTCCCCCTGTATTCACATCACTTTTACCCAGCTTTCACACACTCATTCCTGGGTAAGAAAGTCATGTGTATCACACTGGATCTCTGCCTGTGAGTGTGGGATCCTGCTTACAGCAGTGACTCTGCTGTACCTATGTTCCTGTACATTTCATGAGTCAAATGTGGAGGATGAAATGGACAGGTTTCAAGCTGTTTTCCTGGGTTACATAGTGCTGCGAAGCAGGCTGTCAACTCTGGGTGGGAGAGAGCGAGGTGCTGGAAGGAGCTCTCTGGGTCACAGCCTGCTGCTGCTGCTACTCTCTCCCCCCCCCTGTATTCACATCACTTTTACCCAGCTTTCACACACTCATTCTTGGGTAAGAAAGCCATGTGCATCACCCTGGATCTCTGCCTGTGAGTGTTGGACCCTGCTTACAGCAGTGACTCTGCTGTACATTTCATGAGTCAAATGTGGATGAAATGGACAGATTCCTGTACATGTTCCCCAGGTTTCACACACTCATTCCTGTGTAAGAAAGCCATGTGCATCACCCTGGATCTCTGGGTGTCTTTGAGCGTGGGACCCTGCTTACAGTCCGTCGTTTGGGGCTCTCCCGAGAGTGGAAGTCCATTGCCTCTAAATAGAGGTAAAATTAGGTCTTTCACTTTGGGTAACCGCACCACTGTCAGACGTCTCCCGAGACTGGACGTCCATTCTCCTTAAATAGGGCTAGGGAAGGCTAAGCCTTCCCAAATATTTTTGTCACTGCATCCTGGTAAAATAAAAATATAATTTTTGTGTCTTTGACATTAGCGCTTCTATGCAGCCACCTGTGCCCTGTACTACGAAGCCAGTTCAACATACCCTGGATGTGTTTGAGTTATCTTAACTAACCCTATACGAGATCTCGCTAAGCGGTCCTACGACGCTGGTTATCAACTCGGTAAATCAAGCAAGGGTTTCTCTCTCCAGCTGAGAGCGCATTCACGTGTAAGGGGCGAGGTTAGCTACATTTGACCAATCACAAACAGGGACAAGTGTATACTTCATTAATGAAAAGTAAACTAATATTAGACAAATATGAACTTTAACCATCCATGACTTAAACATATAATCCAGGATACAAGCCACATAGTTGCACCTGCAAGGTGAATATAGAACAACTGGTTAAAAGATAACTAGCCTACAGAGTGTTTGAAAGCATACAACAGTTTTATGATATCACTGCCCCATCGACACTATGGATTTGACTTTAATTAGGCTACATTTGACTCGAGTGTTTCGTCAACTTAATGACACTGTAAGTGTTGCACGGCCAGGTACGGCTCGAGAAGCTGACTCAGATAAGGAAATATTGTGATATTATATGATCGATGATCTGATTGAATGTGATATGAATGATAAGTATGTGTCACAATCTGCTTTCTCACTCACCTATTTTCTGCATTAACATTCCTTAGTCACCTGGTAGTCACACCCTGTCTCTCTCTCACTCTGTTACACCCATCAGCTCCATTAGTATTTAGGCCCACTTCACTTTCACCTCAGTGCCAGATCGTACTTTGCAGCATGCCAGTCTTTCCCGCATTACCCTTCAGATTGCTCTCCCGGTTTCGACCCTGCCTGTCCCTGACCAGCCTGCCTCGCCTGCTCCCTGACCCGTTCTGCACCTGCGACTCCCGTCCTGCTGTCTCCTGGAACCCTCGCCTGTCCCCGACCAGCCCTTTGCCTACTATCTGCCGTGTTGTCTTCTACCAGCCTATTGCCTTCAATAAAGCTGGTTACCGACTATCTCTGGTTTCCCGTGTTCTGCATTTTGGTCCTCAGCTCGTTTGTGACAGAACGATCTGGCCAGAAATGGACCAAGCAAACACCGGGTCTCCTAGAGACCGCTTTGAGAGGGTTAAGGATGCCATCCAAAGACAGGAGGTCACGATAGCTACCTTAGCTACCGAGACCCACCAGGCAACCTCAACCCAGGGACAAACGCTGGCTTACCTTACCTCCCAGATGCAACAGATGGCCGCCACCGTACAACAGCTAGCCGCTACCATGGCTGCTACCGTCCCTCCGCCCGCAGTTCCGATGCTCGCTCCAGCCCCTGGGTCGACGGGATACGCTCTGGAGCCTCGTGTGGGAACGCCGGAACTCTACGCTGGTGAGCCGGAGGGATGCAGTCCTTTTCTCACAAACTGTTCCATATTGTTTTCACTGCAGCCACACACCTTCGCCTCCGAGGCGGCTCGTGTAGCTTTCACCGTTAATCATCTGACGGGGAGAGCCCGTTTATGGGGAACTGCAGAGTGGGAGCAGCAGACACCAGCCTGCGCCTCTTTTGCTGCATTTTCCACGGAGATGCGGAAGGTGTTCGGTTCCGTTCGTCTGGGTCCCGACGCTGCTGGAGGCCTGCTAAATTTGAGCCAGGGTTCCGGCACGGTGGTGGATTACGCTATTGACTTCCGCACCAGCAGCCGCCGCAGTAGCTGGAATGAGCCGGCGCAGTGTGACGCATATCTGAGAGGATTAGCGGATTATATGAGAGATGAGCTGGTTTCCTATGATCTCCCTGCTTCCTTGGATGGGTTGATTGAGCTCACCTCTCGGATTGACAGACGAATCCAGACCCGGAGAGGAGAGCAACAGACGCGAGCAGCGGCCCGCCGCTCGCGACAACAACTTCCGGTTTCGGCGGGGAATTCCCATTCCTACTCTGACTCACGGTACGAGGTCGAGCCCATGCAAGTGGGTCGTACCAGTCTTACCTCTGAGGAGAGGGAATTACGTCGAAGAGGTAATCTTTGCCTTTACTGTGGTCAGGCTGGACATATGGTTTCCCGTTGTCCGGTAAAAGGACAGAGCTCATCAGTAATGGGGAGTATACTGGTGGGCCAAACCTCTGAGCTGATTCCCAATCTAAGACCCTTGTGCCATGCTCGACTCCTCCTGACAGGCAAATCTCAGGCTCTGGCTGTTTTTATCGACTCCGGATCAGATGTTAGCATCATTGACGAGGAGCTCGCACTACAGCTGGGCATCCAACAGGTTGGGCTGCTCCAGCCGGTACCGGCTAATGCTTTGGATGGTCACCTGCTGGGAACAGTGACACACCAGACGACACCGGTCCATATGCTCATGTCGGGGAACCACCATGAGACAATCCAGTTTCATGTGCTACGGTCCCCCCAAATCCCTCTGATTTTGGGTTATCCGTGGCTCCGCCGCCACAACCCGAACATTGACTGGGCAACTGGGTCCATCCTAGGTTGGAGTTCCTCCTGTCATCAGGTTTGCCTCAAGCAGGCCGCCGCACCTCAACTATCTGTGGAGATGAACCTGGTTCCGGATGTCACAGGGGTTCCGGCTGAATATTTGGACTTTAAGGAGGTTTTTAGCAAGGCTAAGGCGACATCTCTCCCACCTCATCGGCCCTATGACTGCGCCATTGAGCTACATCCAGGCGCAGTCCCACCCAAGGCCCGGTTGTACTCTCTTTCGGCACCGGAGAGGAAGTCCATGGAGACTTACGTCAATGACTCTCTGGCTGCGGGAATTATTCGTCCTTCCACATCACCTGCAGGAGCAGGGTTTTTTTTGTGGCGAAGAAGGACAGGACCCTGAGACCCTGCATTGACTATCGGGGCCTGAACGACCTCACGGTGAAGAATCGTTACCCCTTGCCACTCATCTCGTCAGCATTCGAGTTATTACAGGGGGCTACAATCTTCACTAAGCTGGATCTACGAAACGCTTATCACCTGGTACGAATCCGGGAGGGGGACGAATGGAAGACCGCCTTCAACACCTCTTCGGGACATTACGAGTACCTGGTGATGCCATTTGGACTTACCAACGCCCCTGCAGTTTTCCAAGCGTTGGTGAACGACGTACTCCGGGACATGTTGGATCGTTATGTTTTTGTTTATCTGGACGACATTTTGATTTTTTCTAAGAACCTCAAGGAACACGTCCATCATGTCCAGACAGTCCTCCAGAGACTTCTGGAGAACTCGCTGTTCGTCAAGACGGAGAAGTGCGAGTTTCACACTTCTTCGGTCGCCTTTTTTGGCTACATCGTGGGTCAAGGAAGTGTGGAGATGGATCCGTCTAAGGTTTCAGCAGTTACCTCGTGGCGGGTCCCTGATTCCCGGAAGGAGCGGCAGCGTTTCCTGGGATTCGCCAACTTTTACAGACGGTTCATCCGTGGCTACAGCACCGTGGCCGCCCCGCTCACCGCCCTGACCTCATCCAAGGTGACGTTCCGATGGTCCCCTGCAGCCGAGGAGGCTTTTCAGGACCTCAAGGGTCGGTTTACGTCGGCTCCTATCCTGCAAGTACCAGACCCCGCTGGTGACCTCAGTTGGTGGTGGAGGTGGATGCTTCTGACGTAGGGGTGGGGGCCATCCTGTCGCAACGTTCTGGTGAGAACCAGAAGCTCCACCCCTGTGCTTTCTTTTCGAGGAGATTGAGTCCGGCGGAGAGAAACTATGACGTGGGGAATCGGGAGCTTCTAGCAGTCAAGTTGGCGTTGGAGGAGTGGCGACACTGGCTTGAGGGGACAGAACAACCATTTCAGGTTTGGACCGACCATAAGAACCTGGAATACATCAGGTCGGCACAGAGACTGAATCAGACAGAATCAGGAGATGGAGACCACTCTCCGCTGCATGGCTTCCGATCATCCCACGACCTGGTCAAAACAACTCCTGTGGGTGGAGTATGCCCACAACACCCTCATCAGTTCCGCTACTGGTCTTTCCCCTTTTCAGTGTGCATACGGTTTTCAACCCCCATTGTTCTCTGCATTGGAGAAGGAGGTTACCTGTCCGTCTGTCCAGGCTTTCATCAGACGTTGTCGGAGGACTTGGAGGCAGGCTCGAACAACTCTGCTTCAGTCTGCTAACCGGTACGCCACATCAGCGAACCGCCGACGCACCAAGGCACCTGTGTACCAGGTAGGCCAGAGGGTGTGGCTTTCCACTCAGAACATTCCCCTTCGGATGGAGTCTAAGAAGTTAGCGCCCAGGTTTATTGGACCCTTCAAGACTGTCAAGGTCATTAATCCTGCAGCAGTTCGACTAAGTTTGCCCCGGAACATGAAGATCCATCCCACCTTCCACGTTTCTAGGATTAAACCTGTCCGGGAGAGTACTATGATTTCCGCCGCCCCTCCACCACCACCCCCTAGGATGATCGATGGGGGCCCTACCTACACCCTTCGTCGTCTACTCCGTTCCCGTCGCAGAGGAAGAGGGGTTCAATATTTGGTGGACTGGGAGGGCTATGGTCCTGAGGAAAGGCAGTGGATTCCTGCTCGGCATATCCTCAACCCTCAACTCATCCGAGACTTCCACCTGCGTTACCCGGAGCAGCCTTCCAGGACCCACGCTCAACCAGGCGTTAAGCAGGGGGGCACTCGTCCGCGACGGATCAGAGGCTTCGTCGAGGAGGAGGGGGAAGCGCCATCAGGCGAGGAGGACGAGGATTTCCAGGAGGGAGAGGCCGAGAGAGCATTCTCAGATGAGTACTGACCTTTCCCATACCTCCACCTTCCACCCGGTGTCTGTAGGGTTTTTTCTTGATTCTTCTCTTTTTCTTTTTTTTCTCCTCTTTTCTTCTTGATAGATAATTCTTAGACGTCTGGAGCCGTCCATTAAGGGGGGGGTTCTGTCACAATCTGCTTTCTCACTCACCTATTTTCTGCATTAACATTCCTTAGTCACCTGGTAGTCACACCCTGTCTCTCTCTCACTCTGTTACACCCATCAGCTCCATTAGTATTTAGGCCCACTTCACTTTCACCTCAGTGCCAGATCGTACTTTGCAGCATGCCAGTCTTTCCCGCATTACCCTTCAGATTGCTCTCCCGGTTTCGACCCTGCCTGTCCCTGACCAGCCTGCCTCGCCTGCTCCCTGACCCGTTCTGCACCTGCGACTCCCGTCCTGCTGTCTCCTGGAACCCTCGCCTGTTCCCGACCAGCCCTTTGCCTACTATCTGCCGTGTTGTCTTCTACCAGCCTATTGCCTTCAATAAAGCTGGTTACCGACTATCTCTGGTTTCCCGTGTTCTGCATTTTGGTCCTCAGCTCGTTTGTGACAGTATGAGTGACATGTCAGCGTCTTCTCGGCATACGGCTGTTTAAACTGTATTTTCTTTATCCTGCAATATGACTTGATAGATTTAAACTCCGCACACTGAGCTCTGATCTGTCAGCAGGCGGTGCTTTCACTGAGTTGATCTCTTTTCTATAGACGCCGGAAGCGGGCAGCGTCAGGTAAAAAAAAGTTATTTAGCCTTCCCAAACCTGAGCCTCACGAGCCTCCTACAGAAGCTGGTTATACTTATAAAACATGGGGAACAATATTGAGTTTAGCACTTTTTTGCAGTGTAAATTGAGTTTTAGAGACCCCACATAAGACCCCTAGAGACTTTGTTTCTATAGGTAAATACACATCTGAGTTGACAAATATGACATGTGGGGTTCCTCAAGGCTCCATCTTGGGGCCTCTTCTCTTTAACATCTACATGCTACCACTGGCTCAGATAATGAAAAACAACAAAATAAGTTACCATAGCTATGCAGATGACACACAAATGTACGTAACAGTTTCACCAGGAGACTATGCTCCAATTCAAACACTGAGTAAGTGCATTGAACAAATCAATGACTGGATGTGTCAGAACTTTCTCCAATTAAACAAAGATAAAACTGAGGTAATGGTTTTAGGAGCCAAGGCAGAACGTATAAAAGTTAGCGCTGAGCTTCAGTCTGCAATGTTCAAAACAACAGATAAAGCCAGAAATCTAGGTGTAAGGCAAGGCAAGTTTATTTATATAGCACTTTTCAACACAAGGCCATTCAAAGTGCTTTACAAAAAATGAAAGACATTAAGAAAATGGCATTTAAAATCAGTCATTAAAAAGAAAAGCTAATAAAATAAACATTAAGGCGAGACACGGCAGGCAAAAACATCGTTTTTCAAGTACTGGTCAATTTTGAGATTTTGTGCTATTTTGATTCCATAACATGTTTTCTTTCAGGCCTTTGGAAGGAAAACGTACAAAATACACATTTAAGTGTTTATTTTACTATAGTTTGTCTATTTGCGTCTGTAGATTTCTCCTAAATTCACCAAAAGTTAGCTTTCTAACGTAACATAAAGTACCGCGACCGCTGTGTGCACCATGTCAACAGAGATATCGTTGGAAAGCTCCGTCTCTCCTGCACAATCTCATCGGATCCAAATATGGTCATTTCCTTTGTATCAGCAACCAATCGTGAAAGCACAAAGGGGTCTTAAACCAAGAAACGAAATCTCATTGGCTGGTGTCAATTTCTGACAACGTGATTCGTTCAGATGCGTCACGTGGTGTGCTAAAACACTTCCTGTTTAGCTTTCCGCTAGAAATTGAAATCTCAAAATCGCAAAAGAACGGCGAAAAAAACGTTCACAGAGAAGACGACAACAATTGTCTCTTGCACGAAGCAAGGTTATACAAAAAACAAATGACCCCGAACATGAAACACCTTCACGGAGTGCGTCGAGGCGCGAGCTGTCATCCAGAGAACAGGAGGGTTTAGCTAGCGCCTCACTGCAATCTTTAAAGGTCGTTTTCTCAAAATGAGTTTTTTCTCCTACTCTGAGTTCGAAATTTCAACTTCAGAAGCATGTAGAGACACCAAACTTTCCAGTTATATTCCTATCAATATTATGAAGGCTTTTACAGAAGGGTTTGTTCATATATAATTCATAGCCTGAATTATACAACATTGTATACCTAAAAACATGGCGAAAATGGATATTTTAGGGCTGTTGACAGTATTTTCTGATTTATTGAGTGATAAAAAGAGATATCCAATATCCCTTCTGTAAAAGCCTTAGATACTAATATGACTACAAAATGAAACAAGAATTTGGAACCTGGCTTTATCCAAAGTTCAGATTTCGATTCCTGAAATGTGTTAAAATATGTGCATATTTAATGAGATAATGGCTAATTTGCATATTTAAACATGCTATTTCAGAAAACTTGTAATACAAAAGACAATTGCCTTATTGTAAGACATTAACTGGAGAAATGTCTAGCTGATACCTTTAAGTTAAAAAAATTACCCTATTCACCTGGGGTGTCTCGCCTTAAAAGAAGAAATACATGGATAAACATTAAAAGAAAAAATACATGGCTAAAAGTTACAGTGCAGTCTAAGATATGAATAGTTCAATTAAAAGCAGCGACAAAAAGAAAAGTCTTCAGCCTGGATTTAAAAGTAGTCAGAGTTGCAGCGGACCTGCAGGTTTCTGGGAGTTTGTTCCAGATATTTGGAGCATAATAACTGAACGCTGCTTTACCATGTTTAGTTCTGACTCTGGGGACAGAAAGTTGACCAGTCCCTGAAGACCTGAGAGATCTGGATGGTTCATAATGTAGCAGTAGATCAGAAATGTATTTTGGGCCTAAACCATTCAAAGCTTTATAAACCAGCAGCAGTATTTTGAAATATATTCTTGACACACAGGAAGCCAGTGTAAAGACTTCAGAACAGGAGTGATGTGATCCACTTTCTTAGTGTTAGTGAGGACTCGAGCAGCAGCGTTCTGAATCAGCTGCAGCTTCCTAATAGATTTTTTTAGTGAGACCTGTGTAGTCATGGACTCTGACCTGAGTTTCAACAGTCACATTAAAACAGTAACACTAAATCAGCCTACTATCACCTAAAGAACATATCTAGGATTAAAAGACTAATGTCACAGCAGGATTTGGAAAAACTTGTCCATGCTTTTATCTTTAGTAGACTCGACTACTGCAATGGTGTCTTCACAGGTCTCACAAAAAAA
Organism: Harpagifer antarcticus; assembly: GCA_902827135.1. Taxonomy (NCBI): domain Eukaryota; kingdom Metazoa; phylum Chordata; class Actinopteri; order Perciformes; family Harpagiferidae; genus Harpagifer; species Harpagifer antarcticus. The sequence goes on along the minus strand of CADEHL010001266.1, from coordinate 293,599 downwards.
TCTATTAGGAAGCTGCAGCTGATTCAGAACGCTGCTGCTCGAGTCCTCACTAACACTAAGAAAGTGGATCACATCACTCCTGTTCTGAAGTCTTTACACTGGCTTCCTGTGTGTCAAAGAAAATATTTCAAAAATACTGCTGCTGGTTTATAAAGCTTTGAATGGTTTAGGCCCAAAATACATTTCTGATCTACTACTAAATTATGAACCATCCAGATCTCTCAGGTCTTCAGGGACTGGTCAGCTTTCTGTCCCCAGAGTCAGAACTAAACATGGTAAAGCAGCGTTCAGTTATTATGCTCCAAATATCTGGAACAAACTCCCAGAAACCTGCAGGTCCGCTGCAACTCTGACTACTTTTAAATCCAGGCTGAAGACTTTTCTTTTTGTCGCTGCTTTTAATTGAACTATTCATATCTTAGACTGCACTGTAACTTTTAGCCATGTCTTTTTTCTTTTAATGTTTATCCATGTATTTCTTCTTTTAATGTTTATTTTATTAGCTTTTCTTTTTAATGACTGATTTTAAATGCCATTTTCTTAATGTCTTTCATTTTTTGTAAAGCACTTTGAATTGCCTTGTGTTGAAAAGTGCTATATAAATAAACTTGCCTTGCCTTGCCTATATGTGTGTGTTTAATTACTTTGTATTCATAATAGCAGTCTGTGTAACCAAAAGCTGGAAATATGAGAAATGAAACCTTTGTATTATCTTTGTGAGCAAGGGAATATTCTTTAGACACAACTCAAGTCTCTGGAATGTTGCAGGATGGGTGTGTGAAAGTCTATGCAAGAATGGGTGACAACGGACACCAGATGTGTTTTGCTACAACCTAAGAGACACTTGTTTCCGGATCATCTCGGCTGGCGCGCGCTGATACGCTACGAAAGCCCATCGTTTGTATATGGGCCAATAGATTACCTGTATGGGAGGACCATCCACACAGCTCCTCCCGTTGTTCTTACAATATCTCCTGTTGAGTCCTCGTATCCGGTCTCTTTCCTCCTGCCTTCAAGATGATGATGTTCTCCCGGCATTAGGACAAGTGCAGGGGTGGGCCTACCCCTTTTAAAAGTGTATTGTATTCTTACCTTTTATCATTAAAACAGATTATTGTTTAACCCTTATCCGGGTTGCTTTGAGTTTTCCTTCTTTTAAAACAAACTCATATAGGAACGGCGCAGAGGCAGAGGGGGGGGGGGCCTTAGAGCCCCCGCCAAAGAATGACTTCTGCCCCAACATATCCCATCATTCAAGGGTGGTGGTTTTCACTTTCACATTTGTTTTACTATTTTCTATCTGAATTTACTTTAAAATAAAAATAATTCTATATTGATTCTGACTTTTCTACATCCAACTCACAGGTTTATCATTGCTTTGAGAAAAAACATTAATAATTTAACCCTTTTAGAAGTGAAGATATAGTCATTTGTTCTGGGAATGTCATTTTCGAGCCTTAGACCTGAAAAACATGCTTGGGGCTTAACAGGTTAAGAGAAAAAAAGGAGGAAGAACAAAGAAATAACTATATAAATACATTATTTTTCACAGATATGTGTGTATCGTTTCATTTTGCTTCAGAAATTACTTGCAGAGGAACTTTATTCTTTTTTTCAATACACAACTGTCATTGCATTTTGTCACTGCAAAATAATGTTGTAAAATGCTCAGAATCTTTGGCAAAAATAAGGCACAGTGCGCTGTCAAGATGAGGAGGAATTGATTTTCCTCAGAGTACTAAATACTACATTTAATTGTATTGACTTTTGGTGTTATTATTATTATTATTATCCCATTATCCAGATCGTCAACATCACCACCAGTGTCTAGCCCGAGGGAGGGGCTCTCCAATTCTACTTACGGCTGTACTTCTACCCAGGCACGCCGGATTCATTTTAGAAGTGGGGGGGGGGGGGGGGGGGGGGAGCAAATAAGTGCGTGTGTATGGCCCAATCCCAAACCACGCCCTACCCCTACACACTCCCCTTCCGTGATGGAGTGAACTCCGTGGAGTGACACATGAGGCTCCCTCCTGTCAGATGGAGGGAGTAAATACAGCCACAAGCTTTGGGACGGCCTCCCCTCTCTCCGGTCTGTAAATATACACAACTTTATAATCAAATGCACACATTTACCTTTTTCTAGACTAAACACAGGTATGATCCTAAATTAAAAAAATATGAGGTTATCATGAGGTTGTTAACATCGCAATTTATCAGTATCGTTTAGTGGTTTTGCAAAGAATTAACCACTCTCTGTTTTTGTACCATTCTGCATTGAAGTACCTTTCTCTTTGCCCAAATAATCTAGCGGTCTCCTTTTTTTCGACAGCTTTACCCGCCTCAATGTCCCGACAACAAACCTCCATGCAGTCGGAACCAGCCTGTTTCGGTTCAACGACGGCGGTGGGGGTGGCGGCGGTTTTGACAGACTCTGCGGCCGCAGAGCTGCTGCTTTTGGGTTCATATGGCTTCGCTGTTTCTATGATTGATGAAGGTCCAGGCTCCGGAGATGTGGATGTCAGGGATGTGACCTTCCAGTTGTTAAATTTAAGTTTAGATTGACTGTATTTAGTTTTCTTCTGCGCTGGTTCTTCTGACATGTTTGCAAGTGTATATATTCTTTCTATCTGGTTAACGGCTGACACACACAGAACAACGTAACAAATAAAGTAAACAACGTAACAAATAAACAAATCTAAAAAATGTTATTGGTTGTAATTTACATGGATACATTTGAATGGTGTGACAATGCCCTATTTGATTGGGTTAAAATGTACATATTCTTCCTGTTATGTCTGCCTGCTTTATTTTACCTAATGCAAAGTGACCTGCTCCATCTAAATCAGTTTCCCGGGGAAACCACTCACGAGAAACACCGGCTGTTGTTATGCCTGTTGTGACGTTAAGTTACTACGTTCTCCGCTTGTAATTATGCCGTTACAAGCTTCAAAATTGTATTTATCATCTGAATTTGCCGAAACAAGGTTTAATATTGTTATCCGTGTAATAATTATTGCGTCCAGGAGAGAAGCTTAAAAAGGAGACTAAATGGAGTCTCTGAGATGGTTTCAAATTGGTACTTTAATTAAAATAAAGGCGCGGTAATGTTACAAACAGAATATTGTTCGACAGAAAAACAGCTGTGTTTCTGGCCCCGCCAGGTGAAGAAAGAGCCCGAACGCCTGTATTTATATCCTCTGCTGGCTCCTCCCTGCAGGCCGGCTCTCCAATGTTTTAATGTCCGTTGTTACGCATATCAGAGGATACAGACATTGTACATTCAATATATCTAAACACGCCTTTTCTCTTCCTTAACTCTTTCATAACTTTATATGCAATACATGTTAACGGCGTCAATAGCCACTTTAGTGATACCAATGGACGGTAGTCCCGGATGTTGTCATGAAGGATTTTCAGAATAAAAGCTTGGTATTGAGAACTTCCGTTTTTTTCCAGAATAAAATAGCATTTAAACTGACGGTATGTTTAAGCTACATTATGCTATTAAACATTGATTTTAATTTCTAACAGTCCCTCCTTACACACCTAAAAGGTGTGTATAATACTGAAATCAATGAGTTCTTCATCTGAACTCTGCATAGTACATAACTCATATCAAAAACATACAATCAAAATGGAATGGTTCGAATAGCCTCAACTTTACAAAAATACAAAAATACTTTGACTGTGTTCAAACATAAAAGTTTTCCCTTGTGCATAACTTCTAGTGTTAACATTCAATATCATTCTTCAAAATAGCAGCAATGGCTTGGTATTAGAACATTTCTTCCTCCCTCCTTTCACAGAAACCGTTCTCATACCACGCTCAGTGTTAAGGCACTTGTTTTTACAAAGTGAAAAGAAACGACCCATTTTAAAATAGTAATGATTCTAAAATGCATGAAATCTATCATATAGAACAGTGAAAAATAATAAAAATGAAACAAACTATCTTGGACCAGTGTAATGTAATAATAAAAATACACTATCTTGGAATAGTATAGAGTAATAATAAGAAATAAAAATACACTATCTTGGAATAGTATAGGTTAATTTAAATGGATTCACTCCATTTCAGCATTTTAGTTTGCTCACTTCTTCACATGATTTCATCATTTAAATAATCACATCGGCTGGACATTCATTGAACAATCTCATCTCTGAACATCCATATCATTTAAATAATTCAAACTAACTCATCATTTTCATCAACATCTGTATATGGGGTGGATCGTCCTGTTCTACTAGCATTGGAAACTGTCCCCTCATGAGAAATGTACCCTCCCTCCTTTCATACTATTTAAGGTATGAAAACAATATGTTCTCTAGAAGAGGCCGTTGTGATCAATCGGTATGTTAGGACATGGAAATGCAACATCTAGGCCTCTCCTGGGCTCTATGTTATCCTTGTACACAGTGGAGCCTAAACTCCCCCTGGGACTGGTCTCTTAGCCCTACTGGCTTTGGGGTGTTTCGCCATGTTGATTAACTACATAAAAAAACATCACTGGCTGTGCTAGGTCCCAGCCCAATCCTGTGGCAAGACTGAGTACAAGGTTTTAGTTCCACGATACCACCAAACATCTACTCTGGGGTACGGCATTCTAGACTGTCATTTCTGGGAGAAGATTGTGGTTAGTTACAACAGTTGTAGAATTTCATCACTTAAAAGTTCCTACTTGGTGGCTTTGGGTGGTCTGTTTTAATGCAGTGATAAAGTCCCTGAAATGGTGTGAAAACCGGTGGAATATCACAAACGCATTACACTAATTTATCTTCAATTCTGGTCTCCTTGAAGAACCATGCTAACTCCTTTTACAGTGTGTGGAAACTTGGGTGCCCGAGCATGTGATAATTAGTTCAATTCAGGAATGTTGACTTATGGCAGATATGTTTCTCCTTTAAATAACATCTCTAAATGTCAGGTCATCACTGATTAAATGGATGAGCATTAAGCGGTGGTGGCATTTGTCTTTTAAAAACTCATACTCTGGTGCTGTGCGCTCCCTCTGAAGCTGCAAGTAAGATTTAAAACATCTGCAGGGTGGGTTGAGCGACCCCTTCTCCCTGAAAGATATTTGTTGTCAAAAATATGCACCATTTCAATGAGTGATCCCAGGCCCCGCATGTATTACTCACAATTATACTAGTTTTTCAGAATTAAAATGTTCAATCGCTCTTTGCCTAGTGTCTTTTTTTAAAACTCTACATCTTGGACGACAAACAAATGTTGTTTCCACCTTAACAGTTCTCCTATGGTAATAACCATGCTACAATGGAGAAACCAATACTCTAGATTGGAGTACTTTCTTTGGCTTGTGGAGCTCTACCTTTAATATTTTCCATTCAAATAAAGATTTGCCTGCTATCTATATTGTAACAAATTAAATCTTCCCCAAATTCTCACATGAATAAGAATCTCTAAAAGAATAATTTGTTATATAATGAAAAGATTAAATAATATGTTCTACCCTCAGTGTGTTTTTAGGATTATTTTCTAATAAGTGTGTTTATGTGTAAACTCACTCACTCCCGTGTTCCTTCTCTCCCCCTCTGGTTGTCAAGCCACGACCCCCTCACGTTCTGCTGGCCCATGCCAACTCCTCTGGTTCTGTCCTCTCCTCAGTCCATCCGCTTGGTGTTTCCGCCCGGTCTAACCCTTTTCAGTGGCCCAACTGCTTTGCATTTCATCTCCTCCTTTTCAGTCTCTACGTTGTTGTATGGAGGGCGTATTCCGCTCTCATGTCCCACACTCTGCTCTTGTGCCAAATCTCGTGGCTCAGGCTGGAACTTCATGTCCTGTCTGAGGGACCGATGAGAGTTTGCCTCTTTGTCAGCATGCTGGTTTGGTTCTGGATGCCTTAGGTGGAGATGGTTCTGGATGCCTCAGGTCGTTGTTGGTTCAGCTCGGGTTCTCTGTCTTTTCGATGGAGGAGGAGTCTCCTGTGGTGAGGTCATTTGTCTGAAGATGGGGTCGTAGCATTCTGACAGGCAGAGAGAGAGAGAGAGAGATCTCGGGACGCATTACCTAGTTAATTCTAACACACTGAGGTAAAATAAATCCAATCCTTTCCACTCTATTTTCCTAATCTTACTATCTGTCTTGGATGTTAAATGTAATTAATGTCTACTAATAGTTGTGCCATATCCTTAAACATTGCTTTCACCCACTGTAACATGGCTACTCCAAATAACTCTTTCAGGAAACCATTTTCTTCTATTTTTAAAAAAAATACCTACATGTTTCAAGCACCACATATTTCACACACTATAAAAGAACATCCCCATATTTTCTCCATCACTTTAAATCTCACTGTTATTTAGAACATAAGTAACTTTTGTGACTGGACATATCTGCAATGTTGCCACAATCTGCTGGGGAATTTCGTTCATAGAGTTTGTACATACAAAGCTGTACTTGTGGGTTAGTAGCCTGTTTCTACTGTAATCATTTTCAATAACTTTGCTCAGGTCACCGGTCGGTTGTCCATAAACTTAACAGGGGGTGTTTCCTGGTACAGACTAAAGCTGTGGAGCAGAAACCCTCAACACGCAGCTGCGGTCCTTTTACGCAACAGTCCAGACCTCAAACGGCAAAACCTATTCAGTTGCCAGTTATTTGGGCATTAGGGCAGGGATATCAAGACATTTTCCAAGGTTTGACATCATGAACTGCGCTACTTTTAAAGCAAGCAAGATGTTTTCACATCTGTTGTAAAAAAGCTCCGCAAAAACGGGAAAGACGTCAGCCAGCACCACCCGCCTATCTCAGCTGCGGATGTGCGGCTTTAGCTCTCAAGAAGTAGGCCATTTTGGCTGCATGCGCCACAAAGCAACTTTCATACGAATTAACGAGGTCCCGCCCCCAACGCATGTACCCTTTGTTCAGAACTCTTTGTTAATGTTCTTCAGTTACCACCAACCGTCTGAAAATGGTAATAATGTTACTGTAAGTGCGTGTGGCTATTAGTGCTGTTCCCTCTGTAAATTGGACTGTTTTCCAATGAGGCACATTTGCATACAAAGGAGCTGATTTTGCCCCAAATGTATGCATATTACCTTACAAAATATGTGATTATAGCGCAAGAGTCTGAATTACATATCATATGTAATATGTGTCATATGTACACAGATTTAGCAGCGTGCCAAAAAACGTACAATGCTCTTTTGAACTTTAATTTTTGTGTGTTTTAAATGCAAAATAAACACATGTTATAACAACTAAAATAATTTGCTCTTCTTTCCGTACCACTGTAATGAGGGTCAATCGAAATCCAGATAAATACATCATGAAGGTAAATCATGTTTGAGAGGAAATGGAGAGAATAAGGGAGAGATTGTGTGCTGTGCGTGTGTGTCCCTCATCTCATCAGAGCTCTGATAGCTTTCTGATCCCCACATTTCCTCCTGCAACCACCCCCCCACCCACAATGTACAGGATGTAACGGCCATAACAATGCTAGACTGATTCATTCCTCAGTCATAATCACATATTCATTCTCTACGGATATCTGGCTTAGAGGGAGAAAGAGTGCGGGAAAAGGAAGAAAGAGAAAGAAGATAAGGGAAGGAGCAACATCACAATGGTATGCCAAACATAAACTCCATCTGCTCGAATTGAAATAAAAAAACACGACAAATACCAAGACATGTAATCCCTTGTTAAGACTTTTTATAATGGCATCTTAATTGCTTGTTATTTGCACCCCTCCCTCATTACCAATACACTTAAGACCCCCAACTGTTCCAATGGCACTATAAGCCAAAAGTGTATATATTGGTCATTCTAGGTTAGTCACTGTTGTGAAGAATGAATTGTGAAGAATTGAAGTAAAGTGTTATGCAGAAAGTTTGATACAGCGTATTTTTGGTATATTCATTTTAATGTCACCTGATATATAAGAGGTGTGTTGCATCATGTTATCACTAATATATGTGTGGTTTTATACATTCCTGTGAGTTAAATTTAAAAAGGGACAAAGTACATTTTTTCCTCTTAAATATAGAGAGGTTTTTTATATATTCCTGAAACAATGTTCCCTTTTTCTTAAAAGTAGATTAGCGCAATAGTCTTTTTCTTCAACTTTTATGTATAATCAAAAGGGTGGTTTTTTGGCTATTTATGAGTAGGTAAGGTGCAGTATAACTTGTGATTTCTGTTTTGAGTGAAAAGATTACCCATTGAGAAGTATTTTTCAGAAAGTCTTGTTGCAGTTTCCAGATGCCTGGAGAGGCCCATCAGTTTATTTGTTAATCATCAATAGTCTTTGCAAATTAACAGGGGAACTCCAAGGGACATTTTCCCCAGATATAATGCAGTTTCATTCTTGTTGGTTAATGAGGCATGTCCTGCAAACCCATAAAAAGGCCTTGAGAATTGAGTCACACAGTTAAGGTCTAAATGATCAATGAATGTATTCATTCCAAGTAGGCTGACCTCGGGGTGAGAGGAAGTTCGGTGATGGCTTTAGGCTACAAGGACAGTTAACTTTGGTTAGTTGACTGATCTTATGGCCCCATGACGGTTAAACATTTACAAATATGGCTTTCAGAAAGAAAGACATGTGACATTCATGGGGGACTGCAGGATAAAATGTATGTATTCATTGTGCTGAACAATGCCTGTGTTTGTATTCTATTGACTTCTCTGCTTTATTCTGTCATGAAGTGAGGACTGAATTGCTACAAGCATTGTGGAGTGGTTAGCTTAAACATGTTTTATTACTCTATATAAAGAAGGAGCAGTTATGCAGGGGAGGAGGCTAGGTGGGGGAGGAGACATTCTTCTTAAAATCTCCAGAATGTCAGGGAAGTATTTTGAATAGTAGATGTGTGTGTTTAATTACTTTGTATTAATAATAGCAGTCTGTGTAACCAGAAGCTGGAAATATGAGAAATGAAACCTTTGTATTATCTTTGTGAGCAAGGGAATATTCTTTAGACACAACTGAAGTCTCTGGAATGGTGCAGGATGGGTGTGTGAAAGTCTATGCAAGAATGGGTGACAACGGACACCAGATGTGTTTTGCTACAACCTAAGAGACACTTGTTTCCGGATCATCTCGGCTGTTCGCTCTATTTTTCCTCCTGCTGCTAAGACCGGAAGATCAAAGCAGCGCTAGGAATCAGAGCAGGAGTACTCCTGTTGTATTGTATTGTTACCTTTTATAATTAAAACAGATTATTGTTTAACTGGTATCCTGGTGTTTTCTGATTCCCTTCCTTTATGATTTAAGCAGCTCACCAAACGACACGAGGGGCCGAGGTGGGTTTTAAAACCACTCTGACTCCAACACTGTGTGGTCAATGAACTACCCATGAACAGTATTGTTAAAAAAAGAAATTGGATCTCCTGCCTCAAAAGTTTGATTAAGCGCAGTCACGTATTTTATTAGTTATTTTTTTTATATAAAGATCAAAACACTCCACAATGGTTCAAGCAGACTGACCATGTAAAGGACATAAAGAGACAAACATAGATCTGAGCAACAGTTCATTAAGAATGGAAGAAATCATCAGTCAAGGAAACTGGAAGCATCCAAAAGTTTGTCAATTAAAATTTGGAACATGTTCCAGTGTCAAGTGCACAAGTTTGCCTATACAATGATGGAAATATTAAAAGGTGCCCTACTGTGCTAATAGGAATAGAAAAGTGCATCAACTGGCAGCATATAATTGCCTCGAAGAGGACATTTATTTATTCACACAGTAGCCGCTGTGAAGATTTCCTTCCAATCATAGATATCACAAAAATGTAAGACAGCATGTAATGCTAATTTCCAGGTTAATATTAGTATCTTGTGCTTCAGCTGTGACATGTCTCCATGCTTTAATGTTCAAAAAGCTCTTATTCTCATACTGCCTGTGCTGCAGCACCTCTTTTCACCCTCTGTCTGAAACCAGAGCCCAGTCTGCTCTGGTTGGTTCGCTGGTCGGTTCTGTTGTGTTTGGTCACCCGCTAAGAGATGTTCCACCCCTTAGCAGATCACATACAATATGTGAGAGCGCTCGCCTAATAGAAGGACGAGTGTGGAGGCATTTCAGGCAGGAGGGGAGTGAGTGGGAGAGACACAGGGATGTTAGCCTTTGCAGACCATTTCCATCACCAACTACATTTGTCCAATAGCCAACATTTATCCAATAGCCACTTTCACGGGCCAGCGATTTTTATATAGTCCAGAATTTTGAAGTTGTTGACCGGGGGGCTTAGCAGACTCTTCACGCTAACGGTTTAGTTTGCAAACAGATACTTCCTTGTAGTTAACAGTTTCACAAAAACCTAAAAAGAAACATGAGGAGCCCTCTGTAAAAGTGAGAGTCTTTTTCACCAGTCAAACCTTTTTTTGTTGCATACAGCAAATTCTAATATTACACCCATACATCCTCATATAACTTCATAGGGGGTTTCCTTATAGTTGTGTGAAGTAATTATAAAAAAAAGACAAAGATCTTGTTTTTAAAATTCAATCAATCAATCAATCAATCAATGTTTATTTATATAGCCCAATATCACAAATGTTACATTTGTCTCAGTGGACTTCACAGTTTGTACAAAATATCAGTATGACAATACGACACCCTCTGTCCTTAGACCCTCACATCGTACAAGGAAAAACTTCCGAAAGAAAACCCACAGTTTAAAGGGAAAAATGGGAGAAACCTCAGGGAGAGCAACAGAGGAGGGATCCCTCTCCCAGGACGGACAGTCGTGCAATAGATGCCGTGTGTAAATTGAAAAGATAATACATTTGCAACATAGGTAGTCCAAATGTTTGGAAATGCATGTGTGTATAATAGGAAGATGAATCCACGAGGATATCCATCCAGGACCTATGATCCAGGACCACAGCCACGACTCAAGATCCAGGGCTCGTGATGCAGGACACAGGACCGCAGGATCATCCATGACTCCGGATCCCAGCGTATATAGACACCAAAAAGAAAGAAATTTGGGGAAGCTGGGTTAATCGGAACATGGGAGTACACAGGTATAGACAGAGAGAAGGAAGAAGTAAGATGTCCTCCGACAAACTAAGCCTATATCAGCAAAACTAGGGGCTGAATCTAATCAGCCCTAACTATAAGCTTTATCGAAAAGGAAGGTCTTAAGCGCACTCTTAAAAACGGATAGGGTGTCTGCCGCCCGAACACAAACTGGAAGCTGATTCCACAAATGTGGAGCTTGATAAGAAAAGGCTCTGGCTCCCATTGTACTTTTAGAGATTCTAGGAACAACCAACAACCCTGCATTCTTGGAACGCAATGCCCTAGTAGGACAGTAGGGTATAATGAGTTCTTTAAGGTAAGATGGCGCCTGCCCATTAAGGGCTTTGTAGGCGAGAAGAAGAATTTTAAATTCTATCCTGTGTTCTATAGGGAGCCAGTGTAAGGCAGCCAGAACAGGAGTAATGTGGTCCCTTTTCCTAACTCTGGTTAGTACACGAGCTGCAGCATTTTTGAATTAGCTGAAGCGACTTGACTGACTTCTTGGTACACTCTGATAATAAAGAGTTACAATAATCCAGCCTTGAAGTAACAAATGCATGGACTAGTTTCTCTGCATCGTTTTGAGGCAAGATATGCCTGATTTTTGCAATGTTACGTAGATGGAAGTAGGCGGTCCTTGAAATTGATTTTATGTGGGCGTTAAAGGATAAATCCTGATCAAATATAACACCAAGATTCCTTACAGTCTCACTGGAGGCCAAATTAATGCCATCCATAGTTAGTATATCTTTAGATAATTTGTTTCGTAGATTCTTCGGGCCAAGTACAATAACTTCAGTTTTGGTCGTGTTTAAAATCAAAAAGTTTAAGGTCATCCACGTTTTTAAGTCCTTGAGGCAGTCTTGAATTTTATTTAGATGATTAATTTCATCAGGCTTGATTGATAAATATAGTTGAGTATCATCCGCATCACAATGAAAATTTACAGAATGATTCCTTATAATATTGCCTAACGGAAGCATATATAATGTGAACAAAATAGGTCCGAGCACTGAGCCCTGTGGCACTCCGTGGCTAACTTTGGTTTGCGTGGAAGATTCATCATTGACACGTACAAACTGAGAGCGTTCAGATAGATAGGACCTAAACCAGCCTAAGGCAGTTCCCTGTATGCCAACTAAGTGCTCTAGTCTTTGCAATAAGATATCATGATCGATAGTATCAAATGCAGCACTGAGATCGAGCAAAACAAGAATAGAGACAAGTCCTTTGTCAGAGGCTATTAGAATGTCATTTGTGACTTTGACCAGAGCTGTCTCTGTGCTATGATGTGTTCTAAAGCCAGACTGAAAATCTTCAAATAAATCATTGTTTTTTAAGTAATCACACAGCTGTTTTGCGACTGCTTTCTCAAGAATTTTTGAGAGGAACGGAAGATTAGAAATAGGTCTATAATTGGCTAAAACCTCTGGATCAAGGTTGTGCTTTTTAAGAAGCGGTTTTATCACTGCTACTTTGAATGATTGTGGAACATAGATTGATAATAAAGACATATTCATAATATTTAATAAAGAAGTGCTAATTAATGGAAGAACTTCCTTCAACAGCTTAGTTGGAATTGGGTCTAATATACACGTTGATGGTTTAGAAGAGAGAATCCATCCATCCATCTTCTTCAGCTTATCCGTGGTCGGGTCGCGGGGGTAGCAGTTCCAGCAGAGAGCCCCAAACTTCCTTTTCCCTGGCGACATCAACCAGCTCTGACTGGGGGATCCCAAGGCGCTCCCAGGCCAGCGAAGAGATATAATCCCTCCACCTGGTCCTAGGTCTACCCCTTGGTCTCTTCCCAGCTGGACGTGCCTGGAAAACCTCCCTAGGGAGGCGCCCAGGTGGCATCCTAACTAGGTGCCCGAACCACCTCAACTGGCTCCTTTCGACGCGAAGGAGGAGCGGCTCAACTCCGAGTCCCTCCCGGATGACCGAACTTCTCACCTTATCCCTAAGGGAGACACCAGCCACCCTGCGGAGAAAACCCATCTCGGCCGCTTGTATCCGCGATCTCGTTCTTTCGGTCATGACCCATCCTTCATGACCATAGGTGAGGGTAGGAACGAAAATGGCCCGGTAGACAGAGAGCTTTGCCTTCTGGCTCAGCTCCCTTTTCGTCACAACGGTGCGGTAAAGCGACTGCAGTACCGCTCCCGCTGCTCCGATTCTCCGGCCCATCTCACGCTCTATTGTTCCCTCACTCGAGAACAAAACCCCGAGATACTTGAACTCCTTCACTTGGGGTAAGGACTCATTCCCTACTTGGAGTGGACAATCCATCGGTTTCCTGCTGAGAACCATGGCCTCAGATTTGGAGGTGCTGATCCTCATCCCAGCCGCTTCACACTCGGTTGCGAACCGATCCAGTGAGTGCTGAAGGTCGCAGACCGATGAAGCCATCAGAACCACATCATCTGCAAAAAGCAGTGGTGCAATCCTTAGCCCACCGAACTGCAGACCCCCCCCCCCCATGACTACGCCTCGAAATCCGATCCATGTATATTACAAACAGGATTGGTGACAAAGCGCAGCCCTGGCGGAGGCCAACCCTCACCGGAAATGGGTCCGACTTACTGCCGAGGAGCCGGACACAGCTCTCGCTTTGGGAGTACAGAGATTGGATGGCCCTGAGTAGAGATCCCCTCACCCCATACTCCCGCAGCACCTCCCACAGTAACTCCCTGGGAACCCGGTCATACGCCTTCTCCAAGTCCACAAAACACATGTAGACCGGATAAGCGTACTCCCAAGCCCCCTCCAGGATCCTTGCGAGAGTAAAAAGCTGATCCGTCGTTCCACGACCAGGACGGAATCCGCATTGTTCCTCCTCAATCTGAGGTTCGACAATCGGCCTGACCCTCCTTTCGAGTACCTTAGAGTAAACTTTCCCGGGGAGGCTGAGTAGTGTGATGCCTCTGTAATTGGCACACACCCTCTGGTCCCCCTTTTTAAAAAGGGGAACCACCACCCCGGTCTGCCACTCCTTCGGTACCGTTTCCGACTTCCACGCAATGTTGATGAGACGTGTCAACCAAGACAGTCCCTCAACACCCAGAGCCTTCAGCATTTCTGGGCGGATCTCATCCACCCCCGGGGCTTTGCCACTGTGGAGTTGTTTAACAACCTCAGTGACCTCCCCCCGGGAGATTGGTGTCGATCCCCCGTCATACTCCAGCTCTGCCTCTAACATAGAGGACGGAGTTGTCGGGTTCAGGAGTTCCTCAAAGTGCTCCTTCCAACGCCCTAACACTCCATCAGTTGAGGTCAACAACGTCCCATCCTTACTGTACACAGCTTGGATGGTTCCCTGCTTCCCCCTCCTGAGGTGTCGGACAGTTTTCCAGAACAACTTTGGTGCCGCCCGAAAGTCCTTTTCCATGTCCTCTCCGAACTTCTCCCACACCCGCTGCTTTGCCTCGGCCACGGCTGAGGCTGCTGCCCTTCGGGCCTGTCGGTACCTTGCAACTGCCTCGGGAGTCCCCCGGGATAACAAATCCCTGAAGACCTCCTTCTTCAGTCGGACGGCTTCCCTGACCACCGGTGTCCACCAGGAGGTTCGAGGGTTACCGCCCCTTGAGGCACCTAGGACCTTGAGACCACAGCTCCCCGCCGCGGCTTCGGCAATAGAGGCTTTGAACACTGACCACTCTGGTTCAATGTCCCCAACCTCCACAGGAATGCCCGAAAAGCTCTGCCGGAGGTGTGAGTTGAAGGCCTCCTGAACCTGGGCCTCCTCCAGACGTTCCCAGTTCACGTTCAGTTCAAGGGTTTCCGCTTTCACTGCCACCCTTCTGGCAGCGCACCCGACACCATCGTTGTTTCCCGTAGGTGGTGGGCCCGCGGGATGGAGAAGCGGAGGTGTTGCCCACGTTGCCTTTTCGGGCTGGGCCCGGCCGGGCTCCGTGGCAAGCCCGGCCACCAGACGCTCGCCGACGAGTCCTCCTTCTGGGCCTGGCTCCAGAAAGGGACCCCGGGCTTCCTCCGGGCCGGGTATCCTCACTCCTTGTGTCGTCTTTCATGAGGTCTTTTTGAACCAATCTTAGTCTGGCCCCTTGCCTGAGACCAATTTGCCATGGGAGACCCTACCAGGAACACAAGGTTCCAGACAACACAGCCCCCAGGTTCATCAGGGCACACAAACCTCTCTACCACGGTAAGGTGCTGGTTCTTCAGAGAGGGAAGAGAGAATCATTGAATAAACACAAAAGTGTATCTTTCATTTACTTTCTGAGAGAATTTAAGCACAAATCCGTCAAATGCTCACAACAGCCTTGTTTCACGAGAGAATCATTGAATTTAATTGTTCAAGGTTTATGGCTGAAAAGCATTCTAGTTTACTATCTAGTGTAATATTAGAACTTACGTTTCCGGGAGTTGATAACACTATACTGGTCAAAGGCAAGAGGTCATTAATTTTGTTTCTAAGAGTAACAATTTTATCGTTAAAAAAGCACATAAAATCATTACTACTGAGTGCTATGGGAATAGAAGGCTCCATGGAGCTGTGGCTCTCTGTCAGCCTGGCTACAGTGCTGAAAAGAAATCTTGCATTATTCTTATTCTCATCTATTAGTGAAGAGTAGTAGGCTGCTCTCGCTTTACGCAGTGCTTTCTTATATTCATTGAGAGTAATATGCCAAATTAAACGAGATTCTTCAAGTTTAGTGGAACGCCATATCCTTTCAAGTTGTCTCGACTTTTGCTTTATTTTGCGGGTTTCGGCATTATGCCATGGAGCTAATCTATGTTGTTTTATTTTCTTCTTTTTCAAAGGAGCAACAGAGTCTAATTTTATTCGCAGCGCATCTGTAGCACTATCAACAGCATGATCAATTTGGGGTGGTGGACATTTTGTATAAGTTTCCTCCCCTACATGCAGACCTGCTATCGAGTTAAGCATTGGTGGAATCTCTTCCTTAAATTTGGCTATAGCACTAACAGATAGGTTTCTGCTGCAGGAGCTTTTGACTAATGCTTTGTAGTCTAGTAACAGTACTTCAAAAGTTACTAAGAAATGGTCGGATAAAGCAGGATTATGCGGTTCGACTAATAGTTGCTCAATTTCAATACCATAAGTCAGAACAAGGTCGAGAGTGTGATTATAGCAGTGGGTTGGTTTATTTACACTCTGACAAAAACCAACAGAATCTAATATAGAGTTAAATGCAACAGTAAGGCTATTTTTTATCATCGTCAACATGAATATTAAAGTCACCTACGATAATTACTTTATCTGTTTTAAGAACCAAAGTTGATAAAAACTCAGAGAATTCTGATAAGAATTCTGAATAAGGACCTGGTGCACGGTACACTGTAACAAATAAGATTGGCTGCAAAGTTTTCCAGGTCGGATGCGTAAGACTAAAAACGAGACTTTCAAAGGAGGTATAATTTAATTTTGGTTTAGTATTGATAAGTAAACTTGAGTCAAAGATTGCTGCAACTCCACCTCCTCGGCCCACGCCTCTGGCAATATGAGTATTGATATGGCTGGGTGGAGTGGCCTCATTTATGCTGACATATTCTTCATGTCTCAACCAAGTTTCAGTGAGACAGCATATATCAATATTATAATCTGATATTAAATCATTTACCAATATTGCTTTAGATGCTAGAGATCTTATGTTTAAGAGACCACATTTAATATTCCTGTTTTGTTGCACTGTAGTAGTTGTTACATTTACTTTTATTAGGTTATTATGTATGACACCTCTATTAGGTTTTACCTTAAATTGTCCTTGGGCAGACACACACACCGCTAATATTGGGTATTTTATTGGGTTCGGGATTCCTATGGATGACTGCCTAGGAGAGAGCGCAGAGAAGCGTGTAAGACTGCGACTCCGCCTCCTGGTCTCAACTCCAGTTTGTCATAGATTAAGTCCACAAAGCCCTGAAATGTTTGCCGAAATGAGATTTGCACCTTCCAAAGTAGGATGAATGCCGTCTCTCTTAATCAGACCAGGTTTTCCCCAGAAGGCTGTCCAATTATTTACGAAGCCCACATTGTTTGCTGGGCACCACCAAGACAACCAGCGCTGAAATGATGACATGCGGCTATACATGTCATCATTGATCAGATTGGGGAGGGGACCAGAGAAGATTACGGTGTCCGACATTGTTTTAGCATAACTACACACCGACTCCACATTAAGTTTGGTGCATTCTGATCGGCGTAAACGAACATCATTACCACCGACGTGAATAACAATCCTACTGCAGGAAAACTTCACATCAGTTTTCGGAAAGGACTCGGACAACAATTTATCTTTTAGCATCTTTAGTGGGCCACGCACATTGTGCCCAAACACTAGTTCAGCTGGGCTAAACCCAATAGACTCCTGCTTTACGTCACGAATAGCAAATAACACGAAAGGAACACCCTCATCCCATTCCCTGTCTGTGTCATGGCAGTATTTACCAAGCATCGACTTCAATGTCTGATGCCAACGCTCAAGTGCCCCTTATGACTCTGGATGGTAGGCACTAGATACTGAATGGGAAACACCCAATGACTGCAAGGTTTGCCTAAAAATCTTGGAAAGAAAGTTAGTTCCCTGATCAATCTGCACAACCTTCGGCAACCCAAAGGTGGTAAAAAACTTGGTCAGTGCTTTAATGATGGCGGGTGCAGTGATTTTACGCAAAGGGATGGCCTCAGGGAAACGGGTTGATACACACATCACCGTCAGCAAAAACTGATTACCTGCCTTGGTCCTCGGCAATGGACCGACACAGTCAGCAATGATGTGGTCAAAAGGCTCGCCAATAGACGGAACAGGACATAACGGAGCTGGGGGAACTACTTGATTTGGTTTACCCACCACCTGGCATGTGCTACAAGTTCTACAGAAACACACTACGTCATCTTTCAATCCTGGCCAAAAGAAATGTTGAAGGATCCGATCATAAGTCTTAGTCACCCCTAAATGGCCAGACCACAAGTGCTCATCGGCTAACGCCAGAACCTGCTGCCGACAACTCACAGGAACCACTAACTGATAAACGCTGTTCCAATCAACACCTGAACCAACATCTGCATCACTTGATTCATCAGCCCACCGGCGCATCAGCACCCCCATCATCCATTTCTTATTGCATTCTTTTGGGTTCTCAGCAGCGTCGAAACACTTAATCAAAGTAGGATCTTCTCTCTGTGCCGTGATGAGCGCCTCACGGGTCAAAGGCATAGCCACCTCTGGAGCAATAGCGACAGGCTCCATTTTACCATCACACACTGTTGGAGGGCCCTCCACTAATCCATCAACAGAGGTCAACCTGTCGTTAGATAGGGCAGAAACAAACCAAGAATCAGACAAATCCACCTCCTGAGCCTGCTTACGGGCCTGAGCTCTGGTCAAAACGCTAACTGCAAATACCTCCGGATGAGTCAGAGCTAGGTTATCATCTATAGCATCAGGAACTGGAACGTCAACAACCACTGGAGTAGGATACACTTTACCTCCGGCTATATCGTTTCCCATTATGAAATCCACACCGTCAATAGGAAACTTGGGGAGTACGGCAACTGTGAAGAAACCCAGTTTAGACTGGACATGGACATTACCATGTCACTCTCTTACCACGGCACTGGTATCACAGGCGGACTCAGTACTCAACGGCAGAGCCCTGGCAAGAATGAATGACTGTGAGCCACCACTATCTCGTAGCACAGTAACCTGCCGCTGGTCCTCCACCTTCCCTGATAGAGAGACAAAAGCAGTCGAGATGAACAGCTTAAAACACTCATCAGGGCCCGTTTTAACAGTGGCCTGACCACCAGGACACACTGTTTTAATCAAGCCCACCCCTTTTGGGTGCTTGCTACCTGCAGCCCGTTCTCGCATC
Source organism: Harpagifer antarcticus (assembly GCA_902827135.1). Classification (NCBI taxonomy): domain Eukaryota; kingdom Metazoa; phylum Chordata; class Actinopteri; order Perciformes; family Harpagiferidae; genus Harpagifer; species Harpagifer antarcticus. The sequence continues at coordinate 274,753 of CADEHL010001266.1, read as the reverse complement.
CAACCTGCACAGTCTGCTATCACATGACCTGGGTCAAGACAAAAAAAACAAGCTCTGTTTAGCCTGGGTTCCAACACTGGCACAGGAAACGTAATTTTCAGGAGCTCTACGATAAGTGTCCCGCTGAGGAGGATCACGCTGAAAAAAAACGCTCTTATGTATCAGTGCAAACTCGTCAGGCACAAGCTCATATACCCTGAGAATAGCACCTTTAACCTTCTCATACACCAAACTATCCTCGACAGAAAGAGAAGAGCAAGCCTCATGAGCCTTACCGACTAGCTTGCACTGTAAAATAGTAGCCCACACATTTTCTGGCCAGTGCAGAGCAGCAGCAATGCGCTCAAATGCACCAAAATAGATTTCCACCTCTGATTCACGAAACACAGGGACCAAAGAAATATGCCTACTCACGTCAAAGGTGGCAGCAGAACCAGAACGTGTAACGGTAGAATCACCTACCCCAGCTGCCTGAATCTCTAACCTCTTAAACCCAAAGGTCCCCCCAGTGGACCCCCCCCACAGTTTTTTTTCGAGACTATGTCTCAGGGCTTCTTAACATTTATGAAACTATTAATGTTTCATACCCTTTTAAAAAGGTAAGAATCTCCGCTAACTGACAATAAGAAAAAAAATTTGCTAAAAAAAACACGAAAAAATGCTAACGCTTTTTTACACAGAACTCATGGTAGAAATGCCCTTATTACTATCTTAACTGCACAAACAAGATATACGATGTAAAGCTGAGACTCCACAGATTCCAGACATGTAATGTCATCACTGTACGACCCCGAATTGCGGAGCTATCAGCCAGAAAAGAGAAAGTAAACAACATCCGGTTTAAAAAATATTACAATAATTTAGTTTTACCTTTTTTGATTTGTGATCAAAAGTTGTGTTCACCGGAATAAAAACGCCGCTCAAGGTTAATCCAATGTCTTTGTGTCACGTAGAAATGTTGACTGATAATCCATCATCATATTTATGGCAATATACTGGGTATAACGTTTTGCAGTCCAGGCGTGCACTTTCAGATATGCTTTGTTCGCTTCTCTATTACGTCCGCTATGGTAATGTTTACGTGGATTTGGGAACTGCCCATCGATTCTATTGGTTCTGATGGTTAAGAAAAAGGTGTAAATCACACGAATCGACCAATGGGTTCCAGAGATATAGTCCTGAATAAAGTATAAAGACTGCCAGCCAGTTTAAGTACATTACGCAGCCGACTTCATTTATTGTTTACTACGGAAGGAAGCAGGAAGCAGGAATTGCAGGACAGAGCACACGGAGCACACAGAGCGGACAGCAGATAACGGAATTGCAGTTTTATTGCTTATGGATTATCAGAACATTTCAAAGGGGACGCAGTCACATTGGATTAACCTATGGATTAACTACACCATCGTTTTTATCGTTTTAATGCCATTGAAGACCAGTTTAGACCAGACCAAGGTAAGCCATGTTAGCGTTGTGGGCTACCTAGCGCCACTTGTTTTGATGTACGTTTTTGTTGATAACGTTGCGAGTTTGTATCTTTCAGTGTTGAGGTGGGCGCCGTTAGATTCTGTGTCTCCTGGATGTGCACCTAGGATAAGTAATAAGGGAGCTAGGAGTGATTATTGGTGCAGTAATAGGTTAGCATTTTTCGCTCGGGTCATTTAGATGCTTCTTATGAGATTTGTGTTCTGTTTTGGTAAAAATGGTTTGTATCGTCAGTTAGCTGAGATTATTCCCGTTAATCTGGTATAACACATTAATAGGTTCTTAAATATGAATAGTGTCGTGAAAAAAAAAACTAAAGTACCCGCCGGCGGGGACCTTCGGGCTTAACAGGTTAAGACCTTTTTTAAGACCCTTTCCATACATTTTAAGACCTCATCGCAACTTCGAGTTCTAACTGGTTACGTTGGTGACACACTTTACCTCACATTTACTATATTGATTGTAAGATAGCACAACTAAACAGAGTGCAGACAGACTACTGAAACCTCCTTTCCACATGAACTTCAACCTCTCTGTCAAGGTCAGGTTTAATGCAGTATGCTGCTGTTTTGCTTCTGTAGACTGTGCTCTTTCATTCCAGTAAAACTCCTCAGAAACCATTAGAAACCAGTATTTGACCAATAAACAAAACAATTGACAAAACTTTGAACTATGAAATATATTAAACTTTGGTGAGCTTCAGCGGGGTAATGCCATATAGGAGCTCCCTCACAAATACCCAGGGGTTAAATTGGCCCGGCACATAGGACGATGCTCTGACGTCATCACCCTCACACATTTGTCATATGTTTACAAAAAACGATATATATGTTAAGACTTTTCTCGTTCTTAATATAGACTATATTTAGGGTCGATATGTGTTGACTTTACTTTAAAATAGCAGATCTCTGTGACCGGATATAGTTTGGCTTAGTGAACATGTGCCTCTTCCTTGGAGGAGCAGCATCGCCCGGACTCCGCTGCTCCTTCACGGCTCCTCCGTGCAGAGAGTCTGCACTGCAGCGGTGTGTGTCAGCGACGTGCAGTCAGGGGAGGCACGGATTGGCTAGCACTTAGCATGTGGGACCGGACAGCTTTGATCCCCATCGGGTTTCCCGACATGTCGTTTCAGTCAATTTAAGGGTGTTTCATGTTGTCGTTGCTGTGGACCTTCTTAATACCTTGGAAAATGCCGTTTAATACTTTTTAATAGCCTTCATTTTCGCTAAATGGATTTATCAACTTTTAATACTTTTTAAGACTCCGCGGACACCCTGGGTTAAGATATATGACAAAAACACGGACAACACCCAAACCGGAAAACTGCAGTAACGTGTGGCATACCTTGCTTTATTGTCAATGTCACACTAAATGTCTTGATCATTTACTAAATAAACATCATAATGTATTGAAAAAGACTTGCATTTATCAGCTGGGACCATAAACTCATTAGGAATAATTGTATTGATTAAATACATCAAGTGAGAAGAATTGTATTTTTTTCATATACTTCTATGCAATCTGCAATGTTTTTGTGACTAAGGTTAAAATATGAATCATGGCATGGATTGATTGCACTGGGGATTGTTTGAAGGTGATCACTCAGGAAGGGAACAGCTCCAAAATGACAATCCATCAGCAAAGCTAATACAGAACAGAAGAACAAGGACACTGTTTATAACTAGTGGATGAAGTCCCCATTATGTCACCTACCTAGTTCAGAATGTTGTTGTCTTAGTTTTTGGAGGTTCTCATAATGTTTTATTGGAACCTGAAGTGACATGAGAGTGGAGCACAACACATTGCTGGACAAGACATTTTTATGGCGTCTGAAATGTTAAAATTCACTTTCATGAACTTAAAACACATTGTGAAAGGGTTAAATATGTAAATAAAAAACACGGTGACCAGACAACTCAGTGGTAGCGTCCCGGGGCCTACCCTGCTTTATTGTTGATTTTACTCTAAATGCGATCAAAATGTACTGAATTAATCATTTTCTATTGAAGAAGACATTAAACTATAGAACCATATACTTATTAGTGAACATTATTACTGAATTAATACATCTGAGAAGAAGTTACATTTTCTCATATACTTATACACAATGGGACATTGCATCTAAGATTTGAATAGGAATCCTCAAATGTCTTGATTGCACTGGGGATTGTTTTCATGTTATCGCTCAGGCCGGGAATAGCTCCAGAAAAGCCAATGTCATTGTTTATAAGAAGTGGATGGAGTCACCATCACGTAAGTTCACTTACGTGAAATTCACTTTCATGAACTCAAAAGATAGGTGGCCATCTGTGACATATCCTGCTATATCGAAGTCTAATAACTCTAAATAATACCGTCATTTACTAAATGAACATCATATTGCATTATGTAACTTGAAACCAGTAGCTGGGGCCTTTAACTCATTATGAACACTTTATGGACGTAATAAATTAAGTGAAAAGAAGGGTAATTTTCTCATAGACTTCTATACAATCTGGCATGTTTTTACAACCAGATGAGTGCTGGCCATTAGAAATAATTGCAGGTGTAAGGCTATTCTGTATTGGCTTTACGTTGTAGGCCCTTAGGTTTCCACTTTTACCCATGTGTATTTCACACAAACTTTTCTGCATGGTAATGTAAAAACTTAAACAAAAAAAATATTTCACGCAAAAGCTTAACACCACTGATGACAGTCAAATAGTTCCATGCAGTAGAACATTTTTTACTCTCTTAGCAATTATTTTCTTTTTCTGTCACTTCCTGTGAACAAATCACTTCAATTTCAAACCTTTATTTATCCAAGTTTATTACATTGAGATCATTGATCTCTTTTTCAAGGGAGACCTGCTCAATATATATGTACCTACAATGTTGGAAGATGTGTTTTCCCAAACCACATGAAACAACCACCTATGCTTTCAGAAATTGCTACCTACCTCAGTGCCAAAAGAACCCATCCAATTCTCATGGGTAAGATTACTTGACCTCAATTTCCAGAGGAAATATTACTGAATGTGATAACCAACAACACAACACAAGTTAATCATTTGTTTGTTAAGTACCACAAGAAAGTAAACATCACATCAAAATGTACACAATGTGGCTAAGGATAACATTACCGTTGCTAAGGAAGATAAAGGGACTATGTGCATCCATATCAATCTAGAGAAAGATTGATTGAACGTCAGCTGAGGACAACTAACATTAGTTTTAATCTATCAGGAAACACCATAGAATAATGTTTATATATTCATATTTTATATTTATGGAAAGCTAGACATTTTGGATTTATGATGGCTGAACTGCATAGGATAAACCCTTTTGATTTCTGACCCCCCAAGAACTTGCTCAGAAACACAATAGAGTGCCGTCTGAACTTTACCCTAATTTAGTTTTCCAAGAACCCACTTTGTTCTACGTAGTTATTTTGAGCAGACTTCTGTCTGGCACTGATTATTGCTTGTCCCCTGAAATGTGTCACATAATGTAGGTAATCAGTCATGTCATTCTCCTGGACAATCGTTGCAGCTTTTGACTGGTATTTTGTGTCTTAAGTTTCATCCTTGTGAGGAATTTGTATTAACAAAGAAACATTTTGATGGTTTAATTGGCCAAACTGATGTTTTGAAGAAAAAAAACTGTTATCTTGATTAGAATAAAAAGAATGTCCGACTTTTGCATAAATGTACTTTGATTTTGAGGAAAACATTATTCAAATTCAGAAAATGTAAAGGTCAAGCAATTTGTTTAAGCTGTGTTACAATGTTGTTGGATTTAAGATTATCAGAGGGAAAACAAACACTCTAATATTGCTATGTTAATGTTGCTGTTGTTAGTATGCATGGCAATGTTCTTAAGTGACTTATCCATTCTCTAATATCTCCTATGTGCCAGTTGTTTTACTGAAAAAAATTAGATAAATCACTTTCTTTGTCTACATCTCAGCTTCTCTGGTTCTCTTCCCTCAGGCTACTTACGGTGTTTACATTTCCCTCTAAATGGGTTTAAGTGCAGGGCAAACATTAGCATTTAACACTGAAGTTAAATAATGTGCTCGCAGCTAAAGATGAGTTATGTATCTTTGTCTCGTATGACTCAGTTTGTTAAAGGTGTTGCTCTCGTCAAGATGAGTCAGAAACAGATGCGAAGATAATATCATGAACACAATAGCCCTGTGATATGCTACAGTGCTGGAGCTTACATTGGATATATTCAAGATATTTTGTCACAAAAAATGTAATGCAAAAAGCTTAATGGTGATGACCAACCCCACTGCAAACTAGCACACAATTCTGCAGTTCCAGCTAGCTCTGGGGTCTGGTTTAGCTTATTAGGGTCTGAGACCAGAGGTCGGCGAAGACCCTATTGACAACCCTGCCAAACACACACAAAACAGGGAAAAAGACGGGCAAAAGTACAGAAAAAGGGTCCGAAATCATGACAGCTCGTCACTGTAGTCGCTACATGATTGATTATTATTATTATTATCATATGAAAACTCACCAAATTGTGAGCTTTGCATTAAAATAATGCGCAAGCCACGCCAACATCTGTTTTTAACATTAACTCCCCCCACTTTCATGTAAACGAACAAAATCTGGTAGGCCAATCTAAAGTACGGAGACGAACAAAAAAGCCTCTTGGAGGTGTATAAACAAATTTACAGGAAGTCGGCCATTTTGAATTTGGCGGGCTCCATACTATAGAGATGTATGAGAGAGAGACGCTTGGTCAGGGTCCCGTGGCGTCCAGTTGTGACGCGCCGAGGCTCCTTCAGCTTCATAAACGGACGCAAAGAGCTTTCAACTGATTGCAATGTATTCCCATCGGCGGCGGTATTTGACGCTTAGGGAAGCACCGCATCCATTTGCAGGGTGTCCGCGGGGTCTTAAAAAGTATTAAAAGTTGATAAATCAATTTAGCGAAAAATAAGGATTTTAAAAAGTATTAAACTGCATTTTCCAAGGTATTACATTTTGTAGCTTGTTTGCAATAAATATATAAATTATATTCTAGAGTTTGCCTGAATTTAATCATTGCGTATGTGTTGTTGGAGCAGATATCTCTGCTCTGCGCCGATCCTATAGGAGTGTGCTTTAAAAGAGGGAAAACTCAAAACAGCCAGGATGAAGGTTAAACAATAATCTGTTTTAATGATAAAAGGTAATAATACAATACACTTTCAAAGGGGTGGGGCGGGCCCCCACTCCCTGCTCTGGTTCTGATGCCGGGAGATCCTCTCATCTTGTCGGCAGGAGTAAAAGAGAACGAACACACAAACACAAACAGGAGATATAGAGGAACCACGGGGAGGAGTCGGGTGAGATTCTCCTCCCACAGGGCCCATCTTGCAGCATTCCAGAGACTTGTTCACAAAGATATACTTATTAATACTCTCATATTTCCAGCTTTTGTTTACACACTGCTATTACTTATACAAAGTAATTAAACACATATATACCATTCAAGATATGTAGACTTCCCTGAAACATGACATACTGAAGACCTTAAGCAGAAGAACTCTCATCTACACTGCCTGCTTAACTTCCCCTCCCCCAGAGTAATAAAACCTGTTTAGCACCCAGGCATGTTTGAAGCAAGTTTAGTCCTCACATTTATGAAAGGATAAAACAGAGAAATCAATACAAAACACAAACACAGGTATTGTTTGAACAGTATTCACTTAACTGCTGCTATTGATAATTACCAGAGAAACTCCAGGGCCTCTTTCAATATCTGGAAATTGCAACAAGACTTTCTGCCATTTCTACTGTAACACTCTTCCCAAATATCAGATGATATAATCTTTAGTGTGTAGTGTGGTTCTGTGTAGTTTTATTTTTTTTTCATCCCATTGGATTTTACGTCATCTGAACAGGACATTGCTCGCTCACTGATGACTGCTGCTTGATAGCGCGCAAAGGTCTGTTTACGCTGGTTACAACATGGGGAAATGCAAGTTTGCATCCAAATGGTTGGAGGATATGGAGTTCGAACCATGGCTGAGGCCCGTTTCTGGGAATAACCGTGAGGCCTACTGCTGCGTGTGTCGGAAGGTGATTAGTGTTGCCTCGATGGGGATCAAAGCTGTCCGGTCCCACATGCTAAGTGCTAGCCACAAAGTCGCTGTGGGACGCAAACAGCAGGTCTCAATCGCGCATTTCTGCGCAACATCACCGCCCCCACCCACCATCGCTGAAGCTACTACAGCCTCCGCCACTTAATCTAAAGTTACTGCTGACCTCCGAGTGATGTTGGCCGCCACTCCAACGTTGCGGGCAGAGGTTCTGTGGTGCCTCAACACCGTAATTAAACACCAATCCATCAATTCCAATGAAGGGATTTCCGATCTTTTCCAAGCTATGTTCCCAGATTCGGAAATAGCCAAGAAGTTCGCCTGTGGAAAGGACAAAACAGGGTACATAGTCCGATTCGGCTTGGCCCCTTACTTTAAAGAACAGCTCGTTAATAGCATCAACAAGGCTGGGCCGTTTGTGCTGATGTTTGACGAGAGCCTTAATCAAGCCACCAAGAAAAAACAGATGGACGTCCACATTCGTTATTGGGATGATGGCTGTGTCCGGGCCAGGTATCTTGGGTCGCCATTTTTGGGACACGGAAGAGCCGAGGACTTGTTGCATCACATTAAAGTAAATGTATCTCTAGTCTACTTGCATTTCGTGTTTAGGGCCTGCCTGGGCTATAGCCACGGGTCTTTTTTCTTCAATCCCAGGTCTTTTTTTATTTTCAAAACATTTATTATGAATAATGAATTATGTGCTTTGTAAACGACTGAATCTTTTGTGGCACACATGGCTATTTTCGGTAGATTTGGCATCTTTTCAGACGCTCTTCGGCAATTAGCAAGTATTATTTAAGATGCGACTAGCGACACATTTTTACGACAAAAGTTATTACCGGAGGAAATGCGAGAAATATACATAAAGATCTATTATATGGTAATTTAGCATGTTGCTCAGAGTAATCTCAGTCAGCAGCAGCGCCATATAGATAGAATAGATTATATTATACGGCTCTGGTCAGCAGCAGCACAGCGTCTCTCCCTCTGGTGAGAGTGAGTTACTATGGTTACGGGAACACTCTGTGTCTCTGTCGCCCTGAAACTTTCTCGCGATTCACAGTGGGAGGAGAGAACAGAGATAACACCAGTAATTTGTTTCAATTATAAAACTGATCTTTTTCATTTATTTTTTCAAAAAAAAAAAACAATGCTAACAGTGAGGCTCTGAATTAGCCCAGAGCGAAAAATGCTAACCTATTACTGCACCGAAAATCACTCCTAGCTCCCTTATTACTTATCCTAGCTCCACATCCAACACATCGTTTATGATCATAAGGAGACACATAATCAAACGGTGCCCACCTCAACACTGAAATATACAAACTTGCGAGGTTATCAACAAAAACGTACATCAAAACAAGTGGCGCTAGGTTCTAACATGCGCTAGGCTAATGGCTTACCTTCCTCTTTGTCTGGTCTAAACTGGTCTTCAATGGCATTAAAACGATAATGTAGTTAATCCATAGGTTAATATCCAATGGGGCTGTGTCCCCTTTGAAATGTTCTGATAATCCATAAGCAATAAAACTGCAATTCCGTTATCTGCTGTCCACTCTGTGTGCTCCGTGTGCTCTGGGTCCCGGCAATTCCTGCTTCCTGCTTCCTTCCGTAGTAAACAATAAATTAAGTCGGCTGCGTAATGTACTTAAACTGGCTGGCATTCTTTATACTTTACGCAGGACTATATCTCTGGAACCCATTGGTCGATTCGTGTGATTTACACCTTTTTCTTAACCATCAGAACCAATAGAATCGTTGGGCAGTTCCCAAATCCACGTAAACATTACCATAGTGGACGTAATAGAGAAGCGAACAAAGCATATCTGAAAGTGCACGCCTGGACTGCAAAACTTTATACCCAGTATATTGCCATAAATATGATGATGGATTATCAGTCAACATTTCTACGTGACACAAAGACATTGGATTAACCTTGAGCGGCGTTTTTATTCCGGTGAACACAACTTTTGATCACAAATCAAAACATTAAAAAAATGAATTAATTATTGTAATATTTTTGAAACCGGATGTTGTTTACTTTCTCTTTTCTGGCTGATAGCTCCAGGAATTTAGGGTCTTACAGTGATGACATTACATGTGTGGAATCTGTGGAGTCTCAGCTTTAATCGGATATCTTGTTTGTGCAGTTACGATAAGTAAAAAGGGCATTTCTACCGTGAGTGCTGTGCAAAAGTCCGTTAGCATTAGTTAGCATTTTTTCGCTCCATGCTAATTCAAAGGCTTGGTATTACTCTTGTGTTTCTTTTAGCTAAACATGGTTCACATTGTCAGTTAGCTGAGTTTCTTACCGTTAAAAGGGTATGGAACATTAATAGTTTCATAAATGTTAAGAAGCCCTGAGACATAGTCTCGTAAAAAAACGGTGGGAGGGGTCCCTCGGGCTTAAGAGGTTAACAGTATGTGGAACCATGGGTGTCCGAACATGTAACAAATATTCCTTCCTTCAAGGATTTAAAAACAGAAGTAATTTCATCAATGGTTTGTAGTCGAATTTAGAAGTTATCACTTATAGCAGGTATGTTTTTAATAAATTACATCTCTAAATTTCAGGTCATTACTAATTAAATGGATGACCATTAGGAGGTGGTGACGCTCGTCTTTTAAACTCATAATCTGGTGCCGTGCACTCCCTTTGAAGCTGCAAGTAAGATTTTTTTTAAACAACTGCAGGATGGGTTGAGTGACCCATTCTCCCTATTGGTCGTCAATAATATGCCCCTTTACAATGGGTGATCCAAGGCCCCACATATTTTCCAATTATATTGCTTTTTCAAAATTAAATGTTGCTGTTTTTTATTTTAAACTCTACATCTTGGACTACAAACAACAGTTATTTCCACATGTAAAGTTCTCCTATAGCAATGTAACTATGCTACAATGGCGAAATCAATACTTCAGATTGAGATACTATATTTGGCTTGGTACTAGCTTTCCCTTTAACATTATCCATACAAATAAAGATGTGTCTGATCTCATAGAGTGGTTACTACCAGTCTGTGGTGGCCAGTGTGCTCTTCTTTGCCGTGGTGTGCTGGGGTGGAAACACAAACACTAGGGACACTGGCAGGCTGAACAAGCTCGTGAGGAAGGCTAGCTCTGTAGTTGGAGTACAACTGGACAATCTGGAGGAGGTGGCAGAAGGGAGGACGAGGAGGAAGCTTGACAGCATCCTAGAGAACCCCTCCCACCCACTCCATGCAGAGCTAGTGAAGATGAGGAGTACATTCAGCCACAGACTCATACCTCCACGACAACGCACCAAGCGCCTCGGACAGTCCTTTGTGCCTGTAGCCATCAGGCTGCACAACAAGGGGTCAATAATGTAAAAAATCACTGGACATAAATATACACTGTTTCGTACTTCATAATTTAGATGACCAAATATGTATATATGCTGACAGTTATTTTACTCTTATTTTTACTCATCTCCTATTTCAGTCTTTTATTATTATCATTATTATTTAAAAAAAATTCTTGATTTTATTTTTGATTTTATTAATCTGTGTGAATCTGTGCTGTCCTGTTTTTTCACACTTACCCTGTTGCTGCTTGTACAACTGAATTTCCCCACGGGGATTAATAAAGGTCCATTTTATCTTATCTTATCTTACTAAAACTCTCCCTTTAAACTGTAGATCAATACTTTAACAAATTAAAACACTACCAAATTCCCACATGAATAAAAAGCTCTAAAATAATAATTTGTCCATATGTTGAAAAGATTGAAGAATATTTTACACTCTGTACTCCATATATATCCAGTCTCTGATTGTGTTACGTTATTATGAGAGTGCTCTCATTCTTTAAATCGTATATATTTATATATTTGTGTGTGTCCGCATCTGTAGCCTGTTGTCTCATTATACCGCACTCTCAATGAATTAAAAGTAAATATGTGGGGGAACAATGTTCAGCTGATCTAACAGAGATGATAAAATACAGGGCTATGACAAAACACTCGACAGCTGATGTAGCTGTTGCCACGTAATAATGAACGGACGTCGCTTTAATATGACCGCTCAGAGGAGAGGAGTTCTCATTTCGTTAAACGTCTGCTACTTCCCCTCCTCTCTCCTCGGTCCTCCGCTCGCATCTCCTGTGGGCGGGACTAAGTCTTGAGGAGAGGAAATGTAAGAATTGAGAAGCCTCTAGTGTCATCATTACTTTCAGGAACTTCTTATGGTCACCTTTCCTTTACAATTCCACCCTCCGTCATCCATAAAGTTTCAGCCTATTCTTTCCTGGTGTGGGCTGGATAGGGTGGGGGTGGAGAGTTAACTGTCAGGATATTTCACATTGTGTCTAGTTAGTCATGCTGGTGACAGTCTAATCCCACTCTATCCTCCTCATTCCTCCTTTCTTTCTGTCTGTCTCCCAGACTGAAAAACTGCCTACTGACAATTCTCTATTTCAGATGCACAGATTAAATCAGGGCCATGGCTTTCCACAAACACTCTGTCCACAACATGTCATTCAGAGTAAAGCGAGAATGGAACAAAATAGTATAAACTCTCCTTGGCCTTCATGCTGGCTCTTTTGCAGCTCTCTCCAGATTAAGTGCTGCACCCTGACCTTTAAAACATGCCCTATTGAGCTCAGGGTAGCTCACAGGGGCGTGATGCGTTCAATAGCGCTTACTTCATCATCCCAGCACCAAAGGGCAGAGAGTTAGTCAGTCCAAATTATCCCACTTTCTATAACAAGTACATTTCTTCTGGCCTATGCTCTGCAAATGTGCTGAACTGGACCAATACTGCTGATTTTGAGATTGTAGCTATACATAAATGCTTAACTGCATTGAATACATTAATATACAATACATGTTTTTAAATTGAATTCTAACTTGCAATTCTCTTCAGGGTTTTGGCAGATTAACTGCTTTAAATTATGAAATATGTATTTAAGGGCTGTCAGCGTTAACATGTTAACACCCTAGAGCACTCTGGAAACCTTAACCCTTTGGAGTTTTGGGCTAATTTGGCCGTTTTCGCATAATTTTGATTTGTCTTAATAAACCCCATTAAGAAATGTTTGGCATGTCAATGTTTGGTATCTTTTTTTTAAGGACAGCCTCACCTATATAACCTGATAGTTAATTCTTTCATTTTGAGATACTATATGAACATTTTGGACCCAAAATCACAAAGAAACGTAAAAACGGATTTGTAAATGATATTATCTTTTTATATAGGTAACACAAACATGCACAACGAAACAATTTGAAAGCTGGACATATATACATGGGATGTCACTATGATAATGTGAAAGTTTGATTGAGGTAGCATGAACTTATATACAAATGTTATGTACAAATAACAGGTGTATCCATAGGCGTTTTTTCCTCATTTCTCAAGTTCTGTCAACAGTGACACAGTAGGCACAACAAAACATTTAAAAGCTTAAATAATGTACATGGGATTTTATTCTGATAAGGCAAAAGTGTTATTATAAATATAATACAAATTAGGGATGCTCCGATCGCCAATTTCGGGGCCGATCCCCAATCGCCGGAATCAGTATCGGCCGATCCGATTGAGTAGGCGGGGCCTAAATGGAAGATTTAAACATCACTTTAAATCTTCCATTTAAAGTGATGTTTAAAGCTCAGTTACTGGGGCTCATTCACTGGAGCTTCCACAAACAACAATCAACTTAATTATTACATTAAAATGAGGTACATTATTCAAGTTTACATTCACTTTGGATAATAACACGGGATAAATGAGCGGAAGCGCTCTCTTTTCCTCTCTCCCTCTATCTCTCCCCCTCTCTCCCTCTCCTGACAGCCTGTCAGTATCTCATGCAGCTCACTGATCCAGTAATGAGTGACCCGACAGTGAAGAATACATATATTTATAATGACTAGTTTAGCTTGTTTCAGAGGTAGATAAAATAGCGTGTTAGGTTTAACTCTTGTGTGTTTCGCTGTGCTTACCGGTCCGGCAGGCGGAGCTGCAGGATTTCTGCTTCACACACGTTGCATACCGCTATTTTACTGTCTTTTTCGGACACCCTAAAATAATGCCAGACCGGTGAAGCCATTTTGGTGAGCTTGTTTTGCCGCACACAGAGAAAAGTGTCATGTATTTTACGTCATGCGATCGGCATGTTTAGAGAGCACCGATTGATCGGTAGAGAGTGAGTATCGGCCGATTTCGATCGGTGACCGATCGATCGGAGCATCCCTAATACAAATATATATATATATACACATTATGTACAAAAATCAGTTTTTTCTTTCTTTATCTGTGACACGCTTCAAAGCAGTTTCTGTCAACTACAGGGGGCAACATCACAGGCCTTGTACTTCCAAGGTGTGAGGTTCCTTCTCCCGTGAGTTTCATGGCAGGCAGGTCCTGCGTCCTTGTGTGGCCTTTTTCCTCACATCTGTTGCCGCAGTGATAGCAACAGGAATATGATGAGCGCTCCTGTTGATGGGCAGTCCTGTCTTTTCAAATCCACACAGCTGGGACACCAGATCAGCCATGACATTTGTGTGGGTCATGTGCTGACGTGTTGCTGACGTCACAGTGCAGGATGTATGAATTTGTGGTGGCGATGTCCACAAAGTGCATGAAGAGGGTCCGATACCAGTGAGCTGTTTTGCGGTGGGTGGAGTAGTACTGAATCACCCATGTTCTTGTTGTAGGCAATGATGGGGGCGGGGCAAGGAATGTCCTTCACTGCCCAGTGTCCATCTTCACCCTTCACTCTCCTCTGGACTGTCTCACCTGAAAACGCCGGATGGATTGTGGAGCACACAGACACTTGCCTTGTGTCCATCCACTTCACAAAAACCAGGGGGCCCTCTCTGATCCATCTCAGTGCACCTCTTTCAGATTTTTTAATGAGGGCATTTTCTCGCCCACTTGGACACCCTTTCCTATTGTCCCTGTATATTCCACACGCTCCAAACTTCATGCTGGCCAAGTCAAGGAACAATTTGGGACTAGTATAAAAATGTTCCATGTAAATGTGGTATCCTGTGCCGAGATATGATGGTTGGATAAGCTCCATAACAGCATCATAAGAGAGTCCATGTGCAGTATGTGTGTGTGTGTGCTTTACCATGATAAATATTAAAGTTAATTGTGTAGCCATTCGTTGACTCAGCCAGCACGAAGAGCTTCATCCCCCATTTTGTGGGCTTGTCCCTCATCCCTACTGAGTAATCCCAGTGTTTGCCTTAGTGGCTACCATCCTCTCATCCACAGCCAAATTCTTTCTTGGGTGATAATGAGCCTGGCAGGCACTTCTGATCTCGTCGATTAGAGGCTTGATCCTTTTTTGTGGTCATTCTTTACATCCTCCTCTGGATCACTGGGGTGGATATTCCACATAAGGGCCCTGAATCGGTCTCTTGTCATCTCCATGGCTTGAAACGGCACAGACATGATGTGGTTTTGCTTCCAGTAGTCTTGTATGCAAGACAAAGGCACAAGGGTGGTGTATATGAGGAGGCCAAGGAACTGGTATAGTTCCTCAATACCAAATTCAACCCACTTAAATGTACTCCCCATATTTAGTTTTTTTGCTGCATAGCGGTTGGTATTCATGCAGAGTTTTCTCATTGTCTCCCTGGTGAAGAACAACTGGAAGTAGTCCAGGGGTGACATATCACCTGGGACCTGGGCTCCTGGTGTTCTGCGGGGCACAATCATACTGGTGTCAGTATCAGGCTCAGTAGCTGTTTGCCAGGGCTGTGGCTGTACTGCCTGGGCTTGTGGAGATCTGGACCTGGACTGGTCTACTCCTCTCCCACGTCCTCTACCACGTCCTCTCCCTAGTCCTCTACCATGCCTACTCTGTGTCTCAGTTGATGGTCCAGGCTGCTCATCATCTCTGTACATGACAAAAAAAACATGTACAAAGATTCAGGAAAATTCTATATTTTATTAACTTATATAATATTTAGTGTCATTATATATGTATTCAAACACATACCTATACATAGTAAAACCAGCGAAATTGATAGTACTACAATAGTCTCCAATTTTTCCAGAGCTGTATATATATATATATATATATATATATATATATATATATATATATATATATATATAAACACGGTTATAATCCTGATATTATATTATTATAACAAAAATTCTCGTATCAATACCAATACTGTATCAAAAAGTTTTCATAAATCTTACCTCTCATCAATCACAAACACGATTTATAATCCTGATTTATTTTTATATATATATATATATATATATTAGGGCTGTCAGTCGATTCAAATATTTAATCGCGATTAATCGCATGATTGTCCATAGTTAATCGCATGATTGTCCATAGCACATTTTTGATCTGTTCTAAATGTACCTTAGAGGAATATTTTTCAGGTTTTTAATACTCTTATCAACATATGAGTGGACAAATATGCTTTATGCTAATGTTTATTATCATTTGAACAATGACAAATATTCTCATGAATATTAAACACAACAACCTCTGAACATTACAAATATTCGCCTTAATTCAACCTGGAACCTCTCTCATTCAATAATACAATACAAAGTGTGTGTGTGTGTGTGTGTGTGTGGTGTGTGTGTGTGTGTGTGTGTGTATGTGTGTGTGTGTGTGTGTGTGTGTGTGTGTGTGTGTGTGTGTGTGTCTGTGTGTGTGTGTGTGGTGTGTGAGCTATGTGCAACTCAAGAAGGCATATGCTCGAACGGGAGCTGCCTGGACGCTGCAATCATATTGCGCACTATCCGAGTGTGCTGACTTATCGTACAATGTCCCACTGTCTGGCTGCCTGCATAAAGTCAAGTGCTCGGCGCAGTTGTGGCGAAATGTCGCTCCTCTGTTTTCATTGAAACAGCTCCTTATATCCGTTAGCGCAGCTCGCTAGCACCAGATGCTAACAACAACAATGCACGTAAGGTCTCTCTCTCGCTCGCTCGGGCCACACATACACACACCCTCCCAGTAGCCAGTCGGTGCCTGCCGGTGAGCGTGGAAGTGTGGTCTGCCACAAGCGGACGGCAGGAGCGGGGCTGTCAGCATCAGCTTGTAGATGGTATTTTAAACTCGATGCGCTCTAAAACTACGGGGCGGCCGAGGACAAAAAATACACATGCGTTAATCACGTTTAAATAATTAGTGGTGTTAATTTTTTTTTGCGTTAACGTTATTAACACGTTAACTTGACAGCCCTAATATATATATATATATATATATATATATATATATATATATATATATATATATATATATATATATATATATATATATATATATATATATTAAAATAACGTATTAAGCAGAAAGTTTAGTATAGCGTATTTCTGGTATATTCATTTTTTAGTGTCATCTAATATGTGTGTGTTAAAACTTGTATGGACAAGTCAATTTTTTCCTCTTAAATATAGAGGTTTTTTATATTAAATATTCCTATAATGATGTCCCATTGTTAGTAGAAGTAGATTAGCGCAAATGGTATTTTCTTCCACAACTGCTGTATAATCAAAAGATGTTTTTTTGGCTATTTGTGAGTAGGTGAGGTACAGTACAACCTGTGATTTCTGCCTTGAGTAAAATGATTACCCGTGGATGAGTATTTTTCAGAAAGTCAGTAGAAAAGGCCTGGGAGTCTCTTTGCTAATTATCAATGGTCTTTGCAAATTAACAGCAGATGTACCCATGTTAATTGAATTGGTAAGAGATCAGAGGAACTCCAAGAGAGGGGCTTCCTCAGACCTAATACAATTAAAGTCTTGTTGATTAGTGGTTCATATCCAGCATGTCAGAGAATATTTTAATCCGATCTCTTTGTGTCTTGAGTTTCTCAGCTTTTCTGAGAAACCTGTCAAATTAGAAACATATGCTTTGTGAGGAGGACACAGGTCAAGAGGTCTTCTGCCTTCCTGTGGGGGATAAGTTTAGCCCATGTCAGTTTGTAACACAAACTGGTCTTTGTTCCCATGTCTGGTAATAATTAAGATAGGAAAAGGCGGGTTTTCTAAGTCCCTCCTTTTCTCTCTAACAGATCCATGTTTAACTTAGAGTCTTCAGAGTTTGCTTGGTAGTTCACATGTAAAGTGTGAAATGCTTTGTGATCTCTCCGGCCGTATTATACTCTCAATAAATATCAGTGTTTGACTAAAGCCGCTCCTGCTTCCATCCTTTCCTGAGCCTTGGCTCTGCATTGCTGCACAGAAGTTTTCTCCACACAGCATGCATTAGCTAAGAAACGATAAAAATGTTGGTGCGTAAGCTGCAGAGGGGAACATGTATGTGTGCTACTGTACAGACGTTAGTTAATTGGATAATTCATATCCTGCAAGTCTCCTAAAGAGCCATGAGAAGATGTGTGTTATTGAGTCACACAGTTAGAGGGATAATGGTCCTTCTGAATTATCAATATATGTATTCATGTTAAGTGAGCTGACTTCGGAGTTAGAGGAAGTTCAGAGGGGGCCTTGGGATGTGGGGGCAGTTGACCTTTGTAGGTTGGCTTAAATATATGTGTGTGCTTAATTACTCTGTATGAAGTAGGAGCAGTCTGCATGGCAGGAAACATCCTTATTTAGACACACACACACACACACACTAAGGAGAGGGAGCGAATCAGACAGAATCAACAACTGCTAACTCATTGCCGAGGGTCCCGCCCAGAAGTGAAACTGGCCAATGGAGAACTACCAGCTCACGGTCTAGGGCAGTGACCACCAACTGGCGGCCCGCGGGCCACATCCGGCCCACCAGACATTCTCATCCGGCCCGCACGACGGGGGTGACTGTGGCGTTGGCGGAGTGGTTACTGCGTTCGCCCCCCACCCATTATTTTTTTTACAACGTCTCGTGAGTAAGGTGCAGTACCGGAGTCCAACAGAGAGGCAGCAGCTGCGGGACAGTAGACTGCGTACTGCGAAACCTTCCTTGAAGAAGAAGAAGTGATCCTTGTTGTGAAGAGTCTGCTTTGTGCGCTCTGCACCACAGCAGCAGCCCTGCTGCGACAGAGTCCAACAGAGAGGCAGGAGCTGCGGGACAGTAGCCTCGAAGCAGGGTTGGGTTGTAACGGAATATATGTAACGGCGTTAAGTAATCAGAATACAAAAATCAAGTAGGCTAACTGTATTCAGCTGGCGTTACATTTGAAAAACGAGTAATCTGATTACAGTTACTTTCGTAAACCTGAAGTGAATACATTTTGGAATACTTATTGGAATTATTGGTGGAAAAGTTTCCTCACAAAATGTAATATTCATTACCGGCAGAACTGTGTGCACACTGCACAGCGCTGCAGCATATCTGTGAGCGAGTGAGAGATGCAGCGTGTCTGTGAGGCCCCGCCCCCGCACGCAGATGAGAGAGAGAGAGATCTTTTAAAATATATTGAAAGTTAGTATGTGCAAGATAACGTTGATGTAGCATTTCTTTATTGTCGAAATGATGACATTTATAACGGGATCAAATCAAAGTGAATGGCCTGCTGCTGCTGAATGCATGGGGCAAGTGACTGGAACAAGTTTTAAAAGTTATTACATCGTTTCAGATCATAATAATAATAGTGATAATTCATTCTATTTAGGGGCGCCTTCCAAAGCACCCAAGGACACCTTACAATTCATAACATATTCTAAGGAAAGGTTTACAGTAGGAGAATGCAGTCCGGGTGATGTTTTTTATGTGGGGTGCAGATGAGAGGGAGCTGTCCAGAATGACATCTGTCCAAGATGTTGTGTTTGAGTTCTTGATAAGCCATTAAAACAGTACAACAAGTGTCTCCTGCTCACCAAAACATACCCATCTGTTATGGAAAAAGAAAGTATTCCAAAAGTATTCTAAAAGTAACCTGAACACGTTACTTTTTTAAGACACGTAACTGTAACTGTATTCTGATTACTTTCAGAGCATGTATTCAGTAATCAGTAACTGATTACATTTACAAAGTAACCCTCCCAACCCTGCCTAGAAGTGATCCTTCATTAGCGTGAAGAGTCTGCTAAGCTTTATGCAGTACCTGTACCCCCCCCGCTGGCCCGCGATAGTGTCTATTGGATACATTTTGGCCCTTGGACAAATGTAGTTGGTGATCCCTGGTCTAGGGCTCGCCCAGAAGTTAAAATCGCCAATAACAAATAGCTGGGGAGGAGCAATCAACACAACTCCTCCCCACTTGTGTGTATAGTTAATATGATATTTTTATGCTTGGCGCCCCTTCTGACTGACCGTCTCGGTGTAGCACGGTAGTGGAATTGAGCCCAGAGTACTCTGTAAATTGTATTGTGTCTTTTACCATTAAAACAGATTATTGTTTAACTTGTATCCTGGTGCTTTTAAATTCCTTCCTTTTATGATTTAACCCAGCTCATCAAAAAGACCACTCAGCGCTCCAACAGTATATATATATATATATTATAACAAAGTCTTGGATCAATACCAATACTGTATCAAAAAGCTTTCATAAATAAATACTTCTTACCTCTCGTTGATCACAAACAAAGGGTCCTCCACTCCATCATCACTCTCTGACTGAGGATGAACTGTCTTCTTCTTCTTCTTCTTCTTCTTCTTCTTCTTCTTCTTCTTCTTCTTCTTCTTCTTCCATGTAAAAAAACAAGCTTATAGATGGACGTTCACGTTCAGAGTTCTCTTCATCATAGCTGAATCTTCAAACCTCTAAATCTATCTAACTATATCTAAATTCTCAATGTTTGTCTGTCACTTTATTTCAATCGCTGTCTCTCTTCGTCTCCAGCCGTCTCCATTCGTCTCGCGCCGCCTGTCTTCGTATATCTTCGTCTCTCTCCATTTCCCGTCTCTCTTTGATTCCTGCCGTTCCTCTTCGTCTCATTTCATCTCATTTCATATCGCTTCGTATCACTCCGTTTACCTGATTACCTCACCTCTCCCTGGTACATCCTGTTGAGCAGGATCTACAGTTTCCAGTATTTTACGTTTCGTAAAATGATAAAAATACGACGAAGATATTAAAATATGTGCTTCCATTTTTCATACTTTTGAAATATATTTGTATTAACTTTATATCATCGTATCTCCGTGTTTACTGGGTCTTTTTGCATGAAACAAAGACTGGCCTATTTCAAGCCAGTACTTTTTTGTGTAATGTAAGGTAGCTTCTAGCTTCATGTCGAACACTGACAGTAAGTCAACATTTCCCAGAGAGCTTTCTTTGAAATCACCAGGTAATGCTAAAAAACACAACATTTAGATTTTATGACAAAGTGTTTATTTAATATATCTGGCTAGCTATAGCTACTTGCTAACGGTTTAGCTTAACCCCGCGATTCAAAGTAACGTCAACATAGCTATAATTTATGCTTTGCTTACATGTTGACATAACTTGTAAGTTTACTGACATTTACATGTTCACCTGGCTCAGGTGGTGGCTCTGGGGTTGTTGTGTGAGCCACCACTTGAGAATTTTTTATTAAAAAAATGTCTAATGTCCATCTTCAGAAACTCCGCTTCCGCGGCTGAAAGTTTAAAGTTTAAACACTGTCACAGAGGAGAGGTCAGCCAATAAAACACGTTTATTTCCATGCAACTCTCTGATTGGTCTGGTGGTTGCCTCTGTTGCATTCACTGAACACGGGAAATTACAATTCTGCCATCCTCTAGGTAAAGTACGGTTAATGTATTATATTATTGAGGGAGAATTTATCCGGGGCTAAAGCCCCGGATGCCTACCCCAAGCGACGCCCATGGTCTGAGGGCTTCTTAATATTTAATAAATTATGAATGTTTCATATTCATGTAACGGGAAGAAACTCAGCTAACTGATCTTTTTTTTTTTTGCAAAAAAAAACACAAAGCTAACGCTGAGCCTCTGAATTAGCCACGAGCGAAAAAATCTTAAGTTGATAGTGTGGTGATTGACATTATTCACCCACGGATCTATGGGTTGGGGTATTGTTCCGCACGGACATTGCAGTGCCAGGAATAAGCGTGTCGTGGCGGGGGAAGAGGAGGGAGAGGAGTCGCTGCTTCGGACCGGAGAGGAACCGGGGCCAGCTCTGCTCTGCTGTACGAGTCTACTGTACGAGTCTCCTGTACGAGTCACGGAGGAGGGCCCGTGTTCTGCTGAATCGGAGGCCTGCTCTGGTGCCATCCACCTGTCTTGGTTCCGGTGTGAAGGCCTGCTCCTGCCTGTTTCTGCTTCTACGGGTGCGAAGGCCTGATCTGAGATACTGTGAAGAAACCTGGTGAGTTGCTACGCTGCTGCCTCCCTGACTGGCGTGGTTCTTGCTCCGGGAACAGCGTGGATACTGTTGTGCTGGTCTGGGAGAATGGCGGGTGTCGTGTTTCTGCTGTGCCTTTTTTTGGCTGTGCTGGACAAGGAGAAGATCGCTAGTCATCCTGAACAATCTACTGGATTCGAGTATGTTCTGCCGCCTGCAGTGGACATCCCCTGTTCAGTTTCGGAGGTGTTGCACAAACAATTGCTGGTTGCACTGTCGTGGACATTCGTTTCGGAAAATGTTTGTCTTTCTCACATGCCTGCCACGATGGTCCTTCAGAGCTGTTTTTTAAACTCTAATCTCACTTTCGCGAAGTTTGCTGGTGACTCTAGAACAGCTGACAATGTATGTGTGTTGATTAAGAGGAAAAGGTGCTTGGTATTTTTATTGTTGTTACTATCAGGAAATGTACAGCCAAATCCAGGTCCACCTAGCAGTATTAGTCAAATAGCTACTCCTGCTGATTTTATATCTAGATCTGGGCTAGGTTTAATTCATTTAAATGTGCGTAGTCTGTTACCTAAATTAGATTTTGTCCGTATTTGGGCGAGTTCGACTGATGCTGATGTCATTGTCTTATCAGAAACGTGGCTAGATAAATCCATTTTGGCGTCTGACATTTACATAAACGGTTACAGTGTATATCGTACTGACCGGCCTAAAAAAGGTGGTGGCGTTGCCATTTATGTGAAAAATAAGTTTTGTGTAACTAATATGGTTTCCAAATCTGTTAGTAAACAGCTAGAATTTTTAGCCGTGAATATCGAGGTAACAAAGGGTCAACAGGTCATGGTGGTGGGCTGCTACAGGGCCCCCTCGGCTGTCAAGGACTCTTTATCGGCATTGGCAAAACTGTTATCACAACTTTCCTACAAGGAAATAGTGCTGCTTGGTGATTTTAATTGGGACTGGTTAACTTCTGTGTCAGAGGATTTTAAAAACCTGTGTACCTCTTTGAACTTTACCCAGATTATAGACAGTCCTACTCGCCCAAATATTAAGTCCCCTAATAAATCCTCCTTAATTGATCTAATTTTAACAAATGTTCCACATAAATACTCATCTGTGGGAGTATTTGCTAATGATGTGAGTGACCACTGTGTTGTAGCCACCATTAGGGACACTAAGGTCCAAAAGGTTAAACCACGTATCATCACAAAGAGAGACAAAAAACACTTTGTGGAGCAGGGTTTTTTTACATGATCTGTTTGATTTTGATTGGGGTAGGATCAATCTGTGTACTGATGTAGAAACTGCATGGTCTTATTTCTATCTTGGTTTTATGAAAATTATAGATAGACATGCACCCCTGCGTAAATTTAGAGTGAAGGGACGAAACAATCCCTGGTTTTCTGCTGAGCTGTCCAGTTTACTTCATGAGAGAAATAATGCTTGGGCTAAGGCAAGGAATTCAGGCTCAGAGGTAGAATGGCTACGTTTTAGGCAGCTAAGGAATAGCTTCACATCTCAAATAAAAAGTGCAAAATCAAAGTACTATTTGTCAGTTACCACAGAAAACCTGAATAATCCTGGGAAATTTTGGAAAGCCATAAAATCGATTTCCACTGGTGACATCCCAAATGAGCTACCTCCGTGCCTCACCACAGCATCTGGCATTATATCAGACAGGGCTACTATGCTAAATTGCCTCAATAAGCATTTTGTGTCTTGTGGCTCTCTGTTTGATTCTGTCACTGACTGTACTTCTGCTTCTGTGAACGCTCCAATCCTTGACTCTGAACAATGTGGTCTGGAAAACCCTTTCAGTTTTACTCCTTTAACTACTGGTATTGTTCATGAAGCATTATCCAAGTTAGATCCTAGGAAACCGGCTGGCCCGGACAACTTAGAACCTTTCTTTTTAAAGATAGCTGCAGATTTTATTGCTCCACCTCTTACTTCTCTTTTTAACCTCTCCCTCAGCACAAATACAATCCCAAAAGTATGGAAGTCAGCTTATGTCTTGCCTTTACTGAAAAGAGGGGAGGCAACTATTTTAAATAACTATAGGCCAATCTCAAAATTGTCAGTTCTGGCTAAGGTGCTCGAACGACTTGTGAGTGAACAAGTAAAGGAGTTTTTATGTTTAAATGATATCCTGACTAAACACCAGTCAGGATTCAGGAAGAAACACAGCACCATCACTGCGACAATGAAAGTGGTAAATGACATTACTAGTATTTTAGATAACAAGCAGAGTTGTGCAGCTCTATTTATTGACCTTTCCAAAGCGTTTGACACCGTTGATCATCGCATCTTAAAGCAGAGGCTACTCAGTATTGGCATATCCAGCCATGCAGTGGGGTGGTTTGTGAACTACCTCTCTGAAAGGTCCCAATGTGTTCATTTTGATGGACTGTCTTCTGAGTGGTTAAACATTTCTAATGGTGTACCACAAGGTTCTGTTTAGGACCACTTTTATTCTCCATATATATTAACAGCGTAGGTGAGAATGTGGATGAAGCTACTTTACATTTTTATGCGGATGATACTGTGATGTATTGTGCAGGTCCCTCCATTAATGAGGCTGTTGTTAAATTACAGGCTGTTTTTAACATTATTCAGACTCAGCTTGCTGAACTTAAGCTTCTTTTAAATGTGGATAAAACAAAGGTAATGCTCTTTTCAAAAGCTAAAAAGACACCAGAGCCTGTTTCGGATATTGTAACTACGCAAGGAACAAAACTTGAAGTTGTTGCCTGTTACAAATACCTTGGTATCTGGCTTGATAATTGTCTCGCTTTTAAACATCATGTTAATAACCTGCTTAAAAAACTGAGGGTTAGGTTAGGGTTCTTTTACAGAAACAAGTCCTGTTTCTCGCTTGAGGCCAGGAAAAGGCTAGTCACTGTGACCTTTTTACCTGTGCTGGACTATGGTGATTTGTTTTATATGAATGCACCTGCCAATTACCTGAGCAAATTGGATGCTGCATATCACAGCGCTCTGAGATTTGTCACTAATTGTAAAACGCTTACTCATCACTGTACACTGTATACCAAGGCAGGTTTACCATCACTCTCTGTACGGAGGCTCAGTCACTGGTACACTTTTATTTATAAAGCTATGTTGGGCAAACTCCCGTATTACATCTGTTCTCTGGTAAAGCAGAAAGTTGCAAGCAGCTATTGTCTGAGATCACAGGATGTAGTCTTATTAGATGTACCAAGAGTGAGGACTGTCTTAGGTAAAACAGCTTTTATGTGCGCAGCTCCACTTGCTTGGAACAGCCTACAGTCCAAATTGAAATTGTTCACCTTTGTTTCCCTGAATGTTTTTAAGGCACGTCTGCACGAAATGCTTTATGACACTATGGGTGTTTGTAAGTGTTGGTGAATATGTAAATATGATGTCCTCTATTGTTTGTTTTTATGTTTCATGTGGAACAAATTGATGCAGGTCTCCCTTGTAAAAGAGATCCATGATCTCAAGGGACCTATCTGTTTAAATAAAGGTTTGAAATTAAATGAAATTGAAGTGGGCCGGACTTCCTGTTTCCGCCCTTCTTCTCCCCGTGCATGAAAGTGTTTATACGTGTGTTCCAATGCTAAATAAAAGTGTAGCTTGTCGCTTCGATACGCCGCCTCCGACTCCCGTCTCTCGGCACCACATTGGTGACTCCGACATAAGTCCCGTTGAAGGATCCGACACTGAACCGAGCATGGCAAGTAACGCCGTTTTTTTCAAACTGCCGGAGTTTTGGGAGACATCTGCGGCTGCATGGTTCGCTCAGGCGGAGGCTCAGTTCGCCCTCCGCGGAGTGACTGACGACGCAGCACGTTATTTTCACGTCGTTTCAGCGCTGGGGAGCACCACTGCGACCCGGACGGTGGGCTTTATTACATCTCCTCCTGCCCAGGATAAATATGCAGCGTTCAAGGCTTTCCTGCTAAAGACTTTCGAGCTGTCACGGCCGGAACGAGCCCGACGCCTGCTCGCTATTCATAGCCTGGGGGACAACAAGCCTTTTGACCACATGGAGATGATGCTCAGCCTGCTGGGTACGGAAGAACCTAATTTTTTGTTCATAGAACTGTTTATTCGGCACATGCCGCCGCATGTACAGACAGCGCTCGCTAACACAGCTATTACTGAGCCCCGCGCTTTGGCCGAAGAAGCCGACCGGTTCTTCCTGGCAACCCAGCGTTTTGCCCCGGAGGTGCTTGCCCCGACACGCAGCGGCACCTTCCCTGGTACAGGCATGCCACCTAGCAGAAGCTCCGGGGCCGACGTCAGCAACTCCAGCCCTGGCCTTTGTTGTTACCATGCACGCTTCGGGGCGAAAGCGAAGATGTGCCGTCCTCCCTGCTCCTACAAGGTAACGGGAAACGCCAAGGCCTGCGCTCGGTAGTGGCCGCGAGCGTGGGCACATCCAACCGGCTCCTGTTCATCAGGGACACCCTCTCTGGTCGCAGACTTCTTTGTGACACAGGAGCCCAGCGGAGCGTCCTGCCGGCTACCGTGGAGGACGCTGCCGGTGGAGGACACGGCCCACCTTTAACGTCCGCTAACGACACCCCTATTCGCACCTATGGCACAAAGACAGTGGACCTGTGCTTCGAGGGTCAGCGGTTTAAGTGGGATTTCGTCACGGCTGACATCTCCTTCGCTCTCCTCGGCGCAGACTTCCTGTGCGCTCACGGACTGCTGGTGGACGTCAAGAACAGCCGCCTGGTGGACGCACGGACGTTTGCCTCGTTCACGTGTACACGCGGCGAAGCGTCATTCAGCGGGCTCTCCAGCTCACTCTCACAGGGCGACAAGTTCCAGCACCTTCTCAGTGAGTTTCCCGTCTTGACGCAGCCCACCTTTTCCTCTGCCACTACCAAACACGGGGTAGAGCACCACATTGACACTGAAGGCCCCCCTGTCTACGCTAGGGCCCGGCGGCTCAACCCTGACATGCTGGCAGTCGCCAAGGCGGAGTTCGTCAACATGGAACGTCTGGGCATCATCCGCCGCTCAGACAGCCCTTGGGCTTCGCCGCTTCACATGGTCCCTAAATCAGCCGGTGGCTGGCGACCGTGTGGTGACTACCGCCGCCTTAACGACGCCACTACGCCAGACCGCTACCCGGTCCCTCACATCCAGGATTTCTCTGCACACCTGGCGGGCAAGCTGGTTTTCTCCAAGGTGGATCTGGTGCGGGGCTACCACCAGGTTCCGGTGCACCCCTCGGACGTCCCCAAAACTGCGGTAATTACGCCGTTTGGGCTTTTCGAGTTCCTGCGTATGCCGTTTGGACTTAAGAATGCAGCTCAGTCCTTTCAGCGGCTGATGGATTCAGCGCTCAGGGACATGCCATTCATCTTCGTCTATTTAGACGACATCCTGGTCGCCAGCTCCTCCTCCGAAGAGCACCAGGCACATCTCCGCGTCCTTTTCGCAAGGCTCAACCAACACGGCCTGATTATCAACCCGGCGAAGTGTCAGTTCGGGTTGTCCTCCATCCATTTCCTCGGGCACCTCATCAACAAGGATGGGGCCGCCCCCCTCCCGTCGAAAGTGGAGGCCGTGTCTGCCTTTCCACGACCGCCTACAGCTCGGGCGCTCCGAGAGTTCCTCGGGATGGTGACGTTTTAACACCGGTTCATCCGCCGGGCGGCCCACACCATGCGCCCGCTATACGAGGCCCTCAGGGACAAGTCCCCTGGCCAGGCCATTGACTGGACGACTGAAAGGGAGGTCGCTTTCAACGCCACCAAAGCCGCCCTGAGCGAAGCCGCCATGTTGGCTCACCCGTCACACAGGGCCCCCATCGCCATCACCACCGACGCGTCTGACTACGCAGTGGGCGCGGTGCATGAACAATGGGTCGACGGCGCCTGGCAACCGCTCGCCTTTTTCAGTCGCCAGTTGACTCCCAGGGACTCCCAGGGAGCCTTGGTCTCTATTTGGCGGTTCGCCACTTCCGTTTCCTGCTGGAAGGCCGGGAGTTTGCGGCGTTCGTGGATCACAAGCCACTGACCTTCTGCATGTCCAAGGTGGCTGAGCCGTGGTCCGCCCGACAGCAACGCCAGCTTTCGTACATCTCCGAGTACACCACGGACATACGACACATCGCTGGCAAGGCTAACGTGGTCGCGGACTGCCTCTCCAGAGCGGTCATCGGAGCTGTGCAGCTGGGCCTCGATTACCTCCGCATGAGCGCTGACCAGGCCTCTGACCACGGGGTCCAGACCCTCAGGGCCTCGGTCACGGGATTACGCCTGGAGGAGGTCACGGTCGGTGACTCTGGCGCAAAGCTGTGGTGTGACGTCTCCACGGGCCAACCTCGACCGCTGGTCCCTGCGGACTGGCGTCGACCCGTTTTTGAGGCGGTTCACAATCTTTCCCACCCCGGTAGGAAGCCGTCCGTGAAGTTGTTGTCGCAGAAGTTCGTGTGGCAGGGGCTTAAGAGGGACGTGAGATCCTGGGTCGACTCGTGCGTGGCCTGTCAACGGGCCAAAGTCCACCGCCATACTAGGGCCCCTTTTGAACTTTTTGCGGTTCCTGAGAGGAGGTTTGACCATGTCAATGTCGACCTCGTAGGTCCGCTTCCCCCCTCTCACGGTTTCACCTACCTTTTTACGATGGTGGACAGGACGACACGCTAGCCCGAGGCCGTTCCCCTCGCCTCGACATCAGCTTCCGACGTCGCCCGCGCTTTCATCGGCACGTGGGTGGCGCGCTTCGGGACCCCGTCTGACCTCTCCTCTGACCGCGGTTCTCAGTTCACCTCGGAGCTGTGGAACGCTGTTGCTGTGGGTTTGGGGGTCAAGCTGCACCGCACCACCGCATATCACCCCCAGGCTAACGGGCTGTGTGAGCGGTTTCACCGGTCCATGAAGGCGTCACTGCGTGCCGGCTTGACAGACGGCAACTTGGTGGATAAGCTCCCGTGGGTTATGCTCGGCCTCAGGTGTGCCCCCAAAGAAGACCTGCAGTCCTCGTCGGCGGAGCTCGTCTATGGCCAGACGCTACGGGTCCCCGGGGAATTCATTCCCACCGCCACTGTGCCCTGGTCTGCAGCCGGGCAGCGCTCCTCCCTGCTGGAGACCGCCGGGACATTCACGCCCGTCCCAACGTCGCAGCACAGCAACCCAGCTTTCCGGGTGTCCCCCGGATTACGGTCGGCAGAGTATGTTTTTATTCGCCACAACGCCCACCGCGGTCCCCTGCGCCCCCCTTATGACGGTCCGTTCAGGGTCATACGTCACGGGGACAAGAGCCTGGTGGTGGACGTTGGTGGCAGGCCTGAGACTGTGTCCGTTGATCGGATTAAGCCTGCTCACGTGGACATTTCCAGGCCGTTGGAGTTGGCTCTGCCCCCACGCCGGGGCCGCCCTCCCATGGCCCGCCCCCCGTCCCCTGTGGGTCTGCCCTCGCCTGCGGCCCCGCCTTCCTCGGCTCCTGTGGTCCGTACGCGCCGGGGTCGGGTGGTACTTCCTCCCAGGCACGAGGATTTTGACTATGGGTGAATACTGGGGGGGCTTGTGTGGTGATTGACATTATTCACCCACGGATCTATGGGTTGGGGTATTGTTCCGCACGGACATTGAAGTGGGCCGGACTTCCTGTTTCCGCCCTTCTTCTCCCCGTGCATGAAAGTGTTTATACGTGTGTTCCAATGCTAAATAAAAGTGTAGCTTGTCGCTTCGATACGCCGCCTCCGACTCCCGTCTCTCGGCACCACAATAGCATAGTTAGCATAAAACGTTAGCTATACCGATCGATATACTTATTGGATCTGCACAAACAAGCTTAGATAACATCCTGAGAGTCCACAGATTATAGAAATATAAGGATCATCACTGAGCGATCAGAACTCGTGACAGGGAAAGCAAATACAGACAACACACGAGTAGCTTTAGATAGCAAAACACGGAGATATGCTCACCTTAGCTGTTATTCTGATCAAAAGTCGTGTTCAATGGCATTAAAACGAGAAAAAACGCGGCTAAAGTTAATCCATAAATTAATCCAATGTGTCTGTAACTTTGAAAAAATTATTGATAATCCAAAATTAAATTTGTATGCAAAAATCAGAGAATAAAAATTAGCTGCTAATGGTAGTCACAACTCCGGTTTTGGCTACGTGTCACTCTCACTCCTTAATTGGTAACCTGTGTGTGTATGTGGAACTTTCCCTCGTTTCCATTGGCTCTAGCTGTTAAAAAGAGATGTCAATCAGCAAAATCGACCAAGGGGGGCCAGAGATATGGAAAATCCACCCAAATCAGAATCAGAATACCTTTATTAGTCCCACAGAGGGGACATTTGCATCGTTACAGCAGGAAAGAGCCACAGACAGCTTAATGTTACCTATGTTTAGAAAAAAGTACTAAGTTGTGATATAATACAAATATAATTTAAAAAAGAAAAGAAAAATACTTTCCAAAATACAAATCCTGTAACAGTTCTTAAGATTTAGCAGCCAGGTATATATTTCACAGTTATTAATGGCATATGTACACTGATAAAAACGAATTTTTGGTCCTGTAAATATTACTTAGATTATGTGTTTTACTTCTACAAGAAATTACTAATTTAGTGCTTTAACTCAAAATGTCTCCTTTTATTTATGTGTTACTTGCATTTTGCATGTAATTTTGTATCATCATTGTGTTAAGTACATTTTAACCATAGAACCAAGTAAATATTACCTAAAGTATTGTGTTGATTGTAAAACAGTTAAAGCTAATAAAGTTTACCTTGGCAACTTAAGTGAAGGTGTGTTACGCCCTATGACGTCAGAGTAGTTGCACACGGTATAGAGATTTGGGAGAAGAGGACAATTTAGTGGAAGATGGCATGGATGGACCCTCCGCTAATGTGTTGAATAATCGTGGATTTGGAGTCATGTGAGTATATTTATGCGCTTGGTTATCTGGTTACATTCATGTTATCTTGTCAGCTGAATGCAGATAATAAAAAACGTACATTAGCCAGTTAGCTCGTTAGCATGCTAGCTAACTCAGCATGTGGGATAAATCAGATATCAAGGTGTAGGTTAGTTTTTAGTGGGTTATTTATTATGTCAACTCCGTTTCTAATACGCAAGAAGACTGCAAAATGCGTCTATGATTATTTTCGATCTTTCGAATCCAGACGAGTTATCTCTCCCCCGCCATTACACACACGTGGCTGCTATATGCAGCAACACACACACGGAGGAGATGGCGGAGAGAACGCGCTCCGAGGTGTGGTAACTGGACCCGTCTCGATGTGGACAATGCTCGTTACCAAAAGTGCAATAAGAGTTTAGCATGTCAGGGCGGTAACACGAGCAATTTGTCTAAATATGCAGATATTAAAAACGTACTTAGCCGATTAGCTCGTTAGCATGCTAGCTAACTCAGCACGTGGGATAAATCAGATGTCAAGGTGTGGGTTCGTTTTGAGTGGGTTATTCAGAGATTCAAACCCGTCGACTAGGGGGTAATTCTCCGTTTCAGATAAATCTATGGCATTGGCGGACTCACTTATTTAAAAAGTGTTTTTTTATTGGGGGGAGGCGGTGTTCGCGCTACATTATGATACTAAAATACTGTGTCAGCTATAGCTTTAGACTGTGTGTCACGCTGCCTGGTGCTTCCAGTATTTAATACTAACAGTGACCTGATGTGATATGACCAAAACCCCATAGCTAATGTGTAATGTTCTATCCACATAACAAATAACATATCACAATTTAGTAGGGATAGGGCTGAATTATTAAAGAATGTGGTAACATTATCGGTCTTTTTATCGGTAGGCAGACATGTAAAAAATATGTCGTATGTATTATTGCTACACAAACATTATATTGCAGTTTTAGTGTCGCCAACTCCGTTTCTAATACGCAAGAAGACTGCGTCTATGATTATTCTTTAGTATTTTCGATCTTTCGAAATCAGACGAGAGATCTCTCCCCCACCATTACACACACGCGGCTGCTACAGATGTAGCGCTTCATTTCAGACGCCTACCCGTACGGGTCCGTGATCGACATGGGGTGGGCCCGTGCTGAAAAGGAAAACCCCCCCGCAGGACTTGAAACGCCCCCTTGATAAATACATTTAATTATAATGAATCCAGCTGCAATGGATCATGGATCCACCAGGGGGAGCCGTGAAAAGCTGCCACACCTGAACTCATGTGAAATAAACAGCTGATCTACAGGTATCTGATATAGCGGATATTTGTTAAGATCCATATGTCACGGATAGGATCATATTCTGTGCTAAATAAGAGACATGTAATCATTTACTAAACATCACCATGTTTTTATTTAGCAAAATAATGTTTAATTCACGTTGGCGTAAGTACAAAACCATCGCTATGTTTTTAGATCAGGAAATGCAGTCCGGCTCAAACAAACGATTTTCACTCATCATCCTCACGATCATTTAATGTATCATATGTTCGCAAATTGAAATGAATGCACTAATACATGTAGTTTAATCCACGTGAGTTTACAACAACAAAAATAATCACTTTGTTTTTATATCACATCTGACCGGAGGAAAATGCAGCGGCTTGTTGGAGTAGATATCTCTGGTCCGCGCCGATCCTATATGATAATGCAACTGCGGGTCCTATGACACTGGAAAGCATTATTCTGGTTTGTTCTGGATGGAGTCTTTAGAAACTCACTGAACATCCCCGATGGGTTAGCCGTCTCGATTTCTGAAAAAACCCACGGGGCCTTTCACCTTCGTCTTAAACTCCTCATCGCTTCATGTGTAGCTAACGAGTCAGTCGTATGATTCTGAAAAATCCACGAGACTTCTAACCGTTGCTTTATCTATTTTATAACTTACCTATCTATGCTAAAATATGTATTGCATTATACTGTCAATGACACCTGGAAATATCCTTGACAACTCTAACATTTAGCTTAGCCAATTTACAGACCTTCGATAGAAACAGGTGTCCGTTTTACCTTTCAGTTTTAGGATCCTTAGTTGTCAGAGATGATTCCAGGCATCTCCCTCCGTCCGCTGGCTGCTAGTGTTTTCCTCTAAAAAACCTACATCACGTCGGGGTTTCACCAAATTGTTGGAGTAGATATCTCTGCTCCGCGCCGATCCTATATGAGTTTGTTTTAAAAGAAGGAAAACTCAAAACAGCCAGGATAAGGGGTTAAACAATAATCTGCTTTAATGGTAAACACAACACAATACACCATACAGAGCACACTGCAACAGTACTCCGGGCTCAATTCCTACCACCGGGTGACATACGTACCACGACAACCAGTCAGGAAGAGAACATTGAGCATAATAATGTTACAGTATTTATACACATAAGCGGGGAGGAGTTTTGGCCGGTTTGCCTAGGCAATGAGTCAGCAGTTTGTTGATTCCATCTCCTTACAGTGTGTGTGTTGTGTGTGTGTGTGTGTGTGTGTGTGTGTGTGTGTGTGTGTGTGTGTGTGTGTGTGTGTGTGTGTGTGTGTGTGTGTGTGTGTGTGTGTGTGTGTGCATGTGCATGTGTCTACCCTTAGGCAGTCCCACAGTCATGCTTTGGAGTCATATAATTTCACAGACAGAGGACTCTTTAACAGAACGCACACACATTCCCCCAAAAACATCTTTAACACACACATCTGTTTAAACCAATTATTCCAAAATTAAATCAATAAAACACAAACACCGGTATTGCTCAGCATAATGAATACACACATCTCATCCTGCAGTCCCTCGTGAATGTCACATGTCTTTCTCGAAGAAAGCCATATTTGTTGAGGTTTACCAGTCATCATCTCATGACCTCCTCAGGAGGTCATGAGATAACCAACAAAGCTTAACTGTTCCTATACCCTAAGGCCATTTCTGAACTTCCCTTCCACTCCGAAGTCAGCTCACCCAGAATCAGAAGGACCATTGTCTCTCTAATTGCGTGTGACCCACTCGTCTCCTGCTCTTTAGGAGTCTTGAAATGAACACACATACATTTCTCTCATTAATTTAAGCGTCCAGATTATACATAAAACGTTTACAGACAATTTACTGAGTTCTGCCCTTGAAAGCCCAAAATGACTCTCTGAAACATACTTATCAATGGGTAATTATTTTACTTAAAGCAGAGATCACAGATTGCCCTGTATCCTTACCTACTCACAAAATAGCCAAAAAAAACACCTCCTGATTATTAACAAGTCAAGTGGAAGAAAAGACCATTTGCGCTAAATGTACTTCTACTAAAAATGGGACTTCATTATAGGAACATCAATATAAAAAACCTCTCTATGATTAAGAGGAAAAACTTGACTTGTCCATCCAAGTTTTAATACACATATATTAGATGACATTAAAAATGAATATACCAGAAATACGCTGTATTAAACTTTCTGTATAATACTTTACATTAATTTCCACAGGCTCTCACTACCGATCATCTTAATCCCACGGGCAAACAATAATATGTACAGTGTTAATAGTTTACTGTATTATTAGTGTCTAATATTACTGCTATAATAATCACACATTGAGTTGTTGAAATCAGACCGTCGTTTTTTTTAAACAGTCTGAATGAAACGGCAGCTCTCAGGTGATCAGGTGTGTTTTTACACAATAAAATATGCATAGTAATTTAATATCTTCCAACACACATTGTAAGAACAGTTCCGTTTCATATGAGTGTTGAGAGCTGTATCCACAAATCTCTTAATTTTGCCCTCAGTGCACCAGATTGATGCATTTAACTTCAATTTAAATAAAAACATCTTCTGTTGTAACAATAACATTATAAATAGTAACATAGCATGGTATTGCACATTTAGCTTTGAGTGTTATGAAGATTATTATAATCTGATATTTGGGAAGAGTGTTACATTAGAAATGGCAGAAAGTCTTGTTGCAATTTCCAGATATTGAAAGAGGCCCCTGGAGTTTCTCTGGTAATTATCAATAGTAGCAGTTAAGTGAATACTGTTCAAACAATACCTGTGTTTGTGTTTTGTATTGATTTCTCTGTTTTATCCTTTCATAAATGTGAGGACTAAACTTGCTTCGAACATTCCTGGGTGCCTGGGTGCTAAACAGGTTTTATTGCTCTCTGGGGGAGGGGAGCAGAGAGGGAAGTCTGAAGAATGTGTGTGTGTGAAAGCATACAGATTGCATACAGAATGAGACAGGCATGAGACAGGCATACGGATACGGATCATCTCTGCTGGCACGCGCTGATTCGCTAAGAGAAGCCATCTTTTTTGCATCTCCCAATGAGAAACTGACAACAGCTCCTCCTTTTCTGCATATAAGCTATTCTATTTTTTAGTTATTTCTCTTTTACTCCTGCCGTCCAGATGAAAGGATCTCCCGGCATCAGAACCAGAGCAGGGAGTGGGGGCCCGCCCCA
This sequence comes from Harpagifer antarcticus, assembly GCA_902827135.1. Taxonomy (NCBI): domain Eukaryota; kingdom Metazoa; phylum Chordata; class Actinopteri; order Perciformes; family Harpagiferidae; genus Harpagifer; species Harpagifer antarcticus. Next base: position 239,629 of record CADEHL010001266.1, on the reverse strand, counting down.
CCCCTTTGAAAGTGTATTGTATTATTACCTTTTATTATTAAAACAGATTATTGTTTAACCCTCATCCTGGCTGTTTTGAGTTTTCCCTCTTTTAAAGCACACTCATATAGGATCGGCGCAGAGCAGAGATATCTGCGCCAACAGTTACTGGCCTGATATTTTTTTATTACATTAATTAAGGTGTATAGTATTCGTTTATTAGTCCCCGAGGGGAAAATGGGTAGCAGCACATCACAGAGGCATTTAAAAAGTTAAGACAATACATTTTGGAAATGTTCACCTTCATCAGGCACCTTCAAGTTAAACAATACTACAGTAAACAATTAACACAGTAAATTATGTGGATTAAATCACATTTATTTCGTTAAAAATAAACGAAATATGATTTCCTCCGGAGTCGGCTTGACTCGGTTTGCATTCATAAAGAATGCACAAATGTGTTTAATCGTTAATGTCAGATATGGAGGCTACTAAGTAAATAGCCTACATTAGTTCCTGCTCAAGATTAGATTCAACTTTATTATTATTGCACAGATTACAGGTACTGAGACAACGAAATGCAGTTTAGCTTCTAACCAGGTGCAACAAGCAGTAAAGTGAAAAGTAATGTACACAATCTACAGAATAAAATATAGAATGAATTGAATGAATAATACTTCAATAATGAAAAGTAAACTAATATTAGACAAATATGAACTTTAACCATCCATGACTTAAACATATAATCCAGGATACAAGCCACAGAGTTGCACCTGCAAGGTGAATATAGAACAACTGGTTATAAAATAACTACCGAGTGTTTGAAAGCGTACAACAGTTTTATGATATCACTGTCCCATCTAAGACACGAGTGGATCTGTCTTGAATTACATTTGAGTTGAGTGTTTAGTCAACTTAATGTGTTGCTTAAAATAATACTTCTGCATACAGTATGTGACAATGTAGGTGATGCACGGCCAGATACGGCTCGAGAAGCTGACTCAGATAAGGAAATGTGATATATTATGATATTATATCTGAATGATAAAGTGCGACACGTCGGCGTCTTCTCTACATACGGCAGTTTAAACTGTATTTCCTTTATCCTGTAATATGACTTGATAGATTTAAACTCCGCACACTGAACTCTGATTGGTCAGCAAGCGGTGCTTTCACTGAGTTGATCTCTTTTCTATAGACGCTGGAGCCGGGCAGCGTCAGGTAAAACTCTTTGTTTAAAACTAATTGGCCATCGGAATGTGTGGAGTCACATTCCACAGCTCTAATGATATTGCAAGTTAGAAACGTAAAATGCATTTTGACAGACACTTGGGGGAAATATGCTGAATGTCCGATAGTCCACCATTAACACCTTAGTCCGTCTCGTCTCATCAACGAAAACTAAATATACATTTCATCATAGTTTTCGTTATCAAGAATCTATTTTTAGCTCGTCATCGTCTGTCTTAGTCATGTAAAAAAGGTCGTTGACGAACATTTTTCGTCAACGACGAAATTAACACTGGCATATTAAAAACTGTCGCACTTTATGTTGCTTCTATCACGCATTGCCGGTATGAAAGGGTCTGTGCCTGAAATATCAAACATTTAATACAAGTGAAAAACAATGAACAAGACTTAACGTATTCATCATAAATAATTATATTTATTTCGTTTGGATGTAGGATTTTTGACTTTGTTTAGAGCAGTGATCTTCTCTGCAGCAGAGAGCTAAGCGCTGTCAGACCTGACCTAACCCTGAAAAGTATTATCATCTGAAAGTAATCATTATGTTATTAACCCTTTGGAGTCCTGGGCTAATTTGGCCGTTTCCACATACATTTGATTTGTCTTACTAAACCCTATTAAGAAATGTGTGGCATGTCAATGTTTGGTATATTTTTTTAAGGACAAGCTCACCTATATAACCTGATAGTTATTTATTTCATTTTGAGATACTATATGAATATGTTGGACCCAAAATCACAAAAAAAACGTAAAAACAGATTTTGAAAATGATATTATTTTTCATAGGTAACACAAACATACACAACGAAACCATTTAAAAGATTGGAAATATATACATGGGATGTCATGATAATGTGAAAGTTTGATTGAGGGTAGCATGGGATTTCATTCTGATAAGGCAAAAGTGTTATTATAAATATAATACAAATATATATATATACACATTATGTACAAAAATCATTTTTTTTCTGTCTTTATCTGTGCCACGCTTCAAAGCGGTTTCTGTCAACTACGACACAGAGGGCAACATCACAGGTTCCTCCTCCTCCATGTCAAAAACAAGCTTCAGCTTGACTCATGTTCAGAGTTCTCCTTCATCATAGTTGAATCTTCAAACTCTAAATACTATCTAACTATATCTAAATGCTCAATGTTTGTCTGTCACTTACTTCAATCGCAGTCTCCCGCCGCCTGTCTTCGTTATATCTTCGTCTCTCTCCATTTCCCGCCGTCTCTCTTCGGTTCCCGCCGTCCCTCTTCGTCTCTTTTCGTATCACTTCGTTAACCTGATTACCTCAACCCCTCCCTGGTAAATACATCCTGTTGAGCAGAATCTACAGTTTCCAGTATTTTCCGTTTCGTAAAATGATAAAATACGGCGAAGATATTAAAATATGTGCTTCCATTATTCATACTTCTGAAATATATCTGTATTAACTTTATATCATCGTATGTCCGTGTTTATTGGGTATTTTTGCATGAAACAAAGACTGGCATATAGTTTCAAGCCAGTACTTTCGACAGAAATACACATATACATCCTGTTGAGCAGGATCTACAGTTTCCAGTATTTTCCGTTTTGTAAAATGATCAAATACGGCGAAGATATTCAAATATGTGCTTCCATTTTTCATACTTTTGAATGTATTAACTTTATATCATCGTTATCTCCGTGTTTACTGGTCTTTTTGCATGAAACAAAGACTGGGATATAGTTTCAAGCCAGTACTTTCGACAGAAACACACGGCAATGTTGTCCGGACTGTTGTTTTTATGCAGCACTGGCTTGAACAGGTCATGTGATCTGATCACGCCGGCGTGACGGTCGACTCCAAATGGTTAATATTAAATACATATAAGTATTTTTACAACTTGTATTTAGAAATACTCTGTTGTAATTATTGATGCATAAATGTGTTCATCCATTCAATGTGGCATCTGCTATAATAGGGTTAATGTATGATATTACTTAATAATACAGTACATTATAATATATGATATGATAATTACATTTTAGTTTTATTAATTTCTTATTTCATAGTTTCTCATTATTATTTTTATCGCTCATCATATTTTTGATTGTATTAATCTGTGTGAATCTGTGCTCTCCTGTTTTTCACTCTCACCCTGTTGCTGTTTGAACTACTGAATTTCCCCACGGGATTAATAAAGGTCCATCTTATCTTATCTTAATGTATAAGTTGATTGACTTCAATCTACTGTACTGTGAAAAAACACCCCAACAATATTACAAGAAATATACTGCATAAGCAAACTATATACTTTATTTGATCTAAAATATTGATGTTTGTTCATTATAGTAGCTTGTGAAAACCATACAGTAACAAATAAGTGATTACATGCTACAGTATTCAGCAAACACAACTGCAGAGCTGCAAACATTGCAAACAGGACTAAGTTCTACAACACCCAGTTGTCCTTTGTGTATTTTGTGAATGAAGCAACCATCTCATGGTTAAATCCTGTAATTGAACAAATGGGGACATTGGGCAACGCCCTCTAGCAATTTGGCAACACCCCCAGCCACTGGGATACGCTGGGCTTTGACTGGGACACACCCATGTGAGTCCGATCTGGAGTGCTACATCTGTACATGCAGCAACACACACATGGAGGAGATGGCGGAGAGAACGTGCTCCGAGTGGACAATGCTCGTTACCAAAAGTGCAATAAGAGATTTAGCATGTAAGGGCGGTAACACGAGCAATTTGTCTAAACATCTCATGGGAGCCTGCCTGCAGACCTCCACTCTCAGGACAGTTCCGGTGCAGACCTCCAGTCCTCAGGACACCTCCAACTGTCAGTACAGGAAGTGACGATTCTGACGCGGTTTTTTTTTCCGCTCACCGAAGGACTCTTTGATGGAAGTTTTCAAATCACAATGGAGACACATCACGGATGTGATGAGTCCACCCACCAGTGTATTTGGGTCGGCCTTGGTTCAAGCCCTTTTGACCCCCCCAGCCTGGTTCTCGTAAACGTTTTTCGCTCAAATGACACCATGGAGGAATGTACAGGGAGTTGACAGGAGACCTCTGCCGCCTCACGAGGTGCCCGGTTTTATTATTTTTTTGGCATTTCACGGTGGTTCTACCGGGGACATTGCCCGGTCTCGGGTGTCCCCCCACTCATCCATATATTAACGGATTTTGACAATTTTTTGGTGCATTTTCTCTCTCTCCTCTCACTGAACGAATGGCAAACGCGACCCCACTGTCCGAGGGCCTCCACGCTGGCCGGCCTAGTGCCGGTGCTCTTGGCGGTCGGTTCTTCCGAACTGCGGGTTCGAACTCTGATGGCCGGGAGGGTGTGCTGCGTTGGGGTGGGGGACTTCCCCCACTCTGCGTGTCTCTTCCTTCCTGAGCCGGCCGATATGAAGCGTGACCAAGACGCACAGTCCAGGGGACCCACGGGTCCCGCAGCGGGGTGGAGGTTCCCAGCTGGAACCTCCCCACCTCCGCCGCGGTGCACCCGGCAAACACGGTTGTTTCTCGAACCTTCCACTGTTGTCTAGCGGGTGTAACTAAAATACAAGATGTCGTATTATATATATAAATAAATATCTATATAGATCAGTGACCACCAACTGGCGGCCCGCGGGCCACATCCGGCCCGCCAGACATTCTCATCCGGCCCGCAGACGGGTTTGACTGTGGCGTTGGCGGAGTGGTTACTGCGTTCGCCCCCCACCAATTTTTTTTTTACAACGTCTCGTGAGTAAGGTGCAGTACCGGAGTCCAACAGAGAGGCAGCAGCTGCGGGACAGTAGACTGCGTACTGCGAAACCTTCCCTTCCTTGAAGAAGAAGAAGTGATCCTTCGTTGTGAAGAGTCTGCTTTGTGCGCTCCGCACCACAGCAGCAGCCCCGCTGCAACAGACTCCAACAGAGAGGCAGGAGCTGCGGGACAGTAGCCTAGAAGCAGGCTTTGGTTGTAACGGAATATATGTAACGGCGTTACGTAATCAGAATACAAAAATCAAGTAGGCTAACTGTATTCAGCTGGCGTTACATTTGAAAAACGAGTAATCTGATTACAGTTACTTTTGTAAACCTGAAGTGAATACATTTTGGAATACTTATTGGAATTGTTGGTGGAAAAGTTTCCTCACAAAATGTAATATTCATTACCGGCAGAACTGTGTGCACACTGCACAGCGCTGCAGCATATCTGTGAGCGAGTGAGAGTTGCAGCGTCTGTGAGGCCCCGCCCCCGCACGCAGATGAGAGAGAGATCTCTTTTAAAATATATTGAAAGTTAGAAATGGAGATGGTTAGATAAAATGTGCAAGATAACGTTGATGTAGCATTTCTTTATTGTCGAAATGATGACATTTATAACGGGATAAAATCAAAGTGAATGGCCTGCTGCTGCTGCTGAATGCATGGGACAAGTGACTGGAAACAGTTTTAAAAGTTATTACATCGTTCAGATAATAATAATGATAATTCATTCTATTTAGGGGCGCCTTTCAAAGCACCCAAGGACACCTTACAATTCATAACATATTCTAAGGAAAGGTTTACAGTAGGAGAATGCAGTCCGGTGATGTTTTTATGTGGGGTGCATATGAGAGGGAGCTGTCCAGAATGACACCAAGATGTTGTGTTTGAGTTCTTGATAAGCCATTAAAACAGTAAAACAAGTGTCTCCTGTTTACCAAAACATACCCATCTGTTATGGAAAAAGAAAGTATTCTAAAAGTAACCTGAACACGTTTTTAAGACACTGATATTGTTCTATAATCGGCTGACTGAAACTATTAAGTCATGATGTGAAACGGTTAACAAAGAAAAAGGGAAACTCAAGCTGCTGCTACACTTTATTTTATTTATCTAAAATTAAGCACTTTTAAGATGCACATATTTTCAAAAGCTATTTATTTATTTCTCCTATTTTATTTTTAAATGCAGTCAGAGAGGAACATTACACATATCCACAGAATATCTGTATAGTTCAATGTTAATTGACAATAAATATTGTTGCTAAAGAATTGTACTTTCTTTATTTGTTTGGCAGTCAGTTGATTACATGCAGACGTTGATAAAGCTACAGGCTACTTCAATATATAACACACTAATTCATAAAGCAAGTTAGACATTTTGATGTTCCGGACCTTGCATGGGGAGATTTTCTCTAACTGGACCTCGTTGTATTTTAGTTGAATACCCCTGGACTAGTGCGTTGGTTTTTTGGATCAGGGGAGCACAGGTTCAAACCCCACTGCAGTCAGCATGTCGTTGTGTCCCTGGGCAAAACACTACACCCCAAATGGCTCCTGTGGGGATTGCCCACAGTATTGAGTATGTAAGTCGCTTTGGATAAAAGATTTTCAAAATTAAAACCAGGGACATTTTGAGTTTTGCGGTCAATATATCATTAACATATCCAATTTTTTCTTCACTGTTAAAGAAAGAAGGGGGACAATTCTGGTTTAATGCAATTCGAACATTTGAACTGTTGGATACAAACAGAAGGAAGATCGCTCATATATGAGACTTCAAAGGTCTTTTATTTTGAAACTCTACATCAGATTGATTAGATGGGGCCTCCTGCTATCACCCAGAAGTGAAATAAGTATTTGATTGACTTCGAATGACTCTTTGATTATGGACGGTTTCCATTAAATAATAATCAAAATATAGATGAACAATAGATCTAATTTGAGATTTTAAACAGCATACATTTTAAATTGTGCTTCAGAAAGTAATTTTATTTTAGGAGTGTTGTGAGATGGTGTCAACATCAATTGAAATTAGTCACCCAGTGGAAATGTCAGATATGTCTTCATGACTGTATACTTACATTTTACATTCACTCAGTTATAATGTGGTAGTTATACGTAGTTTGTTTTAAATTATTATTGATCACATTATATAGTATATATTTCTTAATTTAAGCTCCAGTATAAATGAATGTGTGGTGTGTTTTTTAGGTATATTTGTTATTGACCGAGTAAACGCTTTTATTTTGAAGGCAGTTTTTACAGCCTCTACCGTAATGCATAGGATATTCGCGCACCGCAATACAACGTGCGGGCTGGCGCGACCGCAGTCTGTTACCCAGTGTTTCCTGACATGAAACGTTTGATTTCACCTTGCTACAGGACTGTCTCAGAAAATTAGAATATTGTGATAAAGTTCTTTATTTTCTTTAATGCAATTAAAAAACAAAAATGTCATACATCTCTGGATTCATACAAATCAACTGAAATATTGCAAGCCTTTTATATTTTAATATTGCTGATTATGGCATACAGCTTAAGAAAACTCAAAAATCCTATTTCAAAAAATTAGAATAGTTCCTCGACCAAGTAAAAAAAAAAGATTTATAACAGCAAAACACAATCAAACATTTGAAAATGTCATTAATGCACTCAGTACTTGGTTGGGAATCCTTTTGCACGGATTACTGCATCAATGCGGCGTTGGCATGGAGGCAATCAGCCTGTGGCATTGCTGAGGTGTTATGGATGCCAGGATGCTCAATAGCGGCCTTTAGCTCATTAGCATTGTTGGGTCTTGGTGTCTTTCAGCTTCTTCTTCACAATACCCCACATATTCTCTATGGGGTTCAGGTCAGGGGAATTTGCAGGCCAATCGAGGACAGTAATGCCATGGTCAGTACACAGTTACTGGTGGTTTTGGCACTGTGGGCAGGTGCCAGATAATGCTGGAAAATGAATTCCTCATCTCCATAGAGCTTTTCAGCAGACGGAAGCATGTAGTGCTCTAAAATCTCTTGGTACACAGCCTGCATTACTCTGGGCTTGATGAAACACAGTGGACCAACACAGCAGCTGACATGGCTCCCCAAACCATCGCTGATTGTGGGAACTTCACACTGGATTTCAAGCAACTTGGATTTTGCTCCTCTCTCCAGCCTTTCTCCAGACTCTGGCGCCTTGACTTCCAATATGAAATACAAAACTTGCTTTCGTCTGAAAAGAGGACTCTTGGACCCACTGTGGCAACTGTCCAGTGCTTCTTTTCCTTAGCCCAAGTCAGACGCCTCTCCGTTGTCTTGAGTTCAGAAGTGGCTTGACCATGGAATACGGCTATTGTAGCCCATTTCCCGGATACGTCTGTGAACAGTGACTTTTGATACCTGGACTCCAGCTTCAGTCCACTGTCTTTGAAGCTCCCCCAAATTCTGGAAGCGACTCTTCTTCACAATGCTGTTAAGGCTGCGGTCATCTCTCTTGGTTGTGCAGCGTTTCCTGCCACATTTCCCCCTTCCAACAGACTTTTTGTGGATTGTGCTTTGAAACTGCACTCTGTGAACAGCTTGCTCTTTGAGAAATTTCTTTTTGTGTCTTACCCTCCTGATGGAGGGTGTCAATGACGGTCCTCTGCACAGCAGTCAGATCAGCAGTCTTCCCCATACTTGTGATTTAGTTTACTGAACCAAGCTGAGTGTTTTTCAAGGCTCAGGAAACCCTTGCAGGTGTTTCGAGTTAATTAGACGATTCAAGTGATTCGTTGAACACCCTACTAGTATACTTTTTCATGATATTCTAATATTTAGAGATAGGATATTTGAGTTTTCTTAAGCTGTATGCCATAATCAGCAATATTAAAATAATAAAAGGCTTGCAATATTTCAGTTGATTTGTAATGAATCCAGAATGTATGACATTTTTGTTTTTTTAATTGCATTACAGAAAATAAAGAACTTTATCACAATATTTCTAATTTTCTGAGACAGTCCTGTATGTGTTTTTAACGTATATTAAAAAACGGGGACATTTCCGGGGACAGTTTCAACCGAGAACAGGCCAATACAAACGGGGACTGTCCCCGGAAAACCCTAGTCCAGCGTTTCTTTTAAATTACATTTTTTACCTCAGGCAGGAATCGAACCTGGGTAGTGGACTGTTACAGCCGGTGACTCGGAACTCCGGTGGACTTTCACAGCGCCGCTGCGCCGGAGCCTCGGCGGGTGTTTGCGGCGGCAGATGCGGTACTGACGCTGTGAAATTCCACGGCCCACCTACCGTTTTTGAATATGCTTATATTGATTTTGAGTTTTCTCATGGCAGTTAGAGTATAGGGGACAACCCAGGGGACTTTACTTCCTCTTGACACCGTCGGTTATTTACAAAAAAACACCTAGGCAAGGCATGGCAAGTTTATTTATATAGCACCTTTCAGCACCGTTCAAGGTGCTTTACCTAAATATACATGTTATTGTGCTTCTGTCTTTCTGTGTCTTTCCATCTGCACCGTAAACTCCCTCACCCTCTCTCTTGATCGCCCGCTCACGGAGAACATTTCACGCTTTATTGTAGGATTTCTGCCATGTCTCCACTTTAGTTTGACCATCTCTGTTATTAAGTGTCTGTGCACGTCCCTGCTGCTTACACTAAAATACTAACTCAAAAATAGTAACTCAAAATAAAACTTGTGTATTGATTTGTTTGCAGTTACAACTCTCCGCTGCAGCCCACCTTCCCGCGTCCATGTAACGGCCCTCATAGAAATTGACCCGAAATGTGTGGCAAAATCGTCCATTAATTGCAGCGGGAGGCATGAAAGTGTAGTGGGCGATAGGATTACCAATATGGATGCATTTGAGACACGCAATAAAAAGGCTGGCGATTCAGTACCAGCGGCGAAAAAGACAGCTAATCCACCAAAAAGTCAACCCAAAATAAAATATGACGACGGGTATCTTGCTCTTGGATTCACTGTGGCGACCGTGGGAACAGAGGACAGACCCATGTGTGTACTGTGTCTTCAGCCGCTAGCAGCGGACAGCATGAGACAGAACAAATTGCGAAGACACCTAGAGACTACGCACCCCAGTCATGCAAATAAGCCACTTGATTTATTCCAAAGAAAATTGACAGAATACCGTCAGCAGGAGCATCACATGGTAAAGGCTACTTCAGTGAATAGTAAAGCCCAAATGGCCTCATATAAAGTTGCACACAGAATTGCCCAGTTAAAAAAACCACACACAATAGCCGAGCAGCTCATCCTCCCCGCGGCAATAGATATGGTGTCAATCATGCTGGACGAGACAAGCGCAGCCAAATTGAAGGCTATCCCACTGTCAAATGGCACAATTGCCAGACGCATAGATGACATATCTAAGGATCTAGAAGAGCAACTGCTTGACAAACTGAAACATTCACGTTTTGCCTTGCAAGTGGACGAGGCAACTGACAGTAACAAAGACTTTGTTCATAGCATATACGTCCGCTTTGTCGATGCGTTAACCCTGACCGAAGATATTCTGTTCTGCAAGTATGTCAAAAATAGGGCCACAGCTGTTGAGCTTTTCAACATTCTCAACACTTACCTGACCGAACATGACATACCATGGGAAAACTGTGTGGGCTTTTGCCTCGGATGGGGAACAGACGATGGCAGGGAAAATAAATGGCCTGCAGGCACTAATAAAGAGGGTTGCGCCAGATGTGCAGTGGACATACTGTGTAATTCATAGGGAAGCGCTCGCATCAAGGCAGCTCAGATCCCGATCTGAATGAGATTTTTAATGAGGTTGTGAGCGTGGTGAATTTCATCAAAACCCGGCCCTTGAAAGCGTGTCTGTTCTCCTGATTTGCGAGGAGATGGGAGCTGATCATACAGCTGTGCTGTTTCACAGCGAGGCAAGGTGGCTTTCCCGAGGCAAAAGTGCTGACGCGCGTGTTTGAGCTCCGACGGACGAGAGCCGCCTTTCTTGGAGGAGGAGCGCATGTATGAAGCTGCAAGCAAGTTCACTGACGAACATTTTTTGATGAAGCTGGCTTATCTCAGCGATGTCTTTGGAAAGCTCAACGAGTTAAATCTCCAGCTACAAGGCAAAGACAAAACACCTACCTCACCTAGAAGATAAAGATCAGTGGATTCACCCGAAAGCTGGAGGTATGGGGCAGGCGGCTCGACCAAGGAAGAATTGATGCCTTTGAGAGTCTGAGTGAGATCGCTGAACCCATTGATTCTGGAGCCACTTCTGTGATCCCATGTATTAAGCAGCACATCACATCCCTGCTAAGCTTATTTCAAAAATATTTCCCAACCAGCAGTGCTCAGTATGACTGGATTATGGATCCATTCCATGCAGCAGGTTGGTATTATATGTTATGACTTCATGTATTTTACAAAAATATATAGCCAACTTGCTATATGTTGTTGTCAAATAGAGATATTTATATTTAACAAACAATGACAAATAAGAAATGTATTTATATTCTATCTGCAGCACCTGCTGATTTCAGCTCTGCAGAAGAGGACCAGTTCATTGAGATGACCTCTGACTCCACACTGAGGCTGAAGTTTACAGCTCAGACACAAAGTGAATTCTGGCTTGGAGTGGAGAGGGAGTATCCAGTCATTGGGCAGAGAGCTGTGCACATTCTTCTTCCCTTCGCCACATCTTATTTCTGTGGAGATTGGCTTTTCAGCTGTTGCAACAATGAAAACCAAATACAGATCTAGGCTCACATTGAGCACGACCTGAGAGTGGCATTATCAAGCCTGCAACCACGTTTTTGAGAAGATGTGTAGTGCAAAACAGGCTCATTGCAGTCACTGATAATCCAGTGATGAGGACTCATGCATTCAATTTGTTATTTTCATTGCTGAATGTATTTCGAGAATGTATGAATGTATTGATTTGAAGAGCCCTGTTATGTTATAAGATGTATAATGTCCATTCATTCTGGAATTTGCACTTTCATTTTTTCGATTTGAGCTGTTACTTGTTATTGATTTTCTCAGTTTTTGAACTGATGTCATATGTTATAGATATATTGTTACATTGCATTTAGCTGACGCTTTTATCCAAAGCGGACTATCAATAAGTACATTCGACCAGGAAGACACAACCTTGAAGAAAACAGAATCATATAAGTACATCAGGTATCATAGAGCCAAACATTTCAAGTGCTACTCAACTGGCTATAGATAAGCCAGTCCTTTATTAAGTATAAAGTGCTTTGTTAGTAATTCTATCGCTTCAAAGTGGAGTCGAAAGAGCTGAGTTTTCAGTCTGCGCCGGAAGATGTGCAGGCTTTCTGCTGTCCCTGATGTCAATGGGGAGCTCATTCCACCATTTTTGGAGCCAGGACAGCAAACCCCACGTGTTTTTGCTGATGGGAACTTGGGTCCCGAACCTGTGTGGTTTCTGGGTCAGCTGGGGACGAATCTTCTGATGTTGTAATGCGTTTGTATCTACAGCAACGGGTTGTAGCAGCGATGTGGCAGAGAAGGACAGGTTGTTATCTAGGATCACACCCCAGATTCCTTGCAGTCTGAGTCGGGGAAACAACAGAGGTGCCGATGTGATTGTCAGGTCAAGAGTGGGACAATCTTTTCCTGGAAGGAAAAGCAGTTCAGTCTTGTCAAGGTTGAGCTTGAGGTGATGAGCAGACATCCACTGAGAGATGTCAGCTAGACAAGCAGAGATGCTTGCGACAACCTGGGTCTCTGAGCGGGGGAGAAGGACAGAATTTAATTGGGTGTCGTCAGCGTAGCAGTGGTAGAAAAACCATGCGGGCTAATGACTGATCGAGCGAGTTTGTGTACACAGGAGAAGAGGGGGGGACCAGAACAAAGCCCTGAGGGACCCTGTAGTTAATGACAAGGGTCGGACTCGGGACCCTCTCCAAGTTACCCTTTAGGTACGGTCTTTGAGGTATGAGGTGAGGAGGGAAAGTGCCAGAACCTGAAACTCCACAGTCTTGGAGAGTGCGAAGGAGGATTGATGGTTCACCGTGTCGAATGCAGCTGGACAGGTCCAACAGGATGATGACAGAGGAGAGGGATGCTGCTTTGGCAGTGTGCAGTTCCTCATTGACAGCAATGAGAGCAGTTTTCTGTGGAGTGACCTGCCTTGAAACCAGACTGGTGCGGATCCAGAAGGTTGTTCTGATGGAGA